>CM060376.1:61731675-62009618 GCA_030545235.1 Helianthus tuberosus
TAACACTCCATACCTGAGAATAATTGGATCAAACTTCCATTCTTGGACCTCTTGTAAGTATTCTTTCGTTCTTTTTCACGTTTTTAGCGTGAAAGTCAAACAAGTGTTTGACTTTCAGCTTTGACCAGCTTATGGTCAACACGAAGTTCGTTGAACTTCGTAACGTGAGCGTAATCACGATGGTTTAGTCCCTTGTGACTATACCTACTGATTACCACGTTGATTAGGCGTAGTGACGAGTCGTAGTTTCGGCCAAAATGCGTATTCATGCGTATTTTGTAACCAAACTATTCTTGGGTATCAAAACTGTTTGCTTTGATACCAAACCTATTTTCAAACTTTGTTAAACATGTTTTAAACATGTTTAGCTCGTCACTTTTAGATTAGTGCTTATGTAGAGTCGTAAGTCAAGCGGTCTAAACAACCACTTAGACTTTCGAACTAGACCCGTTTGGTCGATCATTAGGATCCGACCAAACATGTTTTGTGACCATAGTTGTATAGGGAATGACCTTCCGAGGTTATACCTTATGGTCCCTTTGTTTAAGTAGTTATATGATAGGTAGTTTATATGCCTTAGGAAAATGACCAAAATGCCCTTTTTATGCATAATTGATATTTAAGCATATGTAACCCAAAATTTGGCACTTAACTGATTATGCAACATAATTAAACATGTTTAGGCATCTAATACTTGTCATAGGACTAGTTAGGTGTTCTGAACGCGTTTTACGCGAACGACGCGTTAAAGTAGCATAAGCTACCTAAACGGGTCGTAATGGGTCGTAAGCACTTAGGTTAGGTTTCATTTTAGTATGTAGGCTTTGTTAGACCATATCATATGAGTTCCAATACTCATTTGGTTTACGAAACCTCATACTATCCTATCTTCCGATTTAGGTCTGTTTATTAACTTAGTTACCTATATTAGGTGTCGTTTGATTTTCGTGATCCCTTTAGCATTGCTTGGTAGTTATTCAAGACTTCTAAGCATCCTCAAGTGAGTACATAGACCCCTCCTTTTACTGTTTTTCAAACATTTTGGGGTGAAACACATGTGCCTACTTTCATGCTTACCATGTTTTCATATCATATACTTGCTATGTTTATTAGTACACTATTAGTACATGATTTCATTATGTTTTGCTATGTATGTTCACTTAACATGCTAGCCCATTGTTTTACATTTTGAACTGTTCGAACCATTTGTAACCAGTTGATGTATGTGAACCATTGGTAATCATTTGATATATGTGAACCATTTGTAACTATTTGATTATATGAACCATTTGTAACCATTTTATATATGTGAACCATTTGTAACTGTCTGAACCGTTAGGTTAGGGAAGTGATTAGGTAACAGGGTGGGTGTAATGTGTTAAAAGCATGGTGGAAACGTCGCTGGTACTTCCTATATATAAGTGCTTTTGACACATTATATATCGTTGCGTTATCTAGATCACTTGGGTAAACGATTTTGAAACGATGTCACACAATGATGTTTTCTGAATAATATAAACCATACGAGTTTTATTAACGAGTTTCTACGAGATGTTTTACCAATTTGATTTCATAAAATAAATGTTTTAAAGTTAAGAATCATGGCTATGAGATTTTATAAATCATATCCAACTTGATTTGAGTTGGTTAATTTTGTCGCAATACTATACTTTTCAAAATAAGGTTTTTAAATAAGTATTGCAACATGTAAAACGAGCCATGAATCTGACGTACTCGCCGGCATTTTTATGCTGACATATTTTCACATGTGTTTCAGGTACCATAGTTGATGATGTTTAATGATGATACTTGTGTACGCTCACATAGGAATGGACGAGGTCTTAGTGACTTAATAACAATGAAAGTTTATCTGTTCCTGTTTTGTTTCTAATTCCAATGTAATGTAATACATTTAATTCAATAAAACGAAACTGTTTAATCCATGGTTGTGAAACAATGATTCTGTTACAACACTCCCCGACATTTCCGCCACGTTTTGTTGTTTTACGTGGTCGGGGTGTGACAGAAAAGTTGGTATCAGAGCCAATAATGGTTATAGGGAATTAGGTTATTAGTAATGCTTTGACCTAGACTATAACCTTCCTAGGACCCTAACGCGAGTTTACTTGCGTAATGTCATAAAACAATACCGTTGCCTATCTTTAGGCAGCAACCACAATAAGAACACAAAATTCGAATCTGCTTTGAAAAGTAATCATCTGTTCTAGGATGATTTATTATAAGGTTTCGAACCTTCAAAGTTTTCAAATTCTCGTCAAATTTAGGGCCACATAATGTCAACACGTGCAAACTGGAAGGGTGGGTGCCTGTACCCTGAGCTTTCTGTCTAAGGCTAGAGTGTTCATACAAATCCGCAATATCGGACCAGTCACTCTTACCTGGGAACTCTTGGGGTGAGTGTCCACTTATAAGCGAGCATGTCTTCGCGATACATTATGAGGACCTATTTACTTTGATTCAGCCTTTGTGTGTCATTTGTTTGCTTCGTGGTTCAAACAAATGACCATCACCCATGATTTTTGGTCGGTAATTGTAACATCCTATTCTTACCCAATGCCACTTCATTTGTTTTCTCTCTTGTTTCCCCTTTTTAGAATGCCTCCACGACGCGAAAATCAGGTACCTATTAAAGAGCTAGCAGCTGTCATTACGCAGCAAATGACTGCTGCAATCCCGAACATCGTTGCTCAATGTAACCAAGCTCTCAACGTCTAAATTCTGTTGAACAATGTTTATATTTCTGTTTTAAGATCCGACTGTGGATCCATATACAACCGTTTGTATAATATTAAATTATACCTTGTGTTTCAGTTTGTATTAATATTTTACTTTCAAGACTTCCGCTGTGCATTAAACTATGATTACTTGACTATGATGATATCAACTACGTCACGATACTCCCCACCGGGCCCACCGGTAATACGTGGAAATATCGGGGTGTGACAACTAGATTGGCGCGGTGGCATTTTCGTAAATAACATCAATTTTATTGCCTGAACGTGCTTCATTAAGAGTAAAAAGGGTAAAGATCCTTTCTTACATAAAAACGCCATTAAATATAAAACGCCAATTTTATTAATGCGTAGTTTTTTCTGTGTTTTAGTTAACGTCTTGGCCTACAAAACGCCATAAAATATAAAAAGCCATAAAATATAAACGCCAAGCTTGAAAGATGGTATGTGTTACAGACTTAACAGATAAAGCTGAGCAAAACCGGATACTTTATTAATTGCATTTACTATTATAATAATATCCCGCCTAAACTACGCGCCAAAAACATCCTATAAAGAGAAACGTCTCAGCACCTTTCATTGATCACACCAAAAAACAAACACCATGGTTCCTAAATACCACTCACTATAAAATGCCAAAAAGCTAAAAAAATCAACGATGGCAAACATCGTTTCTTGGATATTCAGTATTTTTCTGCATGAAGTTTCACTAAATGGTTTGTTAGATGAGGGGAGTAATATTTTGTTGCATGAGATGGACAAATCTTCAAGAAAAAGAGACTGATGACAGTCATATGTCATTTTGTCTTCTTTGTTCTTGAAGAAGACTTGGATGAGGAGAAGAGACCGATCCTAGTGTAAATGCTATTTTGGACTCAATGATGATAATGAAGATGAAGGACAAATAACATCCACCCACACGACGTCGATCTGTGTCTCCAACATCCACAAAGCCACTTCAACACACGAACAACAAAAAACCACACCAAAACCAAAACGCCATTTATTTGTGACAGTTCTTGTAGTTTCAAAAGAGGAAAGAGACTGATGACAGTGAAGATTTGGAAGATAAATTGGATTCGGATTTTTACTATTTTTAAAAAAATTTTATGTGGTTTGTTATGTAATTTTCAGCTAAGAACAAATACATTAATTCTCTAAAAAAATGCTTGTGAAACGCCATCATGCCTCAAACGCCAAACTCTCAAACTATAATAAAATTACTTTGGACAAGTATTATTAAAAACTCAAAAAAAATGTATAAAACAATGTGCAAAAGAATAGAACAAAGTGTCATCTTTATCTAAACACCATTAAAAATACAAAACGCCAAAATCTAAAAAAGAGGGGACGTGTTATAGACATAAACAGATGAAGCTGAACAAACAGTAATTACAAACAGTTAACTGAAGTGACAGAAACTTTATTACTAACATTTATTATATTAAAAGTCACTCCATAGGTAATTGACTTTAATTATCTTTTCAAAACGGCTAACAAATTGAACCCCATTGTGGTTAAAACCCCACAACACCACCACTACAAACACCACTGTCTTCAACACCACCACCGTTTACCACAAACACCATTGTTTGCAACATGTGTATTCACATTGAAGCTGCCATCTTTCAACCTTCTTCCACCTTGTAATCAAATTTCAATCACCAATAATGTCGGAAATAAGATATACATCAACACATGCATACACATTAAAGCAACCTAACTTTCAACCAATTCACACAACGCATATATAAAAGGGTAAATTACACTTTTCGTCCTTTATGTTTATACTGGATTGCAACGCATAGCCTTTAACTTCAATAATTAAAGTCACAATCCTTTATTTGCAAAACCCGTTACACTCTACGTCCTTTAGTATTAACCAGGTTAAAATTTTTAGTTAAGTTTATTCAATTAATGGTATTTTGGTCAATTCATATTTTTATTTAAATGTTTTATAAATAAAACCAAAAACATTGCATATACACTTCATCTTCCCCAATTTCCTAACCCTAAAACACTAACCACCACATCTTGCCACCACCACCTCATCCTCATTCATCATCTTCGGCCGTCAATCGCCATCTTTTTCACAGTCACCATATATTGTGATGAAGCAGAATGAAATATAGTTGCAATATTTCAGCTTTGATGTTGAAGTTGTTAACATTGCGACAACTATACAGTTTTAACCTCTTAAGTTGTGGTAAGTTGATTACAGTTCCACCTAAACTAGCCCCAAAATAAACATGTAAGAGATAAATATCTTCAAGATTGGGAAATCCCTGAACTCAAGTGGTGGCTTGAGAATACACTTAGATAATAACAACGCTCTCAACTCTTGACAGGAGAATACGGAGGTTGGAATTTGATAAATCTTATTAAAGTTCGCAATGTGGAGTTCCCTGAGATTGTTTCTTGATAGGATTAACATCCATTGATCAACTTCTTGGAAAATATCAATATTTATCTCTTTTGGTATATGGAGAAGAAAGGTCAAAATGGGACCCTGGTGATGAATCATAATCTGGCATTCTGGCTTATAACCCTTGTAAACCCGTTATGCTAATAAGCTCCAATTTTTAAAAACTGTTTAGAGAATCGGTGAAAGAAATCCAGTGTCCTCATAGTGGTCCATCTATACCTCCACTTTTTAGATAAAACACTTGTTCATACAGCTTCTTTGATGGGCAGCCGCTCTAAAACTGGGTTTATTAAATCCTCTGGAATGTTGGTGATTATGTCATCGTCATCTGTTAGTTGTCATTGGAATAAAAAAACCATGACTCAGTCAGTAGCCATAGGTAAAAAAAGGTAAAGATTTTTCTACTAGGTGAAGAAGAACTTACCCATCGATTGGAAACTTTGAAGATAAATGTGATGGTTAGGGTTTTAAGGTTAAGAAATTGGGGAAGATGAGATGTATATGCAATGTTTTGGGTTTTATTTATTAAACAATTAAATAGAAATATGAATTGACAAAAATACCCTTAATTGAATAAACTAAACTGAAAATTTTAAGCTGGTTAATACTAAAGGACATAGAGTGTAACAGGTTTTGCAAATAAAGGATTATGACTGAAATTATTGAAGTTAAAGGCTATCCGTTGCAATCCGGTATAAACATAAAGAACGAAAAGTGTAATTTACCCTATATAAAATATCCCCACATAGACACCTTCAAAGTCATCGCTTCTATATGGTCTTCGTCTCTTCTTATTTTTCTCTAACACGGTGTTCCCGAGTTAAGTTAAGGAGAGAAAAGAAAGGATTCTCTTCCTTTCTTTTCTTTCTCTCCGTTTCTTTCCAAATTGGAAAGATTAATTTTAGGCAAAAAATCTCTCATTTTCTTTTCTTTTCTCTCCTTTAATGAAACTCTGAAACACAACTAAAAATTATTTCCTTCCAAATCTTTTCTTTTCTCTCATTTAATGAAACTCGGGAACACAGTATTTTGATTCACCTTTTCCCCAATTTCAGAGTCAACGACTTTATCAAGAACCGATCTATCCATCAATCGATCAATAAAGTTCATTGGGGCCTTTTGCTTTAATTTTAAATTCTGGTTAAAGGTGTCACCTTTGTTAGAGCTGTAAATACTTCATGTAGGTTTTAGAAATTTGTCAACTTGAGTGATGACATGGAAGCAAACATTCCTCGTTTAACTTAACTTTCTCTCCCTAAAAGGCCTCTATGGTCGACTTCCCTTCTGCCTCCAAACATTCTTAGGTACTATCATCACCCAAATGGATCCATTTTACATAGTTTAATCTAATTTTTTTTTATGTTTTAGCGAAATATTAATTACTTGTAGAAGGGTTTTGATTTTTGAAAGGGCTTTGGTTTTGCAATCCAAATTTGGTGGTGGCTGCGACACACAGGGAGGGCTACGCCTTCTTGTAGGGTGACATGTGGAGTTGTGGCGGCGATGGTGGTAACCCGTGGTTGGATGTTTTCCGATGGTGGTTACGGTGAGGAGAGGGGGTTCGGGGTGGGTGTGTGTGGCTTTTATAATAAAAATAATAATAAAGGGTAAAAACGACTTTTCACTCACTTTTTAACAGCTACACTGACGGTGAGATCAGGGGCGCAGGATATGAGGGGCCGGGAGGGGGTGCCCGACCCCCCGAACTTTTTGCGAAGTAGTGTTACGTATCTATTTTTCGTATAGAAATTTTTAGGTTTATATGTCTTCACCCCCCCGGTTTAAAAAAAAATTAGGTATATATTTTTTTGGACCCCCCCGGTTTAATTTTTTTTTTTTTGGTATGTACGTTTAAGACCCCTCCGGTTTTATAAAAAAAATATTTATATAGCCTAAATAAAATTATTTAAATAGCCCATTATAATTATAACTTGGATTGTATGTTTATTACTTACTACTTAGCCCATTAATGATAAGCCCAAAAAAACCCAATATAACTTGAATAGCCCATAACCCATTAGTATGTTTATTGCTGCAACCGGTCAAAAAAAAAAAAACAAACTGCTTCCTTGTTGCTGCTAACTGGAGACCGAGAACAGAAGAAAAAAACGCAGGTGAGGTGTGGCCGGCTGTCTTCTTCGTTCGGGATTTAGGGCTGTCTTCTTCGTTCGGGATTTAGGTGCATGAGCTGAATAGTAGATTCAATGAGCAAGCGACAGAGTTGTTATCTCTTAGTGCGTCTTTATGTTCAAAAAAGATTAATATTGATCAGATTGTTCTTCTTGTTGAGAAGTATTATCCTAACGATTTTACAGAGAAAGAAAGGAATCTATTACGTGGTCAATTGGATAATTTTCAAGTTGAAAGAAAAAATAATCCCAAGCTAAGTGAGGTATCAACTCTTTCTGATCTTTGCAAAACTCTTGTGCAATGTCAGAAAAATAACACGTACAAATTGGTTGAAAGAGTGTGTCGGCTAATCTTGACGCTTCCAGTTTCGACTGCAACAACGGAGAGAGGATTTTCAGCGATGAAAATATTTAAGAATCGACTTCGCAATAAGATGTCAGATCAGTATCTAGCAAACAGTATGGTGATTTACATAGAAAATGAGATTGCTGAGAGCTTTGATTCGGAGTCCATAATTGACGAATTCAAAAATCTTAAAGGAAGACGAGCAGAACTATAATTCTTCATCCAGGAGAACCGGCCACCGGGTACCCACCTTCCTCTTCTTTTTAATGTTTTCGTGTCTTTGTTCAATTGTTTGTTAAAGAATGTTTACGTTTTAATGTTTGAGAACGTATTTTATTTGATATTAATATTTGACCCGATCCGACCCGAATCGAATCACCGACATCCGACCCAAACATAGAATTTTTTTTAGGTCCGGTACCTTCCACCCCCCCCCCCCCCCCCGAACATTTTTTTCAAGCTTCGCCACTGGGTGAGATGATAGAATAACACAAAGCGTAGCGAAAAACAAATGATAAGGACTCAAGTGTCCATCATCTCAAAATAAGGACGCAAGTTTACCCTCACACCAAACCACAAATACGCAAATTATAGTTTACTCGATTTAGAAATTTACCAAGCAATCGACATATAATATTTTAGAGTTAAATGCTTGGTTGGTCCTTGTGGTTTGCAAATATTGCAGACTTGGTCCTAGTGGTTCAATAATTACACACTTGATCCCGGTGGTTGTAATTTTTGCACTTGAGTGATTCTTATCACTAACCTATGTTAAATGCCTCAGTTATGTAAGTGTTAAATGACTATATATTCCCCGTAACAATTATAAAAATTAAAAAAATAAAAACAAAAAGAGATGGGACCACCCCTCATCTTCTTCTTCCTCCTCCCACTCTCTCTAAACCCACAACCACCACTACTTCCACCTTCAACCCTGCAACCACCACTATACTCCACCACACTACTACCTCGAAACCCATCACCCCTATCCACCACCGGAACAAACACCCTTGAACCACCACCAATAAATCAAAAGAGACAATTGGTCGACCTGTGCACCTACTATCACTAAAAGTATGGATTCAAATAATCAAATGTCAATTGTTCAGCCGATTCCACATATTGGGCTCAGTAATAGCTCCATGGCTTAGGTTTTGAAGCACAACTCACACTCCTCTTTATATACATTCAGCTCAAAGTCGAACTAGATACCAAACCAAACTCTATCATTGGCCTCATGCGATCTTCAACTATCTCTGTAATCTTATCATTTTCGTTCTCACTAGTATTTCAATAAATTAAATATCGTTTTCTACCTTGTGATTTCCAATTTTAGGGCTCTATCATCAAAGTCAACAGCAGGCGTCTATTTACTGGCAGTGGTTCAAGGGTGTTTGTTCCGGTGGTGGATAGGGGTAATGGCTTTCGAGATAGTAGTGTGGCGGAGACTAAAGAACAAATGTCAACAGGAAGTTTTGTCCTTTATGTATGTCCCAAATTGCAGGTGCTGTCCTTTAAACCAAAACTTGACAGGCGGTGTCCTTTGTGTTTTTAAAATCTTGCACGTTTTGTCCTTTAGGCCAAACTTAGTTAGATTTTTTAGTTAAATCTGGTATCAAGGGGCTATTTTGTAAAAAAAATTATTCAGGGACTAAATTGTAAAAAAATATTATTATTATTATTATTATTATTATTATTTATATATATAAATCATACATCTGAATATCTCAAAACCTTGTGTTTGCAGACTATCCACCACTGCTTCTCTCTCTATCTCTACCACCATCAACCACCACCTCAGCCACTACCACCACTGCAACCATCATCCCCGCCGGCCACCCCTGCAACCACCATCCACCACCCCACTATATCTCTCTATCTATACCCAAAACGAGGTCGTTAAGCTGGTTTGAGAGCCATCCTAAACGGAGAACACCGAAACAGAGCAACAAATCGAAGAACACCGAAACGGAGCAACAAATCGAAGAACACCGAAACGGAGCAACAAATCAACGATGTGAGAGAACAATAGCGTTGGATTGAGGAAGAACACCGAAACGGAGCAACAAATTGAGGTCGTTAAGCTGGTTTGAGAGCCATCCGGTGGCCATATCGAGATCAATCTGCTCTGGTTTGAGAATAGTGTTAACAGCAGCTGGTTTAGGGGCGAATCGAAAGGTTGGTGGCCGGGATGGAGTTTGTAGCCACCTTCACAGCCGCTTATGGATACAGTAAGTGTTCTAACCCTAAAGGTTAGGGGTTTTGATTTTCCGGTTGAGAGAAACAGAGAGGGGCGGCGGCGGGTTAGGTACGGCGGCGGGTTAGGTACGGCGGCGGTGGTGGTGGTGGGTTAAGTGCGGTGGCGGAGGTGGTGTTAGTGCGTCGGTGGTGGTGGGTGAAGGTGCGGCGGTTACGAACACATCAAACCCTAACTCAAACATCGATTCATCAAAATCAAAACCTGAATTCGCTGTTTCGTCTTCAAAAGCTCCGATAACCGATGACCGGTTACGGTTTCTGTAACACCCAGTTACGTTCTTGGGTTTGTTTTTCATATTTCCCTTGAATTTTGGTTAAATTGATGAGAAATTGAAGTGGGTATTGTTCAAGTTTTGATTTTTCGTTGTGGGATTTTGTGTTTTTGTTTGTTTGTATAGAATGAAAAGGTGCTAGTGTGAAAATTTGTTGTTTGTGTTTGGTTTAATGGTGTGACTGCACGTTTTGCCGGATTTGGTGGTCAGCGGTGGTCTTTTGGTGGCGGTGGTTGTGGTGGTGGTGGTGGTGGGTGGTGGGGGTTGAATTAATCTACTGAAATGGTGTTTGGATACATTGTGTATAAAACTATAAATATATATTAAGTTTTTTATTTTGTTTTATTTAATAAATATTTTTAAACATATTTATAAAAAGACTAAAATACCCTTATGGAATCTGATTTAACCAAAAAATCTAACTGGGTTTGGCCTAAAGGACATAACTTGCAAGATTTTGTAAACACAAAGGACACCGCCTGTCAAATTTTGGTTTAAAGGACAGCGCCTGCAATTTGGGACATACATAAAGGACAAAACTTGTAATTTTTCTAATTATTTTCTATTTATCTTAATAAGTAAGGGTATTTTAGTAATTTAATACAAACTTAATTGAATAACTTAATTTAGGTTAGTGATACGGATCACACAAATGCAAAAATCACAAATGCAAAAATTACAACCACCAGGATTAAATATGTAATTATTAAACCGCTATAACTAAGTCTGCAATATTTGAAAACTATATGGACCGACACACATTTAACTCAATATTTTATTTTACTAAAACTTTTTTAAAGCATTTAAACTTTTCTCACAACCACCTTCATCGGTCCCCAACCCCTTTCTTTCTCGGAATTGTCGACTGCCACTACTGTAGTCTCCACCCAACCAGCACCACCGTCAGGATCATCACCGTGTACGGAACACCACCGCTTCTGTGGATAATTTCGCAACCAAATCGACACCAGCAAACGCTTTGTTCGCACCCTATAGGTAACCGTCACCAACCTTTCGCTTCCGTTACGTAACTTGTTTTAGAATTAACAATAATTTTGATTAAAGTGTTAGAACTGATTAGCTAAAGTTGTTTGATTGATTTAGGTCAATAAATAGATTAATTGATTTTGGTAAAAATGTGGTTTGTGTGGTCTAGTCACAGTTTCAGTGACATTGATAAAAATTATTAGTTTATTTTGAGTAAAATGGCAAAACCATCCCCGAGGTTTAAAGGTATATTTGACTCATCCATCCAAAAAATATATATATATTTTTTTTAACACGCAAAATGCCCAAACGACGAGCATGGCATTTTACTTTTTATTTTTATTTTATATATAATTAAACTGGTTTTAGCATAAAAGTAATTTAAAACAGTATTTAAAAAATAAATGGTTAGAGTCGAGATAAAAAACTTTGTGTCATGTTTGGAAATATGAAAATACTTGAACTTTGACTCATAGTTGTTAAAAGTCATTGCATTTTGCACCTAGGCAGGTGGCTAGGCCCATTTTCCAGGCGAGGCAATTGCGTTTTAAGTCGAGGCAATTGCACTTTATTTCTCTAGGTGATCATTCAGGTGCAGAATCCGGCGAGATTCCTAGATTCCGGAGAGATTCCGGACAAATTCTCTAAATTTCGGCAAAATTCCAGCCGGATTTCTACTTTTATCCGAGGAAAACTACTTTTTCTACACCAATACACTAACATTTTAGAACTTTTGGTACTAAATAGATGATATTAAATGTTGTATAATAGCTTTTGTTATTTTCTTTGAAGAATATTATTATTTTTCTAATACATAATATTTTTAAATTTTTTTCTATTCGCGTTTTTTTTTTCTCAGGCCCTCATTTTTTGGCGCCTTGCGCCCAGTCTCCAGGCGAGGCCTGTGCGCTTTGAGTACCCCTAGCGCCTTTAATAACTATTTGAATCTGATTTAAGAAGTTCTGAACATGTAGGTTTTTGTGATCGAGGGATTTAGCTCCGGGATAGTTGTTGTAGCGGTTGCTTAAGGTATGTATATATGATCTTTATAGTATCCACGTTTCTCGTTGTTTTCACACATTTCGATCTCTACTTTCTATGTAGTATCTTCGAAAACTCCGAAGTGTTTTTGGTTATTTGCTCTAACTGTAAGTCTGTAACTAGTTTGCCTTGTATGTTATTTTACATGTGTTCGCACATATTTGACATATGATAATTCTGTGTGGTTCTTTCACTTCATCTTGTACATGATGTCATGATCGTTACTTAGATTTTTGTGCCTAGACGATTGATAGGAGATAGTTTATGTAAAGGTAAAGGAGATACTTTATTTGATGTTGCGTTTCTAGTATGTTCCAATCTACCTTTGTATTTAGCATAATACAAAACTCTAATGCTATTGGGTATTTGGGTTTAAAACTCCCCCTCAAGCTCAAGCGTATATAGCAAATGCCCCTAAGTTGTCGCACATATATTCAAGCACGGACTTTTATTGATATTGTGTTTCTAGTATGCCACAGACGCGCCTCGTGCTTAAGCGCTAAGCTCTAGGTGCTTCAAGCACACTTTTTAGAACACTTTTATCCGCATCAAATATGTTAATATATTATATACCCTTCAAAAATATGATGAATAATACTATAAAGGTTAGAAACTTAAAGTTATTAAAAATATAGAATTGGTAGAAGTGTGGTTGAGCATTTAATATGATCTCCATTGAGTGCGTTATTTGGTGCTAAATATTTTATTATAAATGTTTATTAACACGTAATCACTAGTAAAAGCGTTTATTTGCAGTTCCGCTGGTTGACCTTTGATTTACAATGGAGACGAATACTTCACAAATGATTATTCTAAATGGTTCTAATTATCACTTGTGGAAAACTAGGATGGAGGATCTTCTTTATGTTAACAGATTTCATCAGCCAATTATTTGTTCTGAAAAACCCGATGATAAGACGGAGGAAGAATGGAACTTGTTACACCGTCGGGTTTGTGGGTATATTAGACATTGGGTTGATGAAAATGTATTAACTCATGTTAGTAGAGAAGTAAATGCACGTACTGTGTGGAGTATACTTGAGCAGCTGTATGCTGGAAATACATGTCATAGTAAATTGTTTTTGATCAAACGACTGATGGGTTTGAGGTACCATGATGAAACTTCAATGTCAGATCACTTGAATATATTTTGGGGAATTATAAACCAGCTTTCTGAAATCGGTGTTACAATTGAGGAAGAAGTTCAAGGATTGCTGCTTCTTGGTACCTTACCAAATTCATGGGAAACACTCGGAACTTCATTATTAAACTCGACACCAAACGGTGTTATTTCAATGGAGTTGGCTAAAAATAGTGTTTTGAACGAGGAGATGAGAAGGAAGTCACAAGGATCCACTTTACGTTCAGAATCTTTAGCTGCTGCGGAGCCGCATTTATATACTACTATAAAGGTTAAACTTTCTATGACCTGTGTCCTGTATGAGAAATATTTAATCGATTTATGTCATTTGGCCTTACCCGATGAACCAACGTGAGTAGGTTGCTCGTGATGTGGATCTTCATGAACAGATAGGGAAACATATATTTTTTGATCTAGTGGATTATGATAAAGTTTTCAGTTTCTGTATCCAAAAGCATATCTCCTTTTCCCTTTTCAAGGTACTATATCTGGTTACTAATCCACTATGATTATACTTCATATTTTAAAGGGAAACTTATTCTAATATATCTTTTTTTTTTTTTGTTTTTTCAGGAGGAAGTAGCTAAAGAATTGGGTACCCGTACAATATCAACGTTTCTGGTTTTGCGCAAGGCGCGTAAATCATACTTACCGCCCTGATATACCATTTACTCCACAAGAAGAAGCTTTGCCTGTATGCATTTTTTTTAACGTGCATTGTGAAGTGGGGTGTTAGTTAATTACATTTTTACTAAAATTGCCCTTAACCAAATAAGTGGTTTCTGTCTATGGCTTACACTAAGGGTTCTCATGTTGGATCAAATGTTCTTTTTTAGGTTGGACAGTTGAGAGGGGTATCGAAAACGGCTAACAATGCTGAACTTAAGTTGTTTCTGGAGGTAGAAATTGGACAGTTGGTATATATTAATACTCAAAGTTCTATATTGTGAACTTCGCTCATTCGTTCATTGATGTAGGATTCACGGCCAGTTCCCCCGCCTGCAATAACTAAAAAGGATATTTTACTGTTTTTCAAGCTTTATGATCCTTTCAAGGAGGAGCTTCGGTAGTTATTCTCTCTCTCTATATATATATACACACACACATATATACACACTTTAATTTGGTGAAAAAAAGTGGGATTATGTATACACACTTTAATTTGGTGAAAAAAAGTGGGATTATGTATTTTTAAAAAAAAGATAACAAAATGTTCATCGTGAAGTGGGGTGGGGGTTGCATGCTGATTAGATCTTTATTTACTTGTTTGAACTAATCTTCTGTCTCAACTGTCAAGGCATGCTGTATTATTTTAACATTTATCCTGTTATGACTATTTTACTTAGGGGTTACTGGATTTTATCAATCCTCAACTATTGGGTATTGGCCGCTGCCACTCCCAACTATCAATTTGACTCCCGCCACTCCCAACTTAACACTTTGTGTGTTGTGTCACTCTGGAGTTAACTAGACACAAACTCAGTTAGTTTTTTATCCTACGTGGTTTTTTTATCTGACATGGCAAGTTGGTATGTGAGATAAAAAGTTTAAGCTTCATATTGAATCAACCCTAAACTATCAGATAAAAAAGCCACGTAGGATAAAAAAACTAACCTAGTTAGTGTCTGGTTAACTCCGGAGTGAGACAGAGCACAAAGTGTTAAGTTGGTAGTGGTGGGAGTCAAAGTGATAGTTGGGAGTGGCAGCGACCAATACTCAATAGTTGAGAGTGATAAATCGACTAACCCTTTACTTAGAGGTGTGCATGGGGCAGTTCAGTTTTAAACACCAACCGATTAGAAACCAAATTTTTTGTTTAAGAGTCTTTGAAAACTGATCGATTTTGGTTAATTGGCTATTGTTTGGCTGGTTGGTCAACTGATGGGTCATTGCTTCTTAATCTTGGGTTACTACTTTACTTCACACATATGTATTCCAGCAAAGTTAATGGGAACATTACCTGGGGGTGGGGTGGGGTTTTTACCAAGTGACATAGCATTAGTTTGGTTTAGTCACGTTGGTCAGTTAGTGTCATGCCTAACCGAAACCAGTCGCTCGGTTTTACCAAAATGATGTTTGCTCACCCCTAATTTTACTATCTCGTCTATTAAGGTATGTTGGGAGACTCTTTGTGAATGGTACAAGTTCGCCTAATAAAATACTTGCAAAATTAAATGAGCTGGCTGGCTTTGCTCCTGATGTAGAAATTGAACTCTTTGAGGCCAGTCTTTTTATCTTTATTTATTTATAATGGTATGCTCTGTTATATGTGAATCATTTAGACTGTTTCCTAAATTGCTCTTTTCTCATTCAGGAAGTTAAGTTTAATCCAAATGTTATGTGTCTACATGTTAATAAGGAGCTCACATTTTGGGCTAGCGAGGTATGTTTCCATACCATTATAGCAGTTTCGATTTTTCATCAAGTGTTGCAAAAGTTGATCATTAATTTTTTTTTTTGTTTATAGTTTGAAGATGGGGATATCATTTGCTTTCAGAAACGTCTTGATACTGGAACGGTAGCATGTCGCTATCCTTATCTTCCATCTTTTCTAGAACATGTTCATTATCGTCAGGTATTAATTTTCCATTGCTCATGTCATATGTAATTTCGCTTTTATTTTATAGGTGTAGATTAAAACTAGGGGTGGCAAGTATAGTCAGGTTTGAAGGGTTGAATTGTTTAAACACGGACAGCCACATAAAATTGTGTTACCCAAACATGGCCCGTTTAACTCATTTATCTAAATCTGTCAAATGAGTTGACGGGTGGTAATCAAGTTGTAAACATGTAGGGATGGCAATAGGGCAGGTTTGGGACGTGCTTGGGTTATCCCAACCCCATACTCGATTATAAAAGTTTGTGTCCCATACCCAGCCCAAAACCCGTCGGGTGTCCATGAGGTAATTACCCGTCAGGTATCACAGTATACTTGTTGGTTTATTAAAAATAATTAATTAATTATATTTTTCATAATCACAAAAGGTATGTAACAAAAAGCTATAATGTATATAGTAAAAATACGTGCCAATTTTTTGACCGTTGCTATCAAAAGATTACAATTTGGATGTTACCAAAAAATTACAACAAAAGATTACAAATAAAGTGTATCTCAATCCTTTTTGACAAATCGTGAAGACCAATTGTAAGAAACTCTGAAAGGTGTTAAGGATATATCTTCAGAGGTGGTAATATCGGGGTACTAAATGACGATTTGGTGCCGTTAAGAACAGAAAACTAATGGTAATCATGCAACTTTTTGCTGATTGTTTAACTGATAGTTAATTGGTTATTGTAATTGTAATAATTTAATTTTATACCTGTATATACACATAATGGTTATTTATCAGAAGATTTAATATTTTGGAAAAATTGTGAGTGGTTTAACCAACTTATGTAAAAATCATGTTTGGACCAGAGTCCAACCTGCTCATTACACATGTCAGTTATTGAATGATTTGCAACTGACCATGCAGAACACACAAGAAGAAGAAAGCGGTTCAAATCTACAACTAACTATGATGGTCCAGTGATGTAGCCAAATAAAGGAGACAGACATAATGATCGTTCTTTCCGGCTTTTTCATCCAACCTTTTTTAAGCACTATATCTATATTCATCCAACCTTTTCAAGCACTATATCTATGTGTGGGTGTATATATATTCAATCTAATATTTTCTAGTTTCGACCCCTTATGGAAAGCATTTTATCCCTTTAAAACTTTAGCATGTCTTTTTTTATTTTCATTTGCGTATCTGCACTTTTATTAGTTTTACATCCACAGGGGCGAAACTCGATACCTTGCACAATAAGCTCTGGTCTCGGGGGTGACCTTGTCAATAGAACACACAAGTACGGTGATGTTTGAGAAAAAATTGAGGGCCTAAAGTAAAGCTATTACCAAACTCATTTATGTAAGATACATGGAATAAACCTTCCCTAGATAAACCAAAATAAATAAAGGGTAAATTACTTTTTGAGTACTTGTGTTTTAGACTTTTAGTGGTTTTAATCACTTGAGTCCAAAATCAAAATGTTTAACGCTCTGAGTCCCTATAGCCACTTTTCTTAACCATTTGAGTCCAAATTTCTAACACAGTTAGAATTCTGTTGTTAAATTTTGTTAAATGACTAAATTACCCCTATAATTAAAAAATAAAGAAACTAATTTATTTAGATTTCTCTCTCTCATACATCTCTCTGCTGAGCTTCACCACAACCACCACTCTCCGCCCCTCACTCACACACCACCAAACCCCCACTTTCTCTCTCAAAACAAAGAAGAGCCAGCCACCTTCGCCTCTGCATAGATCCTTGCTAAAATTCCGTCCCTTCCTCTCTGATAGCCCTAACTTTTCCCCAATTTCGTGCAGTACCACCACTTCATCAGTTCAAACACAGATCATCCTTTTCCTCCATTAAACCCCCATTAATCCGCTGTATTCTAGTGTAGATCATGGACAAAAACCAGAATCAATTGAACAGTAGTACCAACAAGGATCACAATCCTCCAATTTTAGATGATTCCGGCGACATTGAACCCGCTGAACTCATTCTCTTTCAAGTCTCTGAATGTTACGTCTATTTGGTAATTGATTTATTTCCTTTCTTTCTTTCTTTCTTTACAAATTGAATCATGCATTAGTCTTAATTTGGAAACTTAGATTCTAGGTTTGGTGCATCAGTTCTGTTTCTTGCTTATTGAATTAGGAATTTTGACTTGATTTGGAACTGTCATCTGCTGTGCTGTTATATGACTGGTTGTTTTGAATGACTATAAAATGGACTCCAATAGCAAGGGAGTGTTAGAACTGGCTTTTGCAAACTTGTTGCATAATATTTTGAAGCAGATGATTGGAATCTGTTGGAAAATGTCAAATTAGTTTGAGATTGAGCCCCGCACCTGTTCCATTTGCCTGTTTCAAAAGAATCTAACTTTTGAACTATGCATCCTTGTAGTCCATCGGGGATGGTGGTTGTTGGGGTTTTGAGAGGATGGTGGTGTTGGTGCCTGGTGGTTGTTCAGAGGTGGCGGCAGTTGGATGGTGGTGTTGGGTTTCAATGGGATGGTGGTGTTGGCGGCAGTGGGATGTCTAGAGAGAGAGGGTGTATGTAGTTTGTGAAATTGATTTTATATATAATATTAAAATTATTATGTATCAAAGACTTGTTCATTATACTCTTTTGCATGCAAGAGTTGTACTTTGTGTCTAAATGACTAAATTGCCCTCGTAGTTAACAGATTTGATGGATGGAATTAGAAATTTGGACTCAAATGGTTAAGAAAATTGGCTATAGGGACTCAGGGCGTTAAACATTTTGATTTTGGACTCAAGTGGTTAAAACCCCTAAAACACAGGGACTAAAAAGTAATTTACCCATAAATAAATAAATTCCTAGATTGGCACTGCCTTGGCCCACTACCGCACTATTACGATCAAGCTTCTATTTTGGTCAAAATTACCTAAGCAATTTAGTGATTAAATTGGTTAAGTGAGGTAGTGTGCTAGTCTTTTATTTGTAAAGAAGAGTGTTGTAAAAATTGTTATTGATCTAGTAAATGATAATGCTAAGTGTTATGTCAATAAATAAATAAATAAACAATGCTCAAAATATTGGAATATGGCTCGGGATATTGAGATTAAAGCAAAGAAGAAATAACAAAGAACACACAATGTTACGAGGAAAACCCTTGATCGATTGTGATAGTCGACACAAAACCTTGGGCGCCAACGATAAAGTCGTCTGCCACAAGTCCACAACCTTTAATATTTAACATGTAAAAAGAATACAACTCGAGAACAATGTTGATCGATTGTACAATGATTTCTAATGCAAGTGTTAGTGTGATCATGAGTGAGCTGCAAGAGAGAACAAGTGAGTAACAAGTATGCGAGTATAAAGTGCAAGTAGAATGTGTCACTCCTAGATCGATCAATCTGCCTTTTTTATAGTGATAAACAAATAACTAACTATTTGATATCATGGGGATACTTCAACGTAACACCTCAGAAATTCATGATGAATAATATGGCAACACGTGTCCAATCAACTCTCAAATATTTCTGATAAGTTGGACAAGAGGGACCAAATATGTAAAAATGTGAAAGTTTGGATGTGGAGGGGTCATTTGTGACAAAATGCCAATTTTTTTTGAGGGTCCCTTACGGACCGCAAGGCATATGCCTTACGGTCCGTAAAACATTTATAATTTCTTTTGGCTTCTTAAGGTCCTTACGGACTGCGAGGCACATGCCTTACGGTCCGTAAGGCATTCAACAATACATTGGCCCTGATGGTCCCTTACGGACCGTAATAATGTCTTAAGGTTCGTAAGGTTTAATGCCTTACGGTCCGTAAGACATTCAAACTGTGGGCGCCTGAAGGTCCTTACGGACCGTAAGCCATTACCCCTTACGGTCCGTAAGGGGTGCTACTGGCATATTCTTCTTGCTAGCATTTGCAGCCTGCTCTTGCCACCTCTCTCACGAAATGCCACACTTTTTCTGCTTCCTCCACCTCACTGGACACTAGTCTAACATCAGGGAGCCTTGTGGACATGTGGCAACATCTAGTGATCCTTGTGCAAGTATAAATAGAGTTGTTTATGCACCATTTCAACTTGCACCTACACATTCTCATTCTCTCAAATCTTTTGGAGTTGCTTCTGCTCATAAAAAGGCCTCCTACCTGAAGTTTTAAACTTCCTTGAACACTTGTAAGTGTTCTAACTCAGTCTTGTTTCATTTCTAGGCTAGTTATTAGCCGGAAGTCAAGCAAATTGACTTTTACTTTAACTTTCAGTTATGGCCATTTCGGTCAAGCCAATGTTCGAATTGAACATGGCTACGTGATCGTAATAATGTAGGTGTTAATCACCTATCCGTTCACTAGGCAAAACTTTCAAATTTTGCTCAGACGTACGTTTTTGTGTTTTTCCTTCTTTACGTCAGGTTATCAAAACAACTGGGACGGGATATGGAAAAGTGTTCGAGTGTATAGAAAAGACTGTAGAAATAAATGTACTGGATTAGATATCCCATTTCCATTAAATTGTTAAGCCTTGTAATACTTTTAAATATTAATGGGATAAAGTTTTTGATCTGACTCTGTAATGGTAACACGTCAGCCCGTTCTGGGTTGGGGTGTTACATTAATGGTCGTTAACAGCTCCAACATATACTAATTAATACCTCATATTAATTGTTAAGCGGAAGCGTGTACATCTCAAAACCGACAAAATCCCGTCCAGTGATCCATTTGCAATTCGTTAAAATAATTAAACAATCATAGGGTGTTTCGTAAAATGAATCTTTATACAAAAATCGAAGCTTCACACCTTGAATCAATGAACTGTTACGTTAATTGGCGTTTGTCCACCAAACCAAGATCCCAAATCAACTCCTTGACTCGTATCTTGAAAACTCGAATACCCGAACGAGTGACTTGAGAACTACTTCATGGCCAAACCTAGACAACAACCGGTCAAACCTGGTCAATAGTCAACTTTCCGATCAAAAACCAAACATCCGGTTGTCAACGGAGGCGCTAGGAAGCAACGCTGCAGTTGTTGTGCGTCAGGTGGCCGGAGCGGGTCGGGGCGTGCGATCGGTGGTGTGTCGTCGGACGGCAGCGAGGGGGCGGCGACCGTCGGTGGTTGACGATGGCGGTGGAGGGAATCAGTGGTAGGAGTTGGTGGTGTGTCTTGGCGTTTTTAATTCACAAAGTGGTGTAACTCTAAGGACTTAATGAACCCTTGTAAATATAGGGTGGAGATATGATAGGAAGTTTATTTGGCTAAGAAGGCTAGGAAGTGATCTTGACCATCCATTTAGTTAATCAAGGGCTAAGATTAAATCAGGGAAATTGAAGGGAAGAAAAGAGATGCGTGAGTTTGTTTAGGGGTATTATAGTCAATCCAAGCCAATAGTTTCTCTCTCCTCCAATTCCCCCCCCCCCATTTTTTAAACGTTAATAACTCTTTCATACGACATTATTTTTTTATAAAAATTTCACCAAAAAAACGAGCGTTTTTATCTTTAAAACGAGTATACTATTGCTATATTTTCGAAAAAAAAATTCTAAAACCCAGTTGCGTAAAACGCAATGGAAAAAAAAACTTAAAAAATGACATTTTTCTAAAACGCAATGCACTAAAAACACAAAGAAATGACTTATTTGTAAAACGCAATGGCCAGAAAACACAAAAAAATGTCTTATTTCTAAAACGCAATAGCCTAAAAACTCAAAAGAAATGTACTTTCTAAAACGCAATGGACAAAAAACACATAAAAATGTGTTTTTACCTAAAACGCAATGCACAAAAAACACAAACAAATGTCTTATTTCTAAAACGCAATGGCCAGAAAACACTTAAAATGTCTGTTTTCTAAAACGCAATGGACTGAAAACACATAAAATGTTTTACCTAAAACGCAATGCACCAAAAACACAAAGAAATGTCTTATTTGTAAAACGCAATGGCCAGAAAACACTTAAAAATGTCTCATTCTAAAACGCAATTGCCTAAAAAACAAAAGAAAGTGTTCTCTGTAAAACGCAATGGACTGAAAACAACTAAAAATGTGTTTTACCTAAAACGCAATGACTAAAAACACTTCAAGAATGTGTTTTTCTAAAACGCAATGGCCAGAAAACACATAAAAATGTTTTAGTTCTAAAACGCAATTGCCTAAAAACACCAGAGAAAGTGTTCTCTCTAAAACGCATTGAACCATGACAATAGTTTTGTCTGTGCTGTGAATTGTCTGTGCTATGAATTGTCTGAACCAATGCAGTTTACGAATGCAGTTTTCCAGAGGCAATTTACAGAAAATTAATATTTCTGATGCATTTTTATTACAGCAATTTAATCGAAAAAAAAAAAATTGCCCCGTGGACCCCAGCCAATTGTCTCAACCCCAGCCAGGGGCTCTGCCCCTTGGACCCCTCCAGGGGCTGCCGCCCCTGGGACCCCGCTACCAGGGGCGCTGCCCCCGGACCCCCGCCAAGATCGTAAAACGCAATGACTAAATCAAAAACCCAGATCGTAAAAACGAAATTAAAGAATTTCTTACATGGATCGAAATGATTTCTTCAACAATTGGCGAATTTTGAATGATTGAAACACTTATCAGCGCTCGAATCGAACGGATCGAGTGATTATCTTCAAAATCACCGGAAAAAACGAGATTTTGTATGAAATTAAACTGGGTTTTCTTCAAAAAAAAAGCTGAAGAACACGTTGATCGGGTGTTTGAATCATTGATTGGTGACGAAAATCGCACTATAATGTAGTGATTATTGAGATAGAAAGTGAAGAAATGGTTGAAGATGGTGGGTTTTGAAAATGATGGGTTTTGAAGTTACTGGGTTTTGAAAAGGAAGAAGAAAATGTCGGATTGACTAAAATACCCTTTCTCTTTATTTTAAATGTTGACACATGTCATAATCCTATTGCTTCCTACACTCCCTAGCCAAAATAAACTTTCTATTTGATCACTACCCTGTAAATATAATGCCTATACCAACTGTATTTGCACCCAAATACCACCCCTATATTTATCTCATAAATATTAAACACATATTAATTATCTAATAAATAATACATATTTATCTAATAAAGAAAATATATTTTATATATCTCATAAAGAATATGCATCCACCAAATTTAATTATTATTATTTAATTAAATATTGAATAAATAAACAACTAAATATATAATGAACCATTTCATCAACGTTTCACCAAACATGTATTCCGCATTTCAGAATTCCATAGGTTTTCTTTGTACCTAAAAAGAAAATCCACGAAAACCTCAAAAATTATCAGTAACAACCAAACAATAGAACATTCAACCAATACTTTGTACATTTACTAGACCGAATAGATCCATGTAAAGTAACTCAAGAGGAGTTTTGATGGAATTAGTCTTTTTGGGCTTGTGCGGTTTTCTATGTTGTTTTCCTTTTCATAGAAAATACATTTGCCTCGCATAGAAAAACTATGTACGGGCACACCTTCTACTAGATCATTTTTAACAATTTCATTCATTTTTCTAAAGTGAATATGCCCTATATGCTTGTGCTACAGTAAGAGTTGTTCTCGTTGGCTTTTGATAATAAACGCGTAATAACACCTGAGGGGTTTTCAATTGGACACGTATCCATAACATGTATGTCATTTACCCTTGGTGCCCACATCACAACCCATTCATTGGAATAATAAAACCTGGTTTAAATCATGGCTAATTGACGTCTAAAAGTGCAAAGCTCTGATACCATTTGTAGGTGTTCCTTAGCACATATAGATCGAATAGACTCGAATCACTCTTGCACGTGAAGTGCTGAATCCATCACATACAAGTATAGACGTACACAAACACGTAAATAAACTTCTCTCTATTGATAGCAAGTGTAAATACTAAGTTACAGAAATTCACACACACACACACTCACTAGGGGTGAGCAGAAAACCGAAATAACCGAACCGTAACCGAAATAACCGAGAAAACCAAACCGAAATAAAAACCGACGGTTTGGTTTTTGGATTTTTAATAACACAAAATTTTGGTTCGGTTTTTGGATAACAATTTTCAATAACCGACCCGAACCGATAAATTATAATAGTAGGCCTAGTCCATATATTTTTATGTTTAAGTATTTAAACCATGCTAGTAGAAATTATTAATTTTATTCTTGAATGTTAATTATTTAATATAAAAATTATATTCAAAATATTATAAATGAAAATGTCTAAGAAAAACTTTGGAGAAACATAAAAATAGATGAGAATGTTAGGTTTATATGAACAATATTATTTAAAAATGTTAAATATAATAACTTAAATGTAAACATATAAGAAAGATTATTAAATTTTAAATTATACTTTTTATTTTTTGAATCTTACATAATTTTGTTTCAAAAACCAAAACAGCTAAAAAACTGAACCGAGCCGGTGTAAAAACAGAAACGAACAATTTTAGAAACCGAAAAACCAACATTTCACTTTCTTTTTTGCTCAAAACCAAACCAAACCGTGTCACATACTCTCCAAAGTATTTTCAAAATAACATGCCTAAAACAATATATAGGCATGCGCCTAAGTGCGTGATGTATTGCAAAATACATCTATTTATCATGTAAAGTTTGTGTATATTTTGAGTCAGTTGTGTCGTTTTTAGGTTAGAATTAGTTACTACTGATAGTTGTGTCACACCCCAACCGATGACGGAAACATCGGGGTGAGGCACTGAGCGAAACAGATTGTCCAAGAGATTCCATAACAACTAATAATTACCAAATATTTAAGCATTACGTCCCATACCGTAACATATCAAGTAAACATAGTTATTACAGACGAATTGTTCTCAAAGACAAATAAAATAATGTTCCGACAACTCATAAATTAATTGTTTGTTTCTAGACTCTTCCTAACTTTATTCCACAAAAGCTAGCAAGCACAACATCCTAAACACCTGTCACATACGTTAAAATAGAGGTCAATACACATAGTGTAACGGTGAGCATGCACGTTTAATAGTATAATAGATAGCGAAAGCGGATTACGCATAACCAGCATGTAACATGTTGAAAAGTGAAGCTAGCAAGTTATCGACAATGAAATATGCACAGACATGATTGCGAGTTGTAGAATGCGCAACACATATCACCACTGTGACACGTGAAGTAAAACCTTTAACAACTCCTGTCCATGACAGGCGCTGAATCCAAACTATAGTACTAACGTTGCTAAGGTGTCAGGCAACAATCACTGTGTAAACATAACATACATGCATTCATCGAGTAACACGTATAACATGCATTAACGGTCAGCGTATAAAAGTGTTTGCGTTGTGTGTCGATTGTGATTTGAAATAAGTAACGTATGTAACACCCAAAAGTGCATAAAGCAAAAAGGGTTCGAGTATACTCACAGATCGTGTTAAATGAATAACATAGTCTTGGATTGAAGGGAGCGCTGGAAAATTAGCCTGATTACAGAACGATAACATAAGCGATGAACGGTGCGTTAAACGGTGTCGAGTGGGTAATGAGTGACGAAGGGTCATCCGATCGGACGACAATCCGGACGGATGGCCAGTCGTTTGGGATGGATGTGTTTGTGTATGATATGACTTTGAAGTTTTCGTTGTAGCATTTTAAAAACAGAGAAGTATCTCTACCCTTCAGGTCGTCCGGTCGGACGGTCATCCAGACGGATGGTCGTTCGATCGGATGGCGATCCGTTCAAAGTAAGATGTTTTTAAAGTTTAAGTTCCTTGGTTAGAATAGTCATTCGATCGGATGGTCATCCGACCGGATGACTATTCGTTGGAAACTGTTATGTTTTGAAATTTTGTTTAAGTGTTGAAAGACCATAAGTCGTCCGATCGGATTATCGTTCGATCGGATGGCTATCCGATCAGATGGCAATCCGTTTGGCAACCTGTTCTTTGAAATCCGGAAAGTTTATTAAATTTAGAAAGTTTACGGTTTGACTAAGACAGTATGACAACGTGTCAAACAACGGAAACTCCACCAAGTCCAAGTCATCCGATCGAATGGGAATCACCCCGTCCGATTAGTTAATTGTTCTTAACGGTGGTTCATGTTCAACCCGTTAAGTCGGTTGTCTCTTTGATAGAAACCCGTTCTCAGACCGGCACTTCACTAGAGAATGAGTAGGAGGCCTGAATGAGATCAGATTCTATCGGTTTTGAGTAGTAATTTAAGAGTTTTGAAGAAAAGTGGAAATCAGTTGGAAATTGCTTAGATTATGATGAAAACATGTTGAAATCTCTTAGATTCTTGGTGGAATGAGGTCACACTTTGAAGTTCACGAGAACCCGAGATGACGTCATCAACGAACAGCCCAAATCAGATGGATTTCATAGTGAAAAGTTAAGATTTGTTGGTGAAATTGATGGAGAAGTGTGTGTTGATTGAGAAAGTACAAGATTTGAGGTAGAAACTTACAAGAATCGCGAGGAATCGAGAGAAAATAGGCCAAAAGCTTGCTGGTCGGACGAGAGCTGTCACATCACATGAACAGTGATGTGACAGGTGCTATTTATAGGTGAAAGGGTGAGAAAGGCGGTGCAAAGTGACGGATCGGAGGGCCTTCCGATCGGATGGTCATCCGGACGGATGACAATTCGATCGAATGGTCCTTGGATCGGATGGTTAGTGCGCGTTGGTTTTCGACTATTGTTTCGTGCGTTGAGCATTGCGATGCGTTTAAGCAAGTGTCGATTAAGCGATGCGATAGGTTTAAGTAATAGCTACACAAATAACATAACTAATATACAATAACATAAGTAACTTGTGTTTCCAGTTTGCGATGAGACTGCGTTGCGATAGAGTTGCGATTGCGTTTGCGATTAACACCTCAAACATAAAATAAACATGCACAAGTAACACATAATAGCACACACACACACGTAAAACAATATCCAGAACACGCGATTCAAGTTGCGATGCAATTAGCGTTAAATAGATTAGCGATTAATAACGATTAAACTACGATTATTAACATTTACTCCACATAATACAACTAAAGTAGCACAAATTAAAGAAATCGAACAACAAGTCAAAGAATACAATCAATAATTAAGCAAGGAGCGACAGATCGCATTTAGAAATCTTTTTTTGCTTTGACTTTAACTTGTACTTTGACTTTAAAACGCGGGTTGTTACAGCCTCCCCTACTTTAGGGAATTTCGTCCCGAAATTATGCCGCAGGTGTAACAAATAACTGTGGATACTTAGCCTTCATGTCACTTTCGAGTTCCCAGGTGAACTCTGCGCCGTGTTTGCCTTCCCAGCGAACCTTCACAATGGGAATGCGTGAGCGCCAGAGCTTCTTGGTTTCTCGATCCATGATCTCGACAGGCTTTTCCATGAAGTGTAATATTTCGTCCACTTGTAGATCCTCAAGTGGTACATGTAAATTCTGCTCAGCCAGACACTTTTTGAGGTTCGAAACATAGAAAGTTGGGTGGACGTTGCTAAGTTCCTCCGGTAGTTCGAGTCTGTAAGCCCCTTTGCCAATCCTTTCCAGGATTTTAAAGGGTCCAACATATCGAGGCGCAAGTTTCCCTTTCTTGCCGAATCTGATCATCCCCTTCCAAGGTGAAACCTTTAGGAGTACATGATCGCCAACGTCAAATTCAAGGGGCTTGCGGCATCTATCGGCGTAACTTTTCTGACGACTACGAGCTTTTAGCAGATTTTCTCGAATTTGGAGGATCTTGTCAGTCGTTTCTTGCAGCAACTCAGGACCGGTAATTTGCGCACCTCCGATCTCGTGCCACACAATCGGCGATCGACATTTTCTTCCGTATAGGGCCTCAAATGGTGCCATTTGAATGCTAGAATGATAACTGTTATTGTACGAGAATTCGACCAAAGGTAAGTGCGCGTCCCAATTACCACCGAAATCTATGACACACGAGCGAAGCATGTCTTCAAGGGTACGAATCGTTCTTTCAGTCTAATCGTCGGTTTGGGGATGGAAAGCGCTACTTAGATTAAGAGTAGTACCGAGAGCGGATTGAAACGTTTCCCAAAGACGCGAGGTAAACCGACCATCGCGGTCAGAGATGATATCACGAGGCGTCCCGTGTCGACAGATAATTTCGTCGGTGTAGATCCGTGCTAATCGTTCTACCTTGTAGTCCTCTCGTATCGGCAGAAAATGAGCAGATTTTGTAAGTCGGTCAACGATAACCCAGATGCTATCATGACCTGACTGTGTACGCGGAAGTTTAGTTACAAAGTCCATAGCTATACTTTCCCATTTCCACATCGGGATCTCGGGTTGCACGAGTAAGCCAGAGGGTCTTTGTTGCTCGGCCTTGACTTTCGATCAAGTCAGGCACTTCGAAACATAGATGGCGATATCCTTCTTCATTCCAGGCCACCAATACCGAATACGAAGGTCATGGTACATTTTGTCGGCACCAGGATGAATGGAATACCGAGACTTGTGCGCTTCAGTCATCAATATCTCTCGAAGGTTATTGCGACTTGGAATCCAGACGCGATCTAGATAGTAGTAGATACCGTTTGATTTGGTAACAAATTGAGATTCAGCACCACACTTCTTCATTTCCTCTCGCAAGGTATTCTCAATGAAGCAGGCGTGCTGTGCGTCACGAATTAAGGCTTCGAGGTCGTGCTGGGTGCGAGTATTACGAACGCTATGCAAATTGCTTCGTCGGCTTAGAGTATCGGCAACGACATTTGCTTTGCCAGGATGGTGACGAATGTCACATTCGTAATCGTTGAGAAGTTTAACCCATCGGCGTTGGCGCATATTCAGTTCCTTTTGGTTGAGGATGTGTTGTAGGCTCTTATGGTCGGTGAAGACCGTACACTTAGTACCATAAAGGTAGTGTCGCCAAATCTTCAACGCAAAAACAACTGCACCAAGCTCGAGATTGTCGGTTCTATAGTTCTTCTCGTGGATCTTGAGCTGACGAGAGGCGTACGCGATAACCTTGTCCCGTTGCATGAGAACACAACCAATACCAAGGTTCGAGGCATCACAATAGACTACGAAGTTATCGTTTCCGTCGGGTAATGCGATGATGGGAGCATTGCAGAGCATATGCTTGAGAGTCTGAAAGGCTTGATCTTGTTCAGTTCCCCAAACAAAAGACTTGTCTTTATGTGTCAAGGAAGTAAGCGGAACGATGATTTTAGAAAAGTCAGTGATGAATCGACGGTAATAGCCCGCCAATCCGAGGAATGAATGAACATCGGATGGTGATTTTGGTGTAACTTAACTCTTAACAGCTTCGATCTTCGCGGGGTCGACGTGTATACCTTGACTATTGACGATGTGACCGAGGATTTGAACCTCCTCTAGCCAGAATTCACACTTGGAGAACTTGGCATAGAGTCCATTCCCTTGGAGTAATTCGAGAACCAAACGTAGATGCTGTACGTGTTCGGTTTTCGACTTCGAATAAATGAGGATATCATCGATGAACACGATGACGAAACGGTCAAGAAACGGTTTACACACGCGATTCATCAAGTCTATGAAAACTGTGGGTGCGTTGGTTAAACCAAAAGGCATTACGACGAATTCATAAGGGCCGTATCGGGTTCGGAAAGCGGTTTTGGGTATATCTTCCTCCCAGATTCGTAACTGGTGATAGCCTGAGCGTAAATCAATCTTCGAGAAGCACGTAGCACCTTGCAGTTGGTCAAATAAATCATCGATTCGAGGCAGGGGATAGGAATTCTTAATAGTCAGCTTATTCAATTCCCAATAATCGATGCACATCCGGAACGACCCGTCCTTCTTTTTGACGAAAAGGACTTGTGCGCCCCAAGGAGAGGTGCTAGGGCGAATGAAGCCTTTGTCAAATAATTCCTGGAGTTGACTCGAGAGTTCGCGCATTTCAGACGGAGCGAGGCGATAAGGAGATTTAGCAATAGGATTAGTTCCAGGAATGAGGTCAATACGAAAATCAATATCACGACTCACGGGTAAACCAGGTAAATCATCAGGAAAGACGTTAGGAATATCACGAACCACAGGCACCTTATCCATTGCCTTCTTTTCCTTTTCCTCCGCTACTACGATGTATGCCAAGAAAGCCTTGTATTCCTTTCGGAAATACTTGCTCGCTTGTATACACGACATGAGTTTGAGATTTTTCGATGCGACTTCACCATAGACACAAAGTTGATCACCATTAGCGATCGAGAAACAAATTATTTTATCAAAGCAAACGACTTCAGCACGATTTTCGCGAAGAAAATCCATGCCTACTATGATATCAAAACTACTAAGCTGCATCGGGATAAGATCGATAGGGAAGACGTGATTGTTGAGTTCAAGAGTACAATCACAGAGGACAGAACGAACTGTGACGGTTCTTCCAGTGGCAACTTCAACGTCGAACGTCGTAGGGAGATGGGCGCGCTTATGATTTTGGAGCTTTTCGAATTCTAACGACACAAAACAGTTATCGGCTCCAGTATCAAATAAACACGAAGCATATATACCGTTAACAAGAAACGTACCATTAACCACGTTGTTGTCTGCTTGAGCCTGGCGGTCGTTAATGTTGAATGCACGTCCGCGGGCTGCTGCTGCTGTTGATCTTGTTGCGGCTGCTGCTGTGGCTCTTGCTTCACCACTCTGTTTGGGCAGACATTTGCAAAGTGGTTGGGATCACCACATGCAAAGCAGGCTCTTGCGTGAGCAGCGGGTGCAGAAGCTGCTTGTTGGCCCTATGGAGCAGGAAGGAGAGCTGGTGGTGCAGGAACTTGAGCTTGAACTTGAGCCTGGGCTTGAGCTTGGCGAGGACCGGTACGACAATTGGCAGTAAAGTGGCCGTGCAGGCTGCAGTGAACACAAAATCGACATGCAATCCCAATAGGATGATGATAAGTACAAGTAGGGCAGAGCGGGTGAGAACCAGTATATGCACGCTTAGCCGGCGGTGCATTGGTCACCGGTGCCGTTACTTGGCGGTTCTGAGGTTACGGTTGAGCAGGGACAGCTTAGAGTGGAGCAGCTGTTGTTTTGGTAAAAAATTACCTAAGCAATTTAGGGATCAAATTAGTTAAGTGAGGTAGTGTGCTAAGAATGTGTATCGAAAATATCCTGGTTTGGTTATTTGCAAAAACAGTTTTCAGGATATAGCTCAGGATATCGAGCTATATCTATAATCAAACAATGAGCAAAAAGTAAAGGGTGACACAAGGTGTACGAGGAAAGCCCTTGATCAATTTAGATCGCCGGCACAAAACCTCGGGAGCTGACAATCGCAGCTGCCTTGTTCTTCTTATTACTTCAAATGTCAGGATACAGTGCAGGATATTGACCAGATCGTTGCTAAGTGTCACAATGTTTTTCAAAAAGTGAGAGTTGCGAGAGAAAGTATGAGAGCTCGAGAGTAGTGAGTGTGATGTCCTATTTGATCTGGCTTATCCGTATATTTATAGCCATAAAATGAAAACAAAATCTCCTATAATTGGGGGATGCCAGTGAATATTCCCTAGTTAACGTTGGAGACCAAGTAAAGTGGCCTCAACGTTCTTCTTCGAACAACTTGGACCGAGTCTTCAGGGGAAGAGGTCTTCATGAACGTTGCAAACTTGAGCTCCTACTCCTGCACACAATCCGTTAGTAATCCTCAGGATACAGCGTCAGGATGTTACCAATATCCTGATTCAGCATCCTGGTTATGCACACATATTATGTAATAAAGATATAATTCAAGATACTATTCAGGATATGGGCTCAGAATTTCACCCATAACAATTGTCCCCAAAAATGTTACCGTTTGAGGATCCTGGACCCAACGGTTACATTTTTCACGATTATCTAGGCAATTAAGAGATAAGACCCCTGATTTGACCGCTTGTAACTACTCAGACTGAATTCACTCATTGCTTCCCTATATCTTCTCAACCTAATTTCCATTTAATCTCCACCGAAAAGAAAAAAAGGTAAAATCCTCTCTCTCATCTTCATCTCTTTTCTCTTTTCTCTTTCTCATATTCTGGCAAAAATGGCAAGGCAAACTAGATCTAGTTCTGGTGATTCTGCTCCCTCATTTATTCACCAGAATATTCTTCAAGATTCGGAGAAGGAGATATGTTCCTTCGACAGTGCTCACCTGTCGGCCCTCAAAACCTCCGGCATCTTCCTGGAAGGGACGGTGTTCCGGCCGTTTGATCGGGAAATCCGATCGGACATGGTTTCCAATGAATGGCTGTGTTTCAACGCTATTCAATTCACCTTAGGGCTTCAATTTCCTTTTCCTGATTTCATTACCGAGTTTTTCAATATCACCAAGATCAGCTTCAGTCAAACGATGCCAATGCTCTGGCGGGTTTTGCTTGTCCTTGATCACATCAAGAACACCCATATCCCTGACCTTTCTGTTCATGACCTTCCTTTAGCATACCGGCTTAGATGCCACGGCTCTTGCCGATTCTTGTTTTACTCTACCTCCAGCGATCCACTGATACTCCGTGCCACCAGGAACGAGGAAGAATGGAAATCTAAATTTTTCTTTGTAAAAAGAGATTCAATCCCTGGTGGAGCGGATTATCCGGTGAAGTGGTTGAGAAAGGGTAGGATTTAGGGTTTTAGGATGATCCTGTCTTACATCCTGTCTTATATCCTGAACTGATTTCTTTATTTCTTTGTATACAGCTGATTTCAGAAAGCTTGCACCTCCTCTAGCTGACTCACAGAAGAGAATCGATACCATCAGACTTCTTCCAGAAGTTGAAAGAAGTTTCAATCCGTTTCCAGCATCTCCAAGCCAACTCTCTAACTTAAACATGTCTGGTAAGGATCCTGCTCAATATCATGCATACATGTTTTTATTTGATATGATTTGAAGAGAGTTATAAGGTTACTCCTTATATGCAGACTCCAGCAAAGTTCCAATCCTCCTGGACCTTGATGAGCTTGACAGCTATCCTACTCCTGTCAACGTCAAGAAGGAAACTCCTGCCACCACCAGCTCCAAACCGATCCCAGTTCCTAAGCCCAACCTAAGAACCCGCGCCTCCACCGCTAAGAAGAGAAAGGGTTTCGAGGTCAGCACCCCAGGCTCTGAAGGGTTCTCTTATGAAGAACTCAGCTTCACTGATTCCTTAGAGCCGATGACTTCCTTCCTTAACAAGGTAATATCCTGGTACTATATCCTGCGTCTATATCCTGATGGAATATCCTGATTAGTAAGTTCTAATTTATACCTGAATTTTGACTTGCAGGGTCTCCAGCATCTGCTCCATCTTTACACTGATGCCTGCGGTACAGCCAAGCTTCAAGAGGCCAGGATCAAGCAGCTTGAGACCAGCGTTGCTGACCAGGGCACGATTGCTGAAGCCAAGACCCGGCATTACGAGGATAAGCTGAAGAAGGTCACTCAGGACGCCGAGGTAAAGCTGACAGCCGTCCAAGTTGAGCACGAACAGGCCATGATCTCCTTCCTGGAAGGAATAAAAAATTCTGTTGTCATCTCCCTGTTACAAGCTCGCATCAAGATGTCTTATTAGGCCAAGGAGACAGGTCTTGAGTGCCCATCCTGGCCGGTTGACTCCTGGGTGGCAAAGCTTAAGAAGCTTTGAGGCAATCCTGTGCCATATCCTGCTAAAGCTGGGGCTGGTGAAACTTCCAAGTCAGCAGAGGCGACGGACAAGGCTGGAGAAAAGAAGGATGTTGGAAAGGATGCTGGTGAGGATGCTGCTCAGGATGCTGAAGCTGAGAAGACAGAGAAGGCTAGTGAAGATGCCGCTGTGTGAGGGCAGTCAAGTGGGCGATGATGGATATTGATGCCTAGGCCGGAGCCCACTTTTTAAAATTTGAATGTTGGTCTGTAATCCGCAAAATAATTTACTTTTCCTGCACTTGAACAATTTATATTTCCTGCATGCTTTTGAACAATCAACAGTTGAAGGTGGAGGGATCTTGGATTCCAAGATGAAACCTTCAACTGTTTAAGTAAATATGTTTTAAAACTATTTGCACTGTTGGTAGATGGGTGTCATTTTGAGATGAAGCCAACAGTGCAACCTTTTGCTTGTGAATAATAACTAATCTTTCAGCCTTATTTTTGTTGTTATATTTTCATTGCATGTGTTTTACTTTGATAATATTTTTCTTTAAACATCATAGGGAAACATTTTGGGAAAATATCCTGAAAGTATCCTGAAAAATATCCTGGTCAGGATACCGCTACATAACTTTAAAAAACTCAAGTTACTCAGATAAGATAAAAAAGGAGAGATCATACCAAAGACTCTTAGAGAGTCGATTCCAATTTTCCATCTCATGAATGTCCCAGTGCACGTTTAGAATCCTGAGTCCATCCTTTGAATTATATTAAGGTGTATGTCCCCTGTGTTCAGCATATTTGAAGACTTAGGAAATTCTTAATGTAAACATAGCCATATTTCGTTCGAAACCTGTTCTTAGACTTTAGTTTTTCTAGGGATAAACCCTAAATATCCTGGGGATAAAACCTTAATATACTGGGGATAAACCCTGATTTTCATGCGCTACAGGCAGGAGTGTATAAACTCCAAGACTTAGAAATGTGAAAACCTTTAAACCTTAGAGAGTATGAAAATACTCTTTCGCGAGAGAGGGTGATCAATCCTCATATACCTTAAGGATCTAGGATATAGCCAATAATAACGAAATTGTCAGCCACTTTTACATGAACTGGTCCCGCTATCTTGAACTATCCCTGGATAACTTGCGCTCCAGGCGGGATGTTCAAACCCAATTCGAGAGAAAGGCGAATACCTTTAAACCTTTGAAGGGATAAGGATCCCTTAAATGTGAGAGAGGGGGCCAATCCTCTAATCTTTCGAACTATTCTGAATGTATATCCTGGAGCTATATCCTGAGGCATATCCTGCAAAACAACCTTAAACTAAGGTGGGTGTTAGCTTGGCTAACACCCTTCCGATGCTCAAGTCAGTATTGGGTTCAAAAAATAAAATTAAAAAGAGATAGAATTCATACCATTCTGAGTTAGAAATTAAATTCTAAACTTACTTGAAATAGAGCTTAAGGTGTATAGCATTCCAGGATCTTGGTAGCATATCCCCTTCCATATTCTTGAGTCGGTATGCTCCTTTCCCAGATTCTTATTCAACCTCATATGGTCCTTCCCACTTTTGAGCTAACTTTCCATCAGCAAGATTAGTAGTATTCTGAAAAGCCTTCCTTAACACCCAATCTCCAACTTGAAACCATCTAGTTCTTAAGTTCTTGTTATATGCTCTGGATATCCTTTGTTGATATGCTGCCATCCTCCATTTTGCTGCATCCCTAGTTTCATCGATAGTATCCAGTTCCTAGCATAGAGCTTCAGGATTCTTCTCAGGATCCCGGAGACTGGACCTTGCTGTAGGTATCACCATTTCTGTCGGGATCACCGCTTCTGCTCCAAATACTAAGGAGAATGGAGTTTGGCCAGTTGCACTCTTTATTGTTGTTCTATCAGCCCATAAAACAAAGGGTAACTCTTCTGCCCATATTCCTTTCTTAGCTCCTAGTCTCTTCTTCAAATTGTTGACAATTATCTTGTTCGAGGATTCTGCTTGTCCATTTGCCTGAGGATGTACTGGTGTGGATGTGATCATTTTAATTCCCCAACTTTTTCAAAAGTCAGTAGTCCTCTTACTGATAAATTGTGATCATTTTAATTCCCCAACCTTTGAGAATAATGATCTGCCCCCAGTGTGGTTACCACAATCCCCTTCGTGTATATCCTGAAGCACTTCTTTAGTTTCGGGATCCTCTAAGCACCTCAGGTATGGTCCTGCAAGAGATTTCTTGTACAAAACATCATTTATAATAGGGAATCGTGATACCTTCATTCTAAAGGCCTTAGGATTCTCATCATTAGGATGTGTCCTTCCTTGAGATATTTCATGATTGGAGCCATCCAGGATTTAGGATCCTCATCAGGATCATGACCAGGATCCTGAATACTTGCCACTTCCTTATCCTGGGATTTGAAAAGATCCACTACAGGATATAGGATATGTAGTATTGGTATTCGGGTTCCTTCCAGTATCCTGACTGATGATCCTAGATTTACCAATGCATCTGCTTCAGCATTATCCTCTCTTGGTACCTGTTCAAGTGTAAAAACTTCGAAATATCCTGCTAATTTTTTTGACAACCTCAAGATATTCGATTAATCTTTCACCTTTGACTGCATAGGACCCATTAAAATGGTTAGTGATTAACAATGAATCAACATATACTTGCAAATATTTAACATTCATGTTCTTAGCCAACTCTAATCCTGCGATTAAAGCTTCATATTCTGCTTCATTATTAGTGGCAGGAAATTCACACCTAATAGCCTGGGGTAATATGCCCCCTTGTGGCGATTTTAGTAGTATACCCAATCCTACACCTCTAACATTAGATGCACCATCAGTATATAATGTCCAGGATTTTGAGGTTTCTCCTAATTGTTGGACTTCTAGGTCTACTTTATTTTGAATATCACTACTGAAATCAGCCACAAAGTCAGCTAGAGCCTGAGACTTTATCGCATTTCTAGGTTCATATACTAGATCATAGGCACTTAATTTTACCGACCACTTAGTCATTCTACCTGACATTTCAGGTTTCCTAAGCACATTTTTAACATGATAATTAGTTTTAACATGAATCCTATGTGTCTCAAAGTAATGTCTAAGCTTTGTTGATGCTATAACTAGGGCCAATATCAATTTTTCTAAATGAGAATATCTACTTTCAGCATCTAATAAACTTTTGCTAACATAATAGACAGGATACTGCTGACCTTCGTGATCCTTTACTAGAACAACACTTACTGCATTCCCTAATACTGCAAGATACAGGGATAATGGTTCACCATCCTCGGGCTTCATCAATAGAGGTGCGGTTGAAAGATACTGCTTCAATTCCTGCAAGGCTGCTTCATGCTTCTCTCCCCATTCGAATTTCTTATTTTTCTTCAGGATATCGTAGAATTCTTTACATTTCTCTTAGGATATTGATATAAATCTGTTCAGCGCTTCTACTTGTCCCGTTAATCTTTGTACATCTTTCATGTTGGAAGGTGACTTGATATCCAATATGGCTTTGATCTGTTCTGGGCTCGCTTCATCCCTCTTTTAGTCACCATGTATCCTAAAAACTTTCCTGCCCCCACTCCAAAATGGCACTTGGCAGGATTTAGCTTCATGTTATATTGATCCAGGATATCAAATGCTCCTTTATTATCCTGGAGGTGATCCTCAGCCTTCTTAGATTTCACTAACATGTCATCAATGTATACTTCCATGGTGTCCCCCTGTTTGCCTTTAAACATCATATTCACCAGTCTTTGGTACGTTGCACCTGCATTTTTCAAACCAAACGACATAGCAGTATAACAATAAATACCTATTGGTGTCATGAAAGTAGTATCCTCCTGGTCTGAAGGTTCCATTTGGATATGCTGGAATCCTGAGGATGCATCCATAAAGGTTAACATCTCATGACCGGCAGTTGCATCCACCATTGAGTCTATATGAGGTAGAGGGAATGGGTCTTTAGGACATGCTTTGTTCAAGTCTGTGTAATCTACACAAACTCTCCATTTCCCATTCTTCTTCTGAACCACGACCACATTTGCTAGCCACTTTGGAAATTTGACCTCCCTGATCATCTTGGACTTCAATAATATTTTAACTTCCTCTTGAATGATTGCATTCCGTTCAGGAGCAAACTTCCTTCTCTTTTGCTGAACAGGCTTGAATGACCTGTCAATTCCAAGCTTGTGAGTGATAATATCCTTGGAAATACCTGTCATATCCTCATGCTTCCATGCAAATGTTGACATCCTGCATTTCAAAAAGTTAATTAACTGATTCTCAATATCCTGAGGTATATTGGTTCCTACGAGCACCAAGATATCTGGATTATCCTGATCCAGGATAATTTTCTTAACATCCTGCTCTGAAGCCTCCGCGATATCCTGGGTTCGTATCTTTAATTGCTATCATGCTTTGGGCTTGGTTGAGGATTTCATTGAGGATGAATAACATTCCTTTGCCTCCTGTTGATCACTTCCCACCTTGACAACCCCCCAAGGGGTAGGGATATTGATACACTGATGATAGGTTGATGGCACAGCTTTCATATCATGGATCCATAGCCTACCCAATATAATATTGTAGCAGGATAAGGAGTCCATGACACAGAAGCGTTGCATTGAGTTGACCCCTTCAACGTACACTGGCAGCTTTATTTCTCCCACTATATTCTTGCCGTCTCCACTGAATCCAACAAGTACAGTGGACTTTGAAGTGATATCCATCGGGGATACATTCATTCTCTTCAATGATTCTAGTTGAATGATGTTGACGGAGCTGCCATTATCCACCAGTATCCTGCGCACAAAATGATTAGCAACATATAAAGTTATTACCAAACGATCATGATGAGGATCCTGGACAGTATCCCTGTCCTCACTGTTGAACGTGATCACTTTATAAGTTGTGAGGGTTGACATCCTGGTTGGCTTATCTCTAATTTCTGCCTTAGCCTCCTTTGCATGTCTTTTTGCTGCGGAGTAGGAAGTTCCACAAATGTCGGACCCTCCTAAAATTAAGTTAATTATCTTGGCATCTGTAGGAGGCGATGCTGCTCGTTCAGGATCCTTCTCAGTATCCTGACCCTTATTCTTCTTTCTTCCTAGAAGATCCTTCAGATATCCTTTGCTCAGCAGATAGCTTATTTCTTTCCTCAGGGCAATGCAATCTTCCGTAACATGTCCAAAATCCTCATGGAAGGCACACCACTTGGATTTATCCTTCCAATCGGCTTTTTGTTGGTTCTTCCTAGGCCACCTTGCTTTGTCTCCTAAACCCTGCATAGCATACATTAGTTCAGGTATATTAACAGAAAAACAATATTCTGACAATTCAGCATACTCCTCAGGATCCTCGTCTTCAACAACATTAACTTTCTTGCTGTCATTCCTGCCATATGGCTTAGAACGATACGGCTTGTACGAGGATTCTGACTTCCTGTTGGTTGATTCGTAGGTTGAAGATGAATTCATCCTCTCTTGCATCTTTTTGTCATCCTCCAGTCGAATATATCTTAAAGCCCTGTTCCGAGCTTCATCCAGGTTCCTGCAGGGATTCATTACAAGATCCTGGTAAAATTGAGAATCTTTTTGCAACCTCATCTTGAAAGCCTGCACAGCTGTTGCGACATCAAGATGCGGGATATCTAAGGATTCCCTGCTAAACTTGTTCACATAATCCCTTAAGGATTCCTGAGGTCCTTGAGTTATCCTGTAGAGATCACTGGTTAGTTTTTGAAAACTTCGACTGCAAGAAAACTGACTATTAAATAAATTGACTAGGTGAGCAAATGATGTAATTGAATGAGGCAGAACGTTTAAGAGCCATATTAAGGCTGATCCTGTTAAAGTAGAACCAAAACCCTTGCAGAGGCATGCTTCCTTGAGATCCGGAGGGATAGGGTTAATCTCCATCCTTTCCCTATACTGAGCAATATGCTCTTTAGGATCCGTGGTTCCGTCATAGAGCTTCATGTTGGGGGTTTGAAATCTCTTTGGGATTTCAGCATCACATATAGGATATGCAAATCGAGATATCTTGTGGCTATCCTGAGATACTTCTGGGATCGGCTGGACTACCCCAGGTACACTGGATATCATGTCCTTTAACTTCTGAAGCTCCCTGGAAAGTGCTGATGTCATACCTGCATCCTGCAAAGATCCAATACCATTAGTAGCAAGAGTATTAGTATTATTAGACACGTTACCAGTTTGAGGATTCTGGCCATATCCTGAAGCATATCCTGAACTTCTCATAGTTGACACCCTAACCGAAGAGGGTATCTCAGGAATATGACTCTGGGAATGGCTAGGCCCAATATTCCCCCTGTTATCCTCAGTATATACTGCCGAACTGAAGTTCAAAGCTCTGGGCTGCAAGGGAGTGACAGTATCCTTAGCGGGCCTGCTTGAGCTGGATTTCAAGAGTTGTATCTCTCTCATCAGCATTTGGTTGGTCTCCTGCTGTTGCTTCATCTGATCTCGTATACTACCAAACAAAGTTAGAATTTCATTATTAGAGGCCAAAATAGGAGCAGATCCCTGAACGTTCTGAGTGGGGATAACATCCCGAGCCACATGAGTTACAGTCCTGACTGGAAGATCTTGAGGTTGTGAAGAGGCTTGCATCCTCGGAGGAGGTGGTGGAAGCACCGAACCAATTGTTGCAGAGGTTGTAGAGGACATGGTAGAAGAGCTCATGTTTGATCTTGAGGCCATTGAAAATAGTGTAGCAAAAAGTTTTGAAAGCAGAAAACCAAGTAGGTATTTTAAGAAAGCTTGTAGTAGAAATAGCACCACTTGCCCCACGGCGGGCGCCAAATTGTTTTGGTCAAAAATTACCTAAGCAATTTAGTGATCAAATTAGTTAAGTGAGGTAGTGTGCTAAGAATATGTATCGAAAATATCCTGGTTTGGTTATTTGCAAAAGCAGTTTTCAGGATATAGCCCAGGATATCGAGCTATATCTATAATCAAACAATGAGCAAAAAGTAAAGGGTGACACAAGGTGTACGAGGAAAGCCCTTGATCAATTTAGATCGCCGACACAAAACCTCGGGAGCTGACAATCACAGCTTCCATGTTCTTCTTATTACTTCAAATGTCAGGATACAGTGCAGGATATTGACCAGATCGTTGCTAAGTGTTACAATGTTTTTCAGAAAGTGAGAGTTGCGAGAGAAAGTATGAGAGCTCGAGAGTAGTGAGTGTGATGTCCTATTTGATCTGGTTTATCCGTATATTTATAGCTACAAAATGAAAACAAATTCTCCTATAATTGGGGGATGCCAGCGAATATTCCCTAATTAACGTTGGAGACCAAGTAAAGCGGCCTCAACGTTCTTCTTCGAACAATTTGGACCGAGTCTTCAGGGGAAGAGGTCTTCATGAACGTTGCAAACTTGAGCTCGTACTCCTGCACACAATCCGTTAGTAATCCTCAGGATACAGCATCAGGATGTTACCAATATCCTGATTCAGCATCCTAGTTATGCACACATATTATGTAATCAAGATATAATTCAAGATACTATTCAGGATATGGGCTCAGAATTTCACCCATAACAACTGTGACAACACAGTTCTTGTTGTTGTTCTTTCTCTTGCGGCGTGAAGACTTGGAAGCTTGCGGTGCGGCGGTTTCAGCAGTGGGAGAAACGGTAGCTTGGTGGAGACTCTTGGTGGTATTCTTGAAATAACCAGCCAACACTCGCTTGTCATTAATCTCAGCAACGAGTAGGTATGTCTCTTCAATTGTTGTTGTCTTCGCGGCTTGCACGAAGTCAGCAACACAATCAGGTAAAGCACGGATGTATGTCTTGATCGTCATATCAGGTGTTGCCACCTGGCTTGGACAAATGATACTCAGCTGTTTGAAGCGGGCAGTTAGACCGGCGTTATCGCCACCATCCTGCTTGATGTTCCAAAACTCGTTCTCCAGCTTCTGGAGCTCGTGGGGTGGGCAGAATTCCTTCATCATGAGTTCCTTCAACTCATCCCAAGTAAGCCCATAGGCTGCGTCGTTCCCACGTCTGTTCCTTTCGGTTGTCCACCAATCCAGAGCCCTGGATTGGAAAATGCCAGTTGCGTTGACAGTTCGTAGGTGATCGGGACATCTGCTCTGGCATAGCGTGACTTCAATTGAGTCAAACCATTGAAACATAGCTCTTGGTCCGTCTTCGCCTGTGAAGTCTTTCGGGCCACAGGCCTTAAACTGCTTAAAGCTGAAAGTACCCTTTGGAGAGTCAGTCATTGATTCCTCAGAGGACTTGCTGGCGTTCTCATTAAGTTCACTGACTATTTGCGGAATGACCTTAGCCATCTGCTTTGCGACTAGAGAAGCGATTCGCTTGTTAGCATGATTTCGGCGTGCAACACGGGAGTGATGCGATCCAAATGACGACATTGTCTGCAACAGACATCGTCATAGGACTCAAACACTATATAATCGAATCTCACCTCACACGCACTACTACCAAATAAAGCTCAGGAACACATGTCATACCCCCAACCGATGGCGGAAATATCGGGGTGAGGCACTGAGCGAAACATATTGTCCAGGAGTTTCCATAACAACTACGATTACCAACTATTTAAGCATCACGTCCCATACCATTACATAATAAGTAGCACAGTTATTACAGACAATTCTCAAAGACAAATAGTTCTGTTCCGACAACTCAAATATAAATTGTTTGTTTCTAGACTCTCCTAAGCCCAATTCCATGAAAGCAAGCAAGCATCCTAAGCATTCAAACACCTGTTACATACGTTAAAATAGAGTCAATACACATAGTGTAAAGGTGAGCATACAAGTTTGATAGTAAAAGTAGATAGCGAAAATGTTTACGCATAACCAGCATGTAACATGTTACAAAGTGAAGCATGTAGGTTATCGACAATGAAATATGCACAGACGTGACTGCGAGTTGTAGAATGTGCAACACATATCCCCACTGGGATACGTGAAGTAAGCCCTTAACAACCCCTGTCCATGACAGGTGTTGAGTCCAAACTATAGTACTATCGTTGCTAAGGTGTCAGGCAACAATCACTGTGTAAACATAACATACAAGTATTCATCGAATAACACGTAACATGCAATAAAGGTCAGCGTATAAATAATGTTTGCGTTGTGTGTCGATTGTGATTTGAATAAGTAACGTATGTAACACCCAAAAGTGCGTAAAGCAAAAAGGGTTCGAGTATACTCACAGATAGTGTTTAGTAAATAAACACTCTCTTCGATTGAAGGGAGCACTGGAAAGTTAGCCTGATTACAGAACGATAGCATAAGCGATTGAACGGCGCGATAAACGGTGAAAAGTGAACCAAGTGACAAATGGTCATCCGATCGGATGACAATTCGAATGGATAGTCATTCGATCGGATGTTAATCCGTTCGGATGGTCATCCGGTCGGATTGACATTCGTTTGGGATGGATGTGTTTGTGTATGATGGCTTTGAAGTTTTTGTTGTAGCATTTTAAAATCAGAGAAGTATCTCTACCTTTCAGGTCGTTCGATCAGACGGCGATCCGATAGGCGAGACATTTCCAGTGAGAACAAGTTCACAGCAGGATGGTCATTCGAACGGATGGTCTTCGGATCAGATGGCAATCCGTTAGAAACTGTTGATCTTTGAAAATTAATAGAAAGTTTAAGTGTTGGAGATCCAAACGTCAATCGATCGTATTGTCGTTCGATCGGAAGGCAATCCGATCGGACGGCAATCCGTTCGACATTCAGATCGTTTGAAAGTTTTGAAAATGTTTAAGTGTGGAAGTTCATGTGCAATCCGATTGGATTGTCGTTCTATCGGATGGCAATCCGATCCGATGGCAATCCGATCGGACGGCAATCCGTCCAACGATCTGATCTTTTGCAAACTTGGAATTTTGTTAAGTTTTGATAGTTTTTGCGGTTTGATCGAGACAGTATGACAACGTGTTAAACAACGGAACCTCGTCAAGTCCAAGTCATCCAACCGAAGTAGGAATCACCCCAGTCCGATCAGTTTACTATTCGTGACGGTTGTTCATGTTCAACCCGAAATCGGTTGTTTCTTTGATAGGAATCGGATCTCGGACCGACACTTTACTAGAACGAGAAGAAGGCATGAATGAGCTCCAATTCTATCGGTTTTGAGTGAATTGAGTGTAAAAGAGTTGAAAAAAGGTTACGAAACCATCTCTCAATCCTTTTAACCTTGAAAATGTTTAGATCTAGGTGAAAACAGTGTTTAATCATGTGAAAATCCTTCAGATCTAAGTTGTTCTTGGTGGAATGAAGCCAAACCTTGAATTTCATAAGAACTCCATGATGACATCACCCTAGAACACCTCAAACCCGTTGATTTCACGGTTAAAAATTAAGATTCAGAGGTGAAAATGATGAAGAAGTGTGTGTAGATGATAGATGTACAATATTTGAGTTGAAAACTTATAAGAATCGCGAGAAATCGAGGGAAAAGAGGGCTTGAGCACGCTGGTCGGAAGAGAGAGCTGTTACATCACTGTTTGTGATGTGACAGGAGTATTTATAGGTTGCCAAAAGAGGAAAGAAGCACATGCGACGGATCGGATGTCACTTCGATCGGATGGCCATCCGATCGGATGACCATTCGATCGAATGGTCATTCGATCGAAGTGGTCCGGCGAGTTAGGTTTCGACGTTTCGTTTTACGTTTTGAGCGTTGCGATGCGTTTAAGCGATTGTCGATTTAGCGATGCGATAGATTAATAATAGTCACACACAAATACTATATCTAACATACAATCAACCTAAATAACTTGCGTTTAATGTTTGCGATTCGATTGTGTAGCGATAGAGTTGCGATTGCGTTTCGATTAATCACCACCAAACATAAAGTAAACATGCACAAGTAACACACACACGTAAAACAATATACAGAACCTATAATTCAAGTTGCGATTGCGATTAGCGATAAAGCGACAAATAGATTAGCGATTAACATCGATTAAACTGCGATTATTATAGATACTCCACATAATACAACTAAAGCAAATAAAGTACATGATTCTATTACAAGTCAAGGAAGTCAAATCAATAGTTAAGCAAGGACTGACAGATCGCAATTAGCAATCTTTTCTTCCTTTGACTTTGACTTTGACTTGTACTTTGACTTTCCGAAACACGAGGTGTTACAACCTCCCCTACTTTAGGGTATTTCATCCCAAAATTAAGGCGCAGGCATAACAAACAACTGTGGATATTTCGCCTTCATGTCGCTTTCGAGTTCCCAGGTGAACTCTACGCCACGTTTGCCTTCCTAGCGAACCTTCACAATGGGGATGCGTGAGTGCCTGAGCTTCTTGGTTTCTCGGTCCATGATCTCGACAGGCTTCTCCACGAAGTGTAATGTTTCGTCCACTTGTAGATCCTCAAGTGGCACTTGTAAATCCTGCTCGGCCAGGCACTTTTTGAGGTTCGAAACGTGGAAAGTCGGGTGGACGTTGCTAAGTTCCTCCGTTAGTTCTAGTCTGTAGGCCACCTTGCCGATCCTTTCCAGAATCTTAAAGGGTCCAACATATCGAGGCGTGAGCTTTCCCTTCTTGCCGAATCTGATCACACCCTTCCAAGGTGAAACCTTTAAAAGTACGTGATCGCCAACGTCAAATTCAAGGGGCTTGCGGCGTCTATCGGCGTAACTTTTCTGACGACTCCGAGCTTTCAGTAGATTGTCTCAAATTTGGAGGATTTTGTCAGTCATTTCTTGTAGCAGCTCAGGACCGGTTATTTGCGCATCTCCGATCTCATGCCACACAATCGGCGATCGACATTTTCTTCCGTATAATGCCTCAAATGGTGCCATTTGTATGCTAGAATGATAACTGTTATTGTACGAGAATTCGACCAAAGGTAAGTGCGTGTCCCAATTACCACCGAAATCTATGACGCACGAGCGAAGCATGTCTTCAAGGGTGCGAATCGTTCTTTCAGTCTGACCGTCGGTTTGGGGATGGAAAGTGGTACTTAGGTTAAGAGTAGTACCGAGAGCAGATTGAAACATTTCCCAAAGACGCGAGGTAAACTGAATCACGAGGCGTCCCGTGTCGACATATAATTTCTTCAGTGTAGATTCGAGCTAATCGTTCTACCTTGTAGTCTTCTCGTATCGGCAGAACATGAGCAGATTTAGTCAAACAGTCAACGACAACCCAGATGCTATCTTGACCTGAAGGTGTACGCGGGAGTTTCATTATAAAGTCCATGGCTATGCTCTCCCATTTCCACATAGGGATCTCGGGTTGCACAAGCAATCCAGATGGTCTTTGTTGCTCGGCCTTGACTTTCGAACAAGTCAGGCACTTCAAAACATAGATTGCGATACCCTTCTTCATTCCAGGCCACCAGTACCGTAGACGAAGGTCGTGGTACATCTTGTCGGCACCAGGATGAATGGAATATCGAGACTTGTGCGCTTCAGTCAACAATATATCTCGAAGGTTGTTACAACTTGGAATCCAGATGCGATCTAGATAGCAGAGAATACTGTTCTATTTGGTGACAAAGTGTGAATCAGCTCCACACTTTTTCATTTCCTCAAGCATGGTATCTTCTACGAAACAGGCGTGTTGGGCATCACGAATCAAGGCTTCGAGGTTGTGTTGGGCGTGAATATTATGAATACTATGCAAATAGCTTCGTTTGCTTAGGGCATCGACCACAACATTTGCTTCGACAGGGTGGTAACGAATCTCGCAATCGTAATCGTTGAGTAGTTCAACCCATTGGCGTTGGCGCATATTCAGTTCCTTTTGGCTGAGGATGTGTTGTAGGCTCTTATGGTCGGGGAAGACCGTACACTTGGTACCAAAAAGGTAGTGTCGCCAAATCTTCAACCCAAAAACAACTGCGCCTAGCTCGAGGTCGTGGGTCGTGTAGTTCTTCTCATGGATCTTGAGCTGACGAGAGGCGTAAGCAATAACCTTGTCCCGTTTCATGAGAACACAACCAAGACCAAGGTTCGAGGCATCACAATAGACAAGGAAGTCATCGTTTTCGTCGGGTAGAGCGAGAACAGGAGCATTGCAGAGCATATGCTTTAGAGTTTGAAAGGCAGTCTCTTGTTTGGTTCCCCAATCAAAAGGCTTGTCTTTATGTGTCAAAGAAGTAAGCGGGACAACGATTTTCGAGAAGTCGTCGATGAATCGACGGTAATAGCCTGCCAATCCGAGGAACGAACGAACATCGGATGGTGATTTTGGAGTAACCCAGGCCTTAACAGCTTCAATCTTCGCGGGGTCGACGTGAATACCTTGACTATTGACAATGTGACCGAGGAATTGAACCTCCTCTAGCCAGAATTCACACTTGGAGAACTTGGTATAGAGTCAATTTCCTTGGAGTAATTCGAGAACCAAACGTAGATGCTGCGCGTGTTCGGTTTTCGATTTCGAATAGATAAGGATGTCGTCGATGAATACGATGACGAAGCGATCAAGAAACGGTTTGCACACACGGTTCATCAAGTCCATGAAGACCGCAGGAGCATTGGTTAAACCAAAGGGCATTACGACGAATTCATAATGGCCATATCGGGTTCGGAAAGCGGTTTTCGGTATATCTTCCTCCTGAATGCGTAACTGGTGATAGCCTGAGCGTAAATCAATCTTCGAGAAGCACGTAGCACCTTGCAATTGATCAAACAAATCATCGATTCGGGGCAGGGGATAGCAGTTCTTGATAGTCAGCTTATTCAACTCCCTATAGTCGATGCACATTCGGAACGACCCGTCCTTCTTTTTTACGAAAAGAACTGGTGCGCCCCATGGAGAGGTGCTAGGGCAAATGAAGCCTTTGTCAAGTAATTCCTGGAGTTGACTCAAGAGTTCGCGTATTTCAGATGGAGCGAGGCGATAAGGAGATTTAGCAACAGGATTGGCTCCAGGAATGAGGTCAATACGAAAATCAATATCACGACTCGGGGGTAAACCATGTAAATTATCAGGAAAGACTTTAGGAAAATCACGAACCATAGGCAACTTATCTATTGCCTTAACTTCCTTTTTCTCCATTACTACAATGTGTGCTAAGAAAGCTTGGTATTCCTTGCGGAGATACTTGCTCGCTTGAACACACGACATGAGTTGAAGCTTCTTCGATGCGACTTCACCGTAAACACACAATTGATCACCATTAGCGAGCGAGAAACGAATCATCTTATCAAAGCAAACGACTTCAGCACGATTTTAGCGAAGAAAATCCATGCCTACTATGACATCAAAACTACCAAGCTGCATCGGAATAAGGTCGATAGGGGAAATGTGATTGTTGAGTTCAAGCGTACAATCACGTAGAACAGAATTGACAGCGACGGTTCTTCCATTGGTAACTTCAACATCGAACATCGAGGGGAGATAGGCGCCCTTACGATTAAGGAGCTTTTCGAATTCAAACAATACAAAACAGTTATCGGCTCAAGTATCAAATAAACACGAAGCATATATACCATTAACGAGGAACGTACCATTAACCACATTGTTGTCTGCTTGATCCTGGCGTGCGTTGATGTTGAAAGCACGTCCGCGGGCTGCTGGCTGCTGCTTCTGAGGCTGCTGCTGTTGATGTTGAGGCTACTGCTGCTGTGGCTCTTGCTTCACCACTCTGTTGGGGCACATGTTCGCAAAGTAGTTGGGATCACCACGTGCATAGCAAGCTCTAGCATGGATCGTGGGTGCAGGAGCTTGTTGGCCTTGAGGAGCAGGAAGGAGAGCTTGTGCTGCAGGAGCTTGACCTTGAGCTGGAGCTGTAGCTTGATGCGGACCAGTACGGCAATTGGCAGTAAAGTGGCCGTACATGTTGCAGTGAACATAGTATCTGCAAGCAATCCCCACGGGATGATGATAAGTACGGGTTGGGCAAGCTGGGTGAGGACCAGTGTATGCACGCTTGGCCGGTAGTGCATAGGTCACCGGTGCCGCTACTTGGCGGTTTTGGGGTTGCGGTTGAGCAGAGATGGCATTTAATGGCACGGCAGCAGTACCTGCTCCATTCTTGCTACTGTTGTTGTTGTTGTTCTTTCTCTTGCGGCGGGAGGACTTCGAAGCTTGCAGTGCGGCGGCGGTTTCAGCGGTGGGAGCGGCGGTTGCTTGATGAAGGCTCTTTGGAGTATTCTTGAAGTACCCAGTGCGAACTTGCTTGTCGTTTATCTTAGTAGCGAGTAGGTAGGTTTCCTCAATTGTTGTTGTCTTCGCGGCTTGCACGAAGTCAGCAACACAGTCCGGTATGTCACACCCCTTTCTAAGGCGGAAGCACGAGGTGTGATCCTGAAAGGTTCTCATTGCATACGAATGGTAAACATACTACATGATCGTAAAATAACTCCAAATGCCATTAACATTACATAATTTAAAACATAAGTTAAGTTTAGAGTTTACATCACAGCATAAAACATTGTCTGAAAAGTTTACAACTTTATTTAAAAGATAGACATCAAGGCTTTGGTTCTTATATCACCACACGGGATGGAGTATAATAACCAAATCCCACAAAATAGGCAAAGGAGTCTTGACACGACATGACTAAAACATAAGCAACATCCAGGAGCAAGAGTGAGACCACGCGTACATCCACCTTAGTTACCTGAAATACATGTAAGTTTCTGGAAAATCATCAACATAATGTTGGTGTGAATTCATGCAGTTTTTGTATAGAATGTTTATATACTTGTATAAAAACATGGTATGTAATTTGTAAAGACGTATCTGAAACTGAGTTCTGTAAATGTAAAGAATATGAGATCGCTAATGGTTTGCAAGGCCATTAACATATGTCACGACATAGGAAGCCACCAAACCTAGGCATTTTTGTCAAGATCGACTGAGACACAAAAGCACTCATTTGTAGAAGTAGGCCAAGAGTGGGGTTGCCTGAAACCCATTAGATCTAACCCTTCTGTTCCGCGGTCTAAATGTATACGTTGACTAATGGTGCTTATGGTACCCTATTCGTCACGTGATCTATGTGTCATTCCTTAGTTTTGTGTGCTACATACCATTGTATATGTATTTTCCCCAAGTTTAGAAAACAAGTAAAAGTTTAAAAGTGGGGACATGAACTCACAACTTTGCGTTTCCTGCGTCGTAAACTTCGCCGGTAGCGTCGTGACCTATACGTGTTCTATTAATGTTAGTCACTAGACTTGTATTACACAAGTACAAGTCACCATCATTTATTTATGTATATATTCTTTGTTGTTAAAAATAATTGATATTTTTAACTATGTATATTACTTATATTATTTTCCCGAAAATAAATATAAGTAATTTGTGAAATAATATTTTCAATATTATTTTTATACAAGTATACTTAGGAAAGTATACTTTGTATTTTATGTAAATACTTGTGTATTTTGTATTTTTTTTTCAAAAATCAATACTTTGATTTTTATTACTTTCCTGAATTATATTTCTTAAAAATAATATATTTTTAAGACTTGTATGAAATATATATATTTTGGTCATGCTATAAAATATATATGGTTAATCTTGATATTCACCCGATTTTTACATAAATTCCATTACTTGGTAATGGTTATATATTTGTCCAAAAATATACATTTAAGCCCTTAGTGTCCAATTTCAATAATATGTTAAGAAATATATTTTGTAAATATATTTTCTTGTATTTGTCCATGTATTTCCTTGTGAGGAATTTTGTATACTTGTATACTTAGGTATTTTCATGTATTTGTATGTGTATTTTTGTATTCATACTCCATGGGAGTATTTAGTGTATTTCCAAGTTCCTAATACACTAATATATATAATACACATAATATACACTTAGCACAAAATTTGGTGATCACTAAATATATATATTTTTCCTAAAAATATACATACTTAATATTAATTTTAACTTGAAGAAATCACCATTTCTTGAATTGTAATTTTACACAAAAATTAGGGAAACCTTGGTAAATATTTTTAGGTAAATTTTTAGGGAATAAGTTTCACCAAAACTTATATTTTTCTAAGTGTCAAAATTTTATACATAGTTTCCCCTAAAAATGGAGGCTTCCCATGTTTTCGAAACATGTGTTTATTTTCTTTTCAACATCAAAACAATTTTCAACAACAATCATCAACAACATACACTAATTTTCCCATATGAAACATCATGGTGAACTTGTTCCTTGTTAAAAATGTGTAGTCTTTTAGATCTACACTTTACATAAGGTGATCTTTCCCAAAAATAAGTGTTCTTGAAGTATTTTAAACAAACTTGTATGAAACTTTATTTTACTAATCAACTCATTTATGAGTTAGTGGTTTCAAAGTTTGTAAATCATGTTCTAAAAACCACTTTTATGTTTATTAGAAGATCATTATGTTTAACATCATGTTTCACCATGGATCTTTCAAGATCCATGCTTAATAACTTTAGATCTTTAAAAAACAAGCTTTATGTTAAACTTTTAACAAACCTTCCATGAGTTTTACTTTCAAAAATTAGTTCTACACACACTTTATTACTTCAAGATTACAAGTTTATGCATAAAAATTCATATTTCAAGTTCACATTATGCTTCATATGTTCATCTTCAAGTTTAACCATGGATCCTTCAAGATCCATGCTTAAACTTGGTAGATCCAAGCTTTAACATACTTGATCTAAACATAAACACAAGATATACCATCAACAACATCATTACATACACCAAAAAATCCATGTAATCACTTATTTTCTTCATGAATATGTTAGATCTTTTCATTTTTAACATTAGAAGTTAAGTTGTTTAGATGGTGAAACTTGTACATAACATAAACATGACTTAAATTAGTGATCAAGAAGCTTACTACTAGCTCTAATGACTAGGGAAGTGGCACAAAAATGGAGATGATGATCAAGGAAGGAAGAAAGTGAGTGGTTAAAAGCTCCACAAGGTGGTCCTTCAAGTTTTAGCACCATACACCTTCCTAAATGGCCTCCATACACCTCTAGATCACCTTGGATTGAATGATTGAAGCTTGAAAATGGTGGGTGTATGTGTGTGGGTTTGAGCCGAGAGTAAGGGTGAAGGGAGGAGGAAGATGAAGTGAATGTGAAGAATGGTGGGTATGTTATAAGTCTTGTGGTTATTTATAAGAAAAATATCTAACATAATCTTTCACATAGATTTCCTTGTTTCATGGTTAGGAGACATAGTTACAAAAGTAGATATAGTCATGTGGGACCATTAGGGGCTGGTTACAACATGAGGGGGGGGGTAAGGTGTAAATTTTGGGAAGTTGAGGGTTTAAAGTGCAAACGAGGGGGTTTAAGTTAGTTTAAGTGTGTTTAGGGGTTTTTATGATTTTTAAGGTGTTCTAGCATCAATACTAGTTTAATATCATAAAAACATCACTTCTAGTCAAATTTTGATGTCCCGGTTATTGTCCGGTTGTTCGGTTCGTTACGGTTCGTTAAAGTGCTGAATTTCGCAGTTTCACTAAGTATGGAGCACTTTTTGTGGCCGTTTTAATTCCCGACACTTTGTAAGTTATTTTGGACAATAAAACATAAATTCTACATGATATTAATGTGCTTAAAAGCTGATTATAGCTGCATTGTTGCTGCATTATGCTGATTTCAGCATTTTAGATAAGTTTCGGGTGCTTTTTAGTGCATAGTTTAGGTTCCGAAAAGTTTATATGTTAACCCTTGTATCCACACTTGGGTTTTAATGTATTTTAGATGTTGGACCTATTCCTAGGCCCTAATTCTAATATCTGACTGCTTTCTGCAGAATTGCCGACACAGTGTGTCTTACCGGTGAGTTTACTAGTCTTTCTGACGCAACGCTAAAAGTAATGCATAAAGCAATATTTGAAGTATAAAACATGCATGAATTCACATATATAGAATGTAATCAGACAATGTTGACATTTAAGCACATAATTGCAGATATTAAATAGTAACTAAACTGTACGGAAATTACCGGTTTTGTGCCAGTTGTCACATGGTAGAGCTCGAATGTACTTCTTGATCGTCATGTCAGGTGTTGCCACCTGACCTGGGTAGATGATACTCAACTGTTTGAAGCGCGCAGTAAGAACAGCGTTGTCGCCACCGTCTTGCTTGATATGCCAGAACTCATTCTCCAGCTTTTGAAGCTCGTTGGGTGGGCAAAATTCCTTCATTATGAGGTCTTTCAGCTCCTCCCAAGTGAGCCCAAAGGCCGCATCATTCCCACGTTTGTTCCTTTCGGTCGTCCACCATTCCAGAGCCCTGGACTGGAAGACGCCGGTAGCATTGACAGTTCGCAGGTGTTCCGGACATCCGCTCTGACGGAGCGTGACCTCGATCAAATCGAACCATTGAAACATCGTGGTAGGTCCGTCTTCTCCCGCAAAGTCTTTCGGGCCGCAGGCCTTAAACTTCTTAAAGCTGAAAGTGCCCTTAGGCGAGTCAGTCCTTGATTCCTCAGAGGACCTGCTGGCATTTTCGTTAAGCTCACTGACGATCTGGGGGATAACTTTCGCCATTTGCTTAGGGCAGTAATGCATTTGTCTTCGTGATTGCGGCGAGCGGTGCGGGAATGAAACGATCCAAATGACGACATTGTCTGCAACAGACATCGCCATAGGACTCAAACACTATATAATCTAATCTCACCTCACACGCACTACTACCAAATAAAGCTCAGGAACACATCTATTCATATGAGCACATATTCACGTAGGCACATAACCACAAAACACATAAGCACGTAGAGCACAGAAGCACATAAGGCATATAGAACACTGCAACTACGAGGACACACTATACTTTGCACGTATTCAACTACATATATTGCACGTATTCACCTATCATTCATGGTTCGCGCGTTCGAGAATAGTGATTGCGGGTAGCGAGTACACAGCGAGTAGCATAGCGAGTAACATAGCAAGCGATTTGTTAACATCGTGTAGTGTGTTGTGTGCGATAAGCGGAGCAAGAAGCGTTAGATCGAAACCATCAGTATCTCAAAACGTTAACAAATAACTTGTAAACCCACATAAATCCACATAAAATTCACATAAAAGCGTTAAATCACAATAAAACACAGAGTCAGCGGTTGCGGCTCAGGATCGAAAACACATAAAATCAGCGATTGCGAGCTTGAAATCAAAAATAGATTGTCTTGGCTTGATAGACATTGACTACCCAAAGTGATTCGACTATTCTCAAGTGCCTCGAGTGCATGCTTTGGCCTAACGGACTGTGCTCTATCACCGACATGCGGTGAACGACACGCATCTTTTCGGTTATTCACATAACTCGAGTCGTTGGAACCCATTGAGACTTTGGTGAGAGTTTTGTAAAATCAAAATTGAGAGCGGAACGAGTCATCAAGATTCGGGTTTCACCCCTAACTTAGCGACTACATTCCTGTTTGTGTGATGAAATCACGAGATAGAGGAAGGAAATTGCGTCGAAGTACGGATTTCACTCCCGATTCAACACAAATTCTCTTGTTTATAGTAAAAATGCGGGTCGAACAAGCGATCTGATCGAGAGTTTGCGGTTTTCACACCTAGTCTCGATCCAATCACTCGTTCATTTTCGAAAATAGTGCGGTGAAACTGCCTTAGGAAAGGCAGTGTGATAGAGTATAGCTTGATTGCAAGTCGATCAAATAACAAAACTAGGCTCGTGCGGAACCCCTACTGGGTTCGCACAATGGGGTCTGTTGGTACTTAGACAATAGACTAGGTCGTTTCTAAGACATCGACCCGGGGTAGGTCGAGTTTTGCCTAATTCCCTATAGTTATGGCTCTGATACCAATCTTTCACACCCCAACCGATGGCGGAAACATCGGGGTGAGGCACTGAGCGAAACAGATTGTCCAGGAGTTTCCATAAAAACTACGATTACCAATTATTTAAGCATCATGTCCCATACCATGACATAATAAATAGCACAGTTATTACAGACAATTCTCAAAGACAAATAGTTATGTTCCGACAACTCAAATATAAATTGTTTGTTTCTAGACTCTCCTAAGCCCAATTCCACGAAAGCAAGCAAGCATCCTAAGCATTCAAACACCTGTCACATACGTTAAAATAGCGTTCAATAAACATAGTGTAAAGGTGAGCATACAAGTTTGATAGTATAAGTAGATAGCGAAAACGTTTACGCATAACCAGCATGTAACATGTAACAAAGTGAAGCATGTAGGTTATCGACAATAAAATATGCACAGACGTGACTGCAAGTTGTAGAATGCGCAACACATATCCCCACTGGGACACCTGAAGTAAGCCCTTAACAACCCCTGTCCACGACAGGTGCTGAGTCCAAACTATAGTACTATCGTTGCTAAGGTGTCAGGCAACAATCACTGTGTAAACATAACATACAAGAATTCATCGAATAACACGTAACATGCAATAACGGTCAGTGTATAAATAGTGTTTGCGTTGTGTGTCGATTGTGATTTGAATAAGTAACGTATGTAACACCCAAAAGTGCGTAAAGCAAAAAGGGTTCGAGTATACTCACAGATAGTGTTTAGTAAATAAACACTCTCTTCGATTGAAGGGAGCACTGGAAAGTTAGCCTGATTACAGAACGATAGCATAAGCGATTGAACGGTGAGATAAACAGTGAAAAGTGAACCAAGTGACGAATAGTCATCCGATCGGGTGACAATCCGAACGGATGGTCATTCGATCGGATGTCAATCCGTTCGGATGGTCATCTGGTCAGATTGACATTCGTTTGGGATGGATGTGTTTGTGTATGATGGCTTTGAAGTTTTTGTTGTAGCATTTTAAAATCAGAGAAGTATCTCTACCTTTCAGGTCGTTCGATCGAACGGTCATTTGATCGGACGGCGATCCGATCAGCGAGACATTTCCAGTGAGAACAAGTTCACAGCAGGATGGTCATTCGATTGGATGGCAATCCGTTAGAAACTGTTGATCTCTGAAAATTAATAAAAAGTAAGTGTTGGAGATCCAAACGTCAACCAATCGGATTGTCGTTCGATCGGATGGCAATCCGATCGGACGGCAATCCAATCGGACGGCACTCTGTTCGACATTCAGATTGTTTAAAAGTTTTGAAAATGTTTAAGTGTGGAAGTTCATGTGCAATCCGATCGGACAGCAATCCGTCCAAGGATCTGATCTTTTTGCAAACTTGGAATTTTGTTAAGTTTTGATAGTTTTTGCGGTTTGATCGAGACAGTATGACAACGCGTTAAACAACGGAACCTCGTCAAGTCCAAGTCATCTGACCGAAGTGGGAATCACCCCAGTCCGATCAGTTTACTGTTCGTGACGGTTGTTCATGTTCAACCCGAAATCGGTTGTCTCTTTGATAGGAATCAGATCTCGGGACCGACACTTTACTAGAACGAGTAGAAGGCCTGAATGAGCTCCGATTCTATCGGTTTTGAGTGCATTGAGTGTAAAAGAGTTGAAAGAAGGTTACAAAACCATCTCTCAATACTTTTAACCTTTAAAATGTTTAGATCTAGGTGAAAACAGTATTTAATCATGTGAAAATCCTTCAAATCTGAGTTGTTCTTGGTGGAATGAAGCTAAACCTTAAAGTTTATAAGAACTCCATGATGACATCACCCTAGAACACCTCAAACCCGCTGATTTCACGGTTAAAAATGAAGATTCAAAGGTGAAAATGATGAAGAAGTGTGTGTAGATGATAGATGTACAATATTTGAGTTGAAAACTTACAAGAATCGCGAGAAATCGAGGGAAAAGAGGGCTTGAGCACGCTGGTCGGAAGAGAGAGCTGTCACATCACTGTTGGTGATGTGACAGGGGTATTTATAGGTTGCCAAAAGAGGAAAGAAGCACATGTGACGGATCGGATGTCACTTCGATGGGATGGCCATCCGATCGGATGGTCATCCGTTCGGATGACCATTCGATCGAATGGTCATTCGATCGAAGTGGTCCGGCGAGTTAGGTTTCGATGTTTCATTTCATTTGAGCGTTGCGATGCGTTTAAGAGAGTATCGATTTAGCGATGCAATAGATTAATAATAGTCACACACAAATACTATATCTAACATACAATCAACCTAAATAACTTGCGTTTAGCGTTTGCGATTCGATTGTGTAGCGATAGAGATGCGATTGCGTTTCGATTAATCACCGCCAAACATAAAGTAAACATTCACAAGTAATACATAAGTAGCACACACACATAAACCAATATATAGAACCTATAATTCAAGTTGTGAATGCGATTGCGATTAGTGATAAAGCGACAAATAGATTAGCGATTAACATCAATAAAACTGCGATTATTATAGAGACTCCACATAATACAACTAAAGCAAATAAACTACAGGATTCTATTACAAGTCAAGGAAGTCAAATAAATAGTTAAGCAAGGAGTGACAGATCGCAATTAGCAATCTTTTCTTCCTTTGACTTTGACTTTGACTTTGACTTGTACTTTCACTTTCCGAAAACGGGGTGTAGAACACATCGGCATATAACACATAGTTACACAATCACGTAAGCAAATAATCCACATAGGCACGTAACACATAAGCACGTAAGCACATAGAACACATAGTCCGACGCAATCATGCTTTACACTATATTTTGCACGTATTCACCTACATATATTGCACGTATTCACCTATCATTCAAGTTCGCGAGGCGCGTTCGAGAATAGCGATCGCGAGTAGCGAGTAACACAGCGAGTAGCATAGCGAGTAGTATAGCATAAACGAGTAACATAGCACGCGATTTGTTAACGTTTTGAGGTAGGTGTGCAGTGCGAGTTGTACGTGTTGATCGAAGCAAAAAGTGAAAAGCGTATAAATCACCAAAATCGAAACACGTAAGCATGTAAAACCACATAAAACACGTAAAATTCCACATAAAAGCGATAAATCACAGAGTCGGCAGTTGCGGGCTCAGAAATCGAAACACATAAAATCAGTGATTGCGGCTTTGAAATCGAAAATAGATTGTCTCGGCTGATAGGCGTTGACTACCCAAAGTGATTCGACTATTCTCAAGGACTTCGAGTATACGTTTTGGCCTAATAGACTGTGCTCTATCATCGACGTACGGTGAATGGCATGCATCCTTTCGGTTATTCACGCAACTCGAGTCGTTGGAATCCATCGAGACTTTGGTGAGAGTTTTGTAAAACCAAAATAGAGGACATAACAAGTCATCAAGATTCGGGTTTCACCCTTAACTTAATGGCTACATTCCTGTTTGTTGTGATAGAATCACGGGATAGAGAGGGAGGTTTTGCGTCAAAGTATGGATTTCACTCCTGATTCAAAGCAAATTCTCGTGTTTATAGAAAAATGCGCGTCGAACAAGCGATCTAATCGAGAGTTTGCGGTTTTCACACCTAGTCTCGATCTAATCACTTATTCATTTTCGAAAAATAGCGTGCGGTGTGCCTGCCTTAGGAAAGGCAGAGTGATAGTGCTCGACCTTAGGAAAGGTCAATGAGGTGTAGTATGGTTGCAAGTCGATCGAATAACAGAAATATGCTTGTGTGGAACCCCTACCGGGTTCGCACAAGGCGGTCTGTTGGTACTTAGACTATAGACTAGGTCGTTTCTAAGACATCGACCCGGACTAGGTCAAGTCTTGCCTAATTCCCTATAGTTATGGCTCTGATACCAATCTGTCACACCCTAACCGATGGCGGAAAAATCGGGGTGAGCCACTGAGAGAAACAGATTGTCCAAGAGATTCCATAACAACTAATAATTACCAAATATTTAAGCATTACGTCCCATACCGTAACATATCAAGTAAACATAGTTATTACAGACGAATTGTTCTCAAAGACAAATAAGATACTGTTCCGACAACTCATAAATTAATTGTTTGTTTCTAGACTCTTCCTAACTTGATTCCACAAAAGCTAGCAAGCACAACATCCTAAACACCTGTCACATACGTTAAAATAGAGGTCAATACACATAGTGTAAAGGTGAGCATGCACGTTTAATAGTATAATAGATAGCGAAAGCGGTTTACGCATAACCAGCATGTAACATGTTGAAAAGTGAAGCAAGCAAGTTATCGACAATGAAATATGCACAGACATGACTGCGAGTTGTAGAATGCGCAACACATATCACCACTATGACACATGAAGTAAAACCCTTAACAACTCCTGTCCACGATAAGCGCTGAGTCCAAACTATAGTACTACCGTTGCTAAGGTGCCAGACAACAATCACTGTGTAAACATAACATACAGGCATTCATCGAGTAACACGTATAACATGCATTAACGGTCAGCGTATAAAAGTGTTTGCGTTGTGTGTCGATTGTGATTTGAAATAAGCAACGTATGTAACACCCAAAAGTGTATAAAGCAAAAAGGGTTCGAGTATACTCACAAATCGTGTTAAATGAACAACACAGTCTTGGATAGAAGGGAGCGCTGGAAAGTTAGCCTGATTACAGAACGATAACATAAGCGATGAACGGTGCGTTAAACGGTGTCGAGGGGGTAATGAGTGACGAAGGGTCATCCGATCGGATGACAATCCGGATGGATGGTCATACGTACGAATGGCCATTCGGTCGGATTGTCATTCGTTTGGGATGGATGTGTTTGTGTATGATGTGACTTTGAAGTTTTCGTTGTAGCATTTTAAAAACAAAGAAGTATCTCTACCTTTCAGGTCGTCCGGTCGGACGGTCATCCGGACGGATGGTCGTTCGATCAGATGGTGATCCGTTCAAAGTAAGATGTTTTTAAAGTTTAATTCCCTTGGTTAGAATAGTCATTCGATCGGATGACTATTCGTTGGAAACTGTTATGTTTTGAAATTTTGTTTAAGTGTTGAAAGACCATAAGTCATCCGATCGGATTATCGTTCGATCGGATGGCTATCCGATCGGACGCCAATCCATTTGGCAAACTGTTCGTTTTGAAATCTGGAAAGTTTACTAAGTTTAGAAAGTTTACGATTTGACCGAGACGGTATGACAACGTGTCAAACAACGGAAACTCCACCAAGTCCATGTCATCCGATCGGATGGGAATCACCCTGTCCGATCAGTTAACTGTTCTTGACGGTGGTTCATGTTCAACCCGTTAAGTCAGTTGTCTCTTTGATAGAAACCCGTTCTCAGACCGGCACTTGCCTAGAGAATGAGTAGGAGGCCTGAATGAGCTCAAATTCTATCGGGTTTGAGTAGAAATTTAAGAGTTTTGAAGAAAAGTGGAAATCAGTTGGAAATTGCTTAGATTATGATGAAATCAGTGTTTAAACATGTTGAAATCTCTTAGATCTGAGTTGTTCTTGGTGGAATGAGGTCACACTTTGAAGTTCACGAGAACCCGAGATGACGTCATCAACGAACAGACCAAATCAGATGGATTTCATGGTGAAAAGTTAAGATTTGTTGGTGAAATTGATGGAGAAGTGTGTGTTGATTGAGAAAGTACAAGACTTGAGGTAGAAACTAACAAGAATCGTGAGGAATCGAGAGAAAATAGGCCAAAAGCTTGCTGGTCGGACGAGAGCTGTCACATCACATGAACAGTGATGTGACAGGTGCTATTTATAGGTGAAAGGGTGAGAAAGGCGGTGCAAAGTGACGGATCGGAGGGCCTTCCGATCGGATGGCCATCCGATCGGATGGTCATCTAGACGGATGACCATCCTTCGATCGGATGGTTAGTGCGCGTTGGTTTTCGACTTTTGTTTATTGCGTTGAGCGTTGCGATGCGTTTAAGCGAGTGTCGATTAAGCGATGCGATAGGTTTAGGTAATAGCTACACAAATAACATAACTAACATACAATAACATAAGTAACTTGCGTTTCCAGTTTGCGATGAGATTGCGTTGCGATAGAGTTGCGATTGATTTTGCAATTAACACCTCAAAAATAAAATAAACATGCATAAGTAACACATAATAGCACACACACGTAAAACAATATCCAGAACATGCGATTCAAGTTGCGATGCGATTAGCGTTAAATAGATTAGCGATTAAACTGCGATTATTAATATTTACTCTACATAATACAACTAAAGTAGCACAAATTAAAGAAATCGATCAACAAGTCAAAGAATACAATCAATAATTAAGCAAGGAGCGACAGATCGCATTTTGCAATCTTTTCTTCCTTTGACTTTGACTTGTACTTTGACTTCAAAACGCGGGTTGTTACAAGTTGTGTTAATTGCAGGTCTCAGGTATTGAAAGTGTTGAAAAACGAGGAAAATATGCTAAGCGAGAAGAATTATCGAGAACCGGGTGAGATGCAACTGAACGAAAACTGAAACAACAAAGAATAACTGGAAAAACACCTCGCCGCGTCACGCCAAATAAAATTGAAGACCTTCGTGTGACGCCACGACATTATAATATAATAAAAGATGAAACATAGCGCCGCGCTACGCGACGCTCTAGTGCCCTTGCCTTCGCGTGACGCGAAGGCCGTGTTTTCACAGAGGAATTTGGGGTTGGAGCTGGGTAGAAGCATGCAAGCATATAAATACATGATTATAATGGAGTCCAACCCTAGTTACAAATTAGAGAGCACTTGGGCGAATTTTATGAAGATCTTGGAGCGTTTCGAGGGATTAAAAGCATTGGTTGAAGGTTGGAAGCACGAGGAATCATCTGGGTCGTGATTTAATTATCCGGGTTCAATTGTTGTACGTTTTTAATCTTAATCATGGTTCATTCTCTTGTTTATACTCTTGTTTTGTGTTTGATAAATAATATGTCTGGCTAAAACTCTTGTACTGCCTAGATTAGGATGCTCGGATGTTAAAGCTTTAATTTTTATCATGGATGCTCGTTATTTTATGGATTATTTATGTTAAAGTAGTCGACTTGATTATTGGTTCGATGTATATGCATGCTTAGAATTTTTTTAATTGTATTTTATTGCTTCGTGTGATCTTTGGTGAATGTCTTTCGCATAATAGGGTCATGCTAGATCATAAACGTATGTTTTTTGTTTGTTTGGTTAATCGGCCGATATACCTTAGAAGCATTATTTGGTAATTGAGTAGGTCTAGGTGTTCTACTAATCTCAATAGTTGAGATGTGTGAGGTTATTGGTAGGTCTAAGTTGGTAAATTGCTAGGTAGGATCTTCGAGAGGAGTCTGAACTAGTTCCCTTGTCAACCATTGTCTATCAAGTCGAATCAAAAACCCAAGTTTACCCTAGGTTTATAGCCCGAGAGGGAATAGATCGAACTAGGGTACTTACATAAACCACTTAGATAACCCGAGAGGGAGTCTAGACCAACCGGTGTTCACAAGGGCCTTTAGAGTTCCATGGGTGTCTTCCTGAGAAGGGTCGTGGGTCCTGCTCGGTGTGTCGGTAGGTTTAGTATTATAAGATATCGGTTCCATAGTAACTTGCATCCTAATAAAACATAACTAGTACAGTCTAGGATTCTAGTCTAGGTAGTCTTTCATCGTCATCTGAATTAAACTCAAGTCATAATTTGTGTCTTAGTTAATTTAGTTAATTAGTTTTAATTAATTGCAACTTTAGGATATTTAGAACCCCCCCCCCCCCACAAAATATATATATATATATATATATATATAGGGGACCGCTAGAATGAGAACCACCTCGAGTTATGAGAACCGCGAGAACTCCTTGATCCGGGGCGAGGTGGACCAAATTTTTTTTTTCAAAAACGTAGATGCATGTATTATAAACACATTCGTAAAAAAAAAAATTTTAAAAAATGCCGTGTGTGTAGTTTTTTACACCACAAGTTTGTGGTTTACGAGTTCCGTTACGAGTTCCGTAAATTTACGGAACTCGTAAACCACAAACTTGTGGTGTAAAAAACTACACACACGGCACTTTTTTTTTAAATTTTTTTTTACGAATGTGTTTATAATACATGCATCTACGTTTTTGAAAAAAAAAATTTGGTCCACCTCGCCCCGTACGGTGTGGTTCTCGCGGTTCTCATAACTTGAGGTGGTTCTCATTCTAGCGGTCCCCTATATATATATATATATATATATATATATATAAACAGTTAGAGTCGTGTCAGTCTAAGTCTAGAGAGTCTAGTTAACGTAATTTAATAGAGTCTTGTGGGTTCGATTTCCAGACTTACTTAGCTTTACTAGGGTCGATCGTTTCAGTTGCCGGTTAGTAGTTTAGTCGAGTTTAGAGAGTCTAGGTATTACTTAGTGTCTAAATTAGGTTAGTTTAGGTCGTTTTTATTAAACTACTTTTAGCACATCAATGCGTTAAACAGTTTAACCTCGTTATTTAAGTTTAATTGTGCTAACAACCTAGCGTAATTAAGCCATACACTAGCACTTAGGAAATTACAATAATAGACAAATCAAACTATTACAAAATACTACGAGCTCGAACCCAGTATCATCCAAGCCATTGTCACTAGGTGCATCAAAATTTGTTGAAGCTTGGCTAATGGAACAAAAAATTTTATATTTGGTTGTGCGATAGACTCAACCCTAAAATTCTAACGTTTGGTTGTCAAATTTTGACTACTAGAAAAAGACGAATCCATAAGAAAAAAATTCGTGGATTCTTCACTTCTCAGGTGAGTACGGTTTGGTTCGGTTTTATCAAAACCAAAACCGAAATATTCGGTTTTTGAAAACCATTTGTTTTTTTTTTTCGATTTAGCAACGGTCCAGTTCGTTTTTTTAGTTTTATGTGTAGTTCGGTTTTTTGATTTGGTTAAATCGGTTTTTTTCGGTCTTCTGCTCACCCATAGCTCAAGTGAAAGTTTGGTTTTGAAATAGTTCGATTTTTTTGGTTTTCTACCTCACCCATAACTCAAGTGAAAGTTAGGTTTTGAAAAACGGTATTCAAGTAAATCAAATTTCCCGATCAAACCCCTCTTTACCCGATTATTTTTAATCAAGTTTTCTAGAATATAAGAATAATTCAGTTGAATTTCAAGCCATTAGCTTAAAATGGGTGATCATTCGTCAAGGCTCAATTCATTTTCTCGGCTCATCTACGGTCATATTCGTGTTCTTCTAGAACAAATTTTTTTTGTTTTTTTTTTAATCAAATTTCCTATTCAAAACTACATTTCATAATGCATAACGTACAAGCTAAACGAAGGTCTAGAAGTAACTCCACTGGATGCACCACACTAGATTCCATTTTCTAAAATGTCAACCGACATGCATTATAATTAACAGTCGTCACCATCCACCACACAAATGTCCGACAAGACAGCCACTTGCTTAGAAAGAGAGAGAACCATTGCGTGTTTAGTGTACGATATATATACATACACACACATATATAACTAATATAGAAAGAGAGCGAAGGTGAGAGAAGAAAGATGGGTGAGAGAAGGATCGGAGTGGCCGTAGATTTCTCGATTGGAAGCCGAGCAGCATTGAAATGGGCAATCGACAACGTTGTACGGAAAGGAGATCATCTTATCCTCGTTACCATCCGACCTGATGGCGATTATGAACAAACCGAGGTTCAGCTCTGGGAAGCTACAGGCTCTCGTACGTTATTTTATCTAACTGATTGAGTTCTCCTGTTTTTGCCTGTACGAATGTGTTAATTTGTTCTTGTTCTATGGTTTTTACTTTTAGAGTAAAGTGCCAAAAATAGTCCGGCACTTTTTTCAATTTAAAACTCAAACCTTTTGAATCTAGGTTCTTGTGGTTTCAATTTTGTTCCTATTTGCCTATTTTCATCCAAAATTAAAATCTGATCAGATTTTTCAGTTAACACCCAGTTTTTTTGTCTTTTTCCTCCCTTTTAACGAAGGGCAAAATGGTTTTTTTAATTTTTTTATTAAATACCATTTTCCTCTTTATTAAAACGGAGAGAAAGGACAAAAGAAACTTGATGTTAACTGAAAAATCTTACCAAATTTTGATTTTGGATGAAAATGACAACAAAATTGAAATCACACGACCCATATTCAAAAGGTTTGAGTTTTGGATTAAAGTAAAAAAAGTGATCAAACCTCATGACCATTTTGGCAGTTTACTCTTACTCTTAACATTGCCTGTTTTCAAGGCTCCTTTTCTTGAAAATGATTTAAGCGACCGAAAACGCGCGTAGAAATTTATTAATCCAAGACGAATTGGTTAGCAACATAGAATAGAATAACTAAGTCGATCTAGGATCCGCGCGTTACGATGAACCCGCGTCTATTTTTTCCCGTTTGACAGGTTCATCGTAACGCGCGGGTCCTAGATCGACTTAGTTATTCTTTTCTATGTTTTACGTTTCGGTTTAATTTCCTCGCATTAACACACCGCAACTTCAGTGTAGTGTCACGGTATTCCATTGTTCCACGCAACTTACCAATTTAGGAGCAAGGTTCTTGTATCACATTTATCTTGTTAAATCAGAGATGTCCGTCATCTTATTCAAAATTAAACATAGATATAATTCTGAATAATATGCCTTCAAAATATTTTAAAAACTATCTTATATTACTCTCAACAATTTATTTCGAGTGCCGTTTGCATCTGATGTGCTTCCATTACTATACTATGACAGACATTCATCCATGAACTTGTGTCTCTATGAATAAGTTGTAGATTTCGATTCCATTATCTTTACCAAACAAAACTGCATCTGTATAAACGTCTTGTTTATTTTCCTTTTTCAGCTTTGATCCCCTTGGCCGAGATCAGTGACCCGAATATAATGAAGAAATACGCGACTAAGCCTGATCAGGAGACACTTGATATGGTTAATTTGGCTGCCACTCAAAAAGAGGCAAGTCTTCATTCCTTCTCTCATATGGGATTTTTTTTTTTTTGGGTAAAGGGTTACCCCGGTGATTCTCTCTCTCATATGGGATCAGATGTAAAACTTTATTTGTTGTTGTAGGTTGTTGTTGTCATGAAAGTGTATTGGGGAGATCCCCGCGAGAAACTATGTGAAGCCGTTGATAATATTCCGCTAGACTATCTTGTTATAGGGAACCGAGGTCTTGGCAAGTTGAAGAGGTAATCTCTCAATCCATATGCGCGTATTTGAATACACGTTTTGGAAGTGATTATGTGAGAGTTTTAATTGTTTGTCTCATGATCAAAAACTAATAACAGTCCATTTGTCATTTGTAACTGCAGGGCTATTATGGGCAGTGTGAGCAACTATGTTGTCAATCAGAGTTCTTGCCCGGTGACCGTTGTGAAGCATGGAAGCGCGTAAGACAGTATACTGTCGTCAAAGTCTAGAAAGTTTGTACCAAATAATCCATTATGTGGAGTTAGTTTTGTCTTGGAATTAAAACAATTGAAGCTGCCATAATTGTATTCTTAAGGGTGTATTCCTTAATAACTTCAGTGTTTGTCCATAGTCTGTTTTCGTTTCCATTTCCATTCGGGCCACAATGTTTCTTGTGATTTAGATCAAGAAGTAACATAGTATCTCTCATCGTTTCTGATGTGGTCGTGTTAAGGGCCCGCGTAACCTTTTCTGCATAACCACAACTACGAGTTTTCGAAGTTCAGCTTAATTGTTTGAATATGTAAAATCGTCAAAACTAGTCGTCGGTTTGGATGGTGGTTTATACCAAGCAGATTGTAAGAACTATTTCAAGGCCATGCAATTGTAACTAGATTTAGAGTGGCAGGCTTATTATATTGCAAACTGGCCTATAGTCAATAGCCAATATGATGACTGATATTTATATGCAAATTGACCTCTAGTAGACTTGAGAGTGGATGTTAAAACTAGAGCTAAAATTCAAGGTGCCACTAATACATTCATCCATCTTATTTCTGCATTCTTTTTCTGACAAAACAAACGGTGAAACCAAAACGAAGCCAGATCATTGATGACGGTTTCAGTGTTAAATAGTTCAGTTTTGGTTTGGTTTTGTAGTGATTAAAAACTGTTATTGATAATATGGTCTAAAATCCATCAAAACCGGACCGAGGCCAGATCGTGCCTAACCACAACCTATACATTGGTCAGAGTCGTCAGTTTTGCGTGCACCATGTAGATGCAGTAATAACTGGTCTGATAGAATGGGACCATAAACTGGTTCTAAAATAAACTTTTTGCATCGAGGAACATAATGATTACCGAAAGACTTCTGATGTTCATTCAAACGAAAATATTACCAATACAAAACAAAAGCATCCCTTTAAGCCAACACATCCAAAAACACAACTTCCACTGAACAAGATACAAGTCAACAAAACATTTAAGACCCAAATTCGTCGAGTGTTGCTGATATATAATTATATATACTAAAACATTTCTTCATATACAATATTATTACTCCTGCCATTAAGTCAAATCATAACTGATAACATCACGACAGATAACCGAAAAGATTATAAGCCAAAAACTTTAGGCGAATAAATTTCAATTTCAAGATTCGTCCATGAAAACCGCACCATGTCCGCTAGCTTTCATGAACTTCTTCAGCAGAAGCACCATAATAGCAATGGTAAGTCCGACAGCCGCCCATGTGAATAGGCGGTCATCAGCGGGTTTCTGAACCCTCAGCACCTGTTGCTGCTGCGGTTCCACCGCGTGTACAGATGATGAAGCAGAAGGTACAGCGTTAGCTACCTGCCTTGATACATTTGGTACTACAGGTTCTGCGATTTGTTCAGCAGCAACTTCGTTGTTTTCTTCACGCTGTTGTTCTTCGTGTTCGGTAATCCCGGTGTTGGTATCTTGAGGACTCTCAGAAGCTTGTTCACCTGCTGCCGCATCAATGGCGGCAGGTGGTGGCTGTTCTGAAGCATCTTCAGAGCTCGGTTGAGGGACTGGAGGTGCCTTGCTGATCATATATTCATGAATCTGAATAATCAAAAGATGTTTATAGGACTTAGAACACTAACAAAGGTTTTCTAGTAAAAAAAGAGTAAAGTACACGGATGGTCCTGTGGTTATCCAAAATTTTGTATTTGGTCCCTAGGTTTACAAAAGTACACAAAATGTCCCTGTGTTTTGCACTTTGTAACGCATTTAGTCCCCGCTAACAATTCTAAAGGTTTCAGCAGGTCCAAGTTAAGGACTAAATGCGTTACAAAGTGAAAACCACAGGGACAATCCATGTACTTTTGGCAAAAGTTGGGAACTAAATGCTTTACAAAGTGCAAACCAAAGGGACCATCCGTGTACTTTTTAGAAAGCTAGGGACCAAATCCAAAATTTGGTGAGCCTCAGGAACCATCCGTGTACTTCACTCTAAAATGAAGACTTCTTAATATTGTTCTGTAAACTGTAATATTTGAGTTTTTGTCAAACTTATAAACTCCAATTGAATTTTGGTAGAAAAGTTTATAATGGTCTAGTAAAATAATATCAGAAAACAGTATCTTCTAGTTTAATATTGATAAAAACTCATGTGGTAACTAAAAAATTATTGAAAAACTAACCAAATTTAAATCATATGTTGTATTTGGAATTAGATTTTGTGATCTAAAAGGTCATAAGGGCAGTTAAAAGATAGTTTAGGTGGTTGAGATGACCTCATCAATGAGCTTTTGACGATCTGGAGTACCAAACTTAGGGGCAGCTTCACGAGATTTAATAGCAAGAACACGCCTTTCTTCTTTCTTATAATCCAATGAGCCCAAGGCACCATTTGGGTTGGTGGGCATAAATGCAATAAGCGCTGTTAAAGCAGTTCGAACTGCATAGAAAACATATATCAGTAGTGTAAAATATGATAGAATTACGTGTGACTTTTTGCCCAAACAGAAATGGTTCTTACCACTCCATGATGGCTGCCAGTGCTCAGGGTGGTGATTTGATATGCTTAAGCATATCTTTGTTTGAGTTTCAAAACGTCCATTCGGCTGAAACAATGACCATTAGTTTAAGTTGGTATGTAGAGTAGCAAGATGATATGTTTAAAGATATAGATTAAGAACGAAATAATACCGTTAACAACATAAATGATGGTGGTTTAAACGGGTACTCTGAAGGCAACTGAATTCGACCATGATAAATTCCTCCTTCAAACTCAGTATCACTCGGCCCCCTTATTGCAAAATGCCATTCAAATATATTTTCCTGCAAAATGAATGCATAATCGATTTGTAATTGCTAACCCATTACCTTTAGCACATATAAAAATAATAATATCATAGACCATACTATTATATTATACTACTTAACCAGTTTTGAACACAAAATTGGTAAAAGCTACGTAAAATTAACTCCAAATCCAACACATAGTTGTCGATAGCGAATAGCGACAAATAGCGACAAGGCATGGCTAGGCTACGTAGCGAATAGCGACAAATAGCGACGGCTATTTTATAAATAGCGATTACACTAGAAAAAGATTTTTGAAAATTTTTATATGTATATTACATCAAAATACCCTTGTATATATGTTATTTTACATGTATATTTAACAAAAACTAATAGTTAGTAGCAAAGGACTTATATGTTGGGTGTGTAAATGAAAGTCTCAAAAGGTGGTAAATACTTTGTCCCACATCGGTATGGGGACAAAGTGAGTGGTTGTTTATAAGGTAAAGTCTTTACTACTCCATTGTAGCTTTATGACATGTTTTACCACAAGTCCTACCCGCGCGCAGGGGGGGTGCAAAAAATGAGTTTCTGAACTGGAATTTAATTGAACTCGTGCGTGCCCGCATCCTGCGTGAGGGCAGGATTTTACACCATTTAACTTTCGTTTTTAATGCAGTTTTTTTTTTTTTTTTTAAACGGTCCAAACAAGAGGCAACCACAAAAAAAAAAACCTTGGTGTCGCTAACATCGCTATACATCGCCATGAACCACTTAGCGACACATGGCCGCAACGCTATGAAGCGCGCTATTGCGACCGCCATGATCGCTATTAACAACTATGATCCAACATAGTCATGTTCTTTTCCCATTCATCCTCTAAAGCATATCCAATTAACCTTCAAGAGCGTAGGCGAAGTGGTAAGCGTTCTAGTCCCTCTAGCATGTTCGCACCCAACTTCTACTAGTTTTCTACCTTTTTAACCCCTTAAAGACCACATTGGTTTTCACAGTATCGGTTTCGTGAGTTTTCCACTAACAGGATCTCACAATTACCAAAAAAACGAACAAAGCCAATGATCAAACTCTTAAAAAGCACAAATTCAGAACTTAAGTCGTCCATGAGTAATCTTATTTACATGTATAGCAGAAACAACACCTTTCATTGAACGGTGAAACCAGTATAATGTTTAACCATTCAGAGGGAAATGTCTGACCAATTCAGACTATAGGTCTTAACCATTCAAACTCAGTATAAAGCTTAACCATTCAGACACAAATTTCTGAGCCATTCAGCCATCTGCTCGCGAAACAAACAGATAAAACAAACATCTGTTTCCTGTTCTTCTGCGTTAAAATTAACCATGTCTTTGTATATTCCACATAACCACAACAATCATCAACAACTTTAATGCAAATATTGCCCATTTTTTTATGATCAACAATTTTACACAAAAATCACAATTGCAAAAAACTTCAACATCAATTCACATATTATTCTCAATAAACCTAATCCACCATCTGATTAACCTAATCATACACGATCAAATCCAATAACACAAATTCAACCGCAATCAAACACAGCCACCAAACAAATAAGCAATATTTTAACAGATCTACAAGGAAACATACATAACAAATCAAGTATTAACCGAATTACCTCAAGAGGGAGACTCATGAAATCATCAGAAGGGTTAGATTGCATTTCTTTGACCTCCTGTAGAATCCTCTTGACCGATGGATTCTTCATGTTATACTTGTCCCCCATTTTTGAGATTGAAGATCGAACAGATCTGGAGGTGATTCGAATATTATTTGATTGAAATGAAATTTGTGATGAATTTGGGAATATAGGTTTTTGAGGAAGGTTCGTGTGGGAAGGGTGTTATCTCAAAAGGGGAGAAATATCTGCTAGACGTGTTTTTTATACGTGGCGGGTTTTTAGTGGAGGATATGGTTAAGAAGTTTTTTTCTTTTTTAAGGAGAAAAATGCTGGGATACTTCCTGTGTTTTGCTTATTTTTCATCTTTAGTCCTCAACTTTCTAAAATTACAGCTATAGTCTTCAAATTTTACAATTTCGTTCACAGATAGTCCATAGCGTGGATGGAGGTTAGTTTGTTCAGTTAAGTAGGTGTGAAATGACTAAAACACTCTTACAATTAAAAAATTAATAAATGTAATTAACCATTTAATAAATAAAGTGGACCCGACCCCACCCTAACCCAATCAACGCTTTCCCACCATTTTTGTAAAACCCGCCCCACCATCTTCAACCCCTCCAGCCTCTACAATCATCGTCACCATCACCACCAAGAGATCCTATGAACACCTTTCATTAGTTTTCAAGATTTCCAAATTTCTACCGAAGATTTCACCTGTAGATCTTGTTTCTTGGTCTGGGTTTCTCTCAAATTCCATTTTTTTTTTTTTTGTATTTAGGTGTCAAACAACAAAACCAATGTCTTATAGCTGATTTTTTCTGACTCCACCATGGTGGGTGATAGGCAGATAAGACAATGTCTCAAATCAGGTGACAAATGTTGAGTTTAATCTTAAGGGGCCACAAAATTAATGGTTTACTTGATTGGGTTAAGTCCATCAATACCAAATTGACTATTGAAACAGGGGATTGAACGAGAAAGCTGCAGATAAGATAACTCATATTTTGAGTTTTAAATTCATTCAAATATGTGTAGTTTGTATTAGAGTCAATCTAGGTATTATAGTAAGAGTCAAAATAAGAGGTTTTATATGCAAGAGATACTCAATATATATATAGGGTAGGGATCCTAAGAGAAGTCCACCCTATTTGAGAAACTTGAGAAGCAATCTGGATCACACATTTTCCCTAAGCAAAAAATGCAAAAAAAAGGTGAAAAAAATGCAAATTTTTTTTTTTTTTTTGAAAAATCGCAGCTTTTTCTTTAAGGATTAAAAAAAAAAAAAAATTTTAAAAGAAATTTTTTTTTTTGGATTTATACACATGTGTATATTGTTAATATTTTAACTATACATATATGTATATTGTCAATTATACATATATGTATATACATGTTTAAAATTGAAAAAATGTGTATATTGTTAATCTTAAACCATAAACACTAAAGCTAAACCTTAATGCTAAACCCTAAACTCTAAAGCTAAACCCTAATTCTAAACCCTAAAGTTAAACCCTAATGCTAAACCCAAAAGCTAAAACTAAACACTAAAGCTAAACCCTTAATGCTAAACCCTAATACAAACCCTAAAGATAAAGCTAAACCCAAAAGTTAAAGCTAAACCCAAAAGCTAAACCCTAATGCTAAACCCAAAAACTAAACCCTAATGCTAAACCCTAAATACTATTGCTAAACCCTAATACTAAACCCTAATGTTAAACCCTAAAGCTAAACCCTAAACCATAAAGCTAAACCCTAATGCTAAACCCTAAATACTAATGCTAAACCCTAAATAACACATATTTTTCAATTTTAAACATGTATATACATATATGTATAATTGACAATATACATATATGTATAGTTAGAAGATTAACAACATACACATATGTATAAATCCAAAAAAAACTTTTTAAAAAAAAAATAAAAAATTAAATCCTTAAAGAAAAAGCTGCAATTTTTCCAAAAAAAATAAAAAATAAAAAAAAATAAAATTTGCATTTTTTTTTACATTTTTTTTGTATTTTTTTTGCTTAGGGAAAATGTGTGGTCCAGAATGCTTCTCAAGTTTCTCAAATAGCCTACTACTTCTCACATGATCCTTATCCTATATATATATATACACACACACACACACATGCTAGAATCTGATGAAAAAGTACAGAGTCATGCGAGTTGGATTATTTTTTCGGAATTTCGTTTTTCCGGCGACCATACTTTGCCCACCATTCATGCAAGTTGCAGGTTTCCGGTAGTGTGGGTCGGTGGTCAAGTAATGAAGAAGATGAAGGTGGAGATGAGGGGCATTAATGGAGGGGATTAACAAAAAATAGGAAGACAAATATTACTTGCAGGACTAAATGGCAGTTGTATGGTAGTGGAAACAATATTGACGGCGATCAATGGTGGTGACAATATTAATATTACCCCCACTTTTTAACATTCGAAAAGAAATATAATAACATACTATTTTTAACAAAAAATGGGCATGACCCGTTCGTAACAAAAAGCGATTCCCTGCCTTTAACAATAAAACATTCCAACTATTTCATAAACAACCTTTGCAAAACAAAAGTGAACAAGTTTAAGTTGTTAAGATACAAAGTCTACCAAACTAACTAAGTTTTTGGCAAAACACAAAGACAACAAATTGTTTACACATATGGGAAACACACATGACAAAAACTAGGACCATACAAAATAGACATTTTCGGAAGCGCAAAGTGGGCGTGATTTATGTGTGTTCGTTCCAAGTCGCCAAGCCCTTATGTCGAGGATTTACCTACATCATAACAAACTTAAAAAGTCAATTTCGTTAAGCATATTATTATCTAAACTAATGAGCCAATGTAATTCATTTCATTCCTTCATGTAACATTTACTTTTGCTCGACCCGTTGAAACGGGTCAAACATACTATCTCAACTTGAGATATAACATTTCATCCATTAACCGTTAATTACATTCAAAACATAAACATCCATTCAATCCGTTTACAACGAATCGAATACATTCCTTTCATCAATCATATTTACATTCACTTCAACCCATTTATGACGGGTTGAACTATACCATTCCTCTATGCATAACTTTCCATTCTTTTGGATCGTTCAAGACGAACCGATCATGATACATATCCTTTCATAACATTCATTACATATGACCCGCACGTAATGGGTTAGAAAATTTACTTCATAACTACCATAAACTACCATATATAAGGTTTTTGTACAAGAACATTAAATATAAATTTATGCGTAAAACAACATACCTCGATCTTGTGCGTCTTCCGTTTTCCTAGCACTTGAACCTTCTTCCTTCACGCCTATATTATCATGTTCGTTCAATCTTTTAGTCCATCCGAATATCATTTCATCATTTACATAGTTTATCATATGACAACATTATCGTAATTTTCCGAATTTCACGTGTATGTTCTCTTAAGCATTTCATCGAACACTTGGCGGGTTTCGCATTAATAGGACACTAAATACACATATTCTAAGACATGATTTAACTAGTTTATCTAGCAATTCATCAATAATCAAACAAGCCATATGATCCTTTTACTCTACATCGATTCATCTAGTGTTTATACATCACAAACAAGATCAACCATCAATATTTCAAGGTTTTACATAATTACTTCTATTATCTTGATCATCCTATGTTTATGAAGATTTCATACAAAACGGGTTTATGCATCAAGTCTTTCAAATTATCAAAATAAAACATAAACCTTATTCTATAGTGCTAATCCTACTTCAAATTACACATATCATATCATAAACTCATGATTGGGTTGAAACCCATTTCCTGCAATTCACCAAATCACAAAATTGGACTTACCACTTCAATGAACAGGGTTAGATGTTTGAAAATTGAGATTCATGCATTCGATTTTCCTTGAGATTCCTACTGAATTTGATGAAATTGGTAAAACTAGGGTTTCACCTTGTCCCCTGCCTTTGTTCGATCGACCAGACACACACACAGAGTGTGTGTGTTTTAATTTTTCATTTTTTTATTATTTTAAGTTTTGACACTTTACACCTTTGACCCTTCAAGTTTGTTCACCTATTTAATTTAAACACTACCCATTTTATTACTAGTAGTTGTAACATTTTCCATTAACTAAGTTAAATTTTTAATTAATTTAACTTATGTCTATTAAACCTTTTTGGGGTGTTACAAGTCTACCCCCTTTAAAAGAGGTTTCGTCCCCGAAACCTGGACAGATAACAAATTAAGTATTTTCGTACCGAAGAGAAAAGGGTAGTGCTTCCGCATTTCATCTTCCGCTTCCCATGTAAGTTCTGATCCTTTCCGATGTTGCCATTGCACTAAGACTTGTCTGACGGCTTTATTGCGAAGGTTCTTTACTTTAACGTCTTTAATGGCTATTGGCCGTTCGACATAATTTAATCCCTCGTCTAATTCAATGTCGTCGAGAGGCACAAACGCCGTTTCATCCGCAATGCACTTTCTCAATTGCGATACGTGGAAGGTATTGTGAATCCCGTCTAGTGTAGACGGCAATTCTAAACGATATGCAACCTTCCCAACTCGAGCCAAAATCTTAAATGGCCCAATATAGCGAGGACCCAATTTACCCCATTTACGAAAACGGATTATGCCTTTCCATGCGGATACTTTTAGTAAAACATGATCTCCGACTTGAAACTCAATAGGACGTCTTCTCTTATCCGCATATGCCTTTTGCCGATCTTGAGCCGCTTTCAGGCGAGCTCTAATAAGATCGATCTTTACGTTGGTCATAGCTATCAAATCATTGGGCGCAAGCTCCCTTTGCCCTACTTCACCCCAACATACGGGAGTCCTGCATTTCCTCCCGTACAGTAGTTCATAAGGAGCCATTTGAATACCACTATGATAACTATTATTATAAGAAAATTCCACTAGTGGTAAATGGTCATCCCAATTTCCCCCAAAATCTAAGGCACATGCTTTCAACATATCAACAAGCGTTTGGATGGTTCTTTCTGATTGACCGTCAGTCTGAGGGTGATAGGCGGTGCTTATATGTAGTTTCGTGCCCATATTTTCATGAAACTTTTGCCAATAACGAGAGGTGAATCTCGTATCCCGATCTGAGATGATTGACACGGGCACCCCGTGTCGAGAAATTATTTCGTTCATATAAAATTCTGCCATTCTTTTCGAAGAGTAAGCCTCTCGAATAGGTAAAAAGTGGGCACTTTTTGTGAGTCGGTCCACGATTACCCATATAGTATCGTGCCCCTTTTTCATTCTAGGAAGCTTGGTCACTAAATCCATTGTTATTTCCTCCCATTTCCATACCGGAATTTCCAAAGGTTGTAATTCTCCCTACGGTTTTTGATGTTCTACCTTTACTTGGGAGCATGTCAAACATTTTGCGACATATATAACAATATCGCGTTTCATACCCAGCCACCAATAATTTGCTTTCAAGTCCCAGTACATCTTTGTTGCCCCAGGATGATTTGTTTATTGTTTTTTATTTCAGAAAAATCACAAAAAGATTTTCGGTGTGTTTTAGCATAAACTTTGAAAAATTAAAAAAGATTTTGTTTCTACTTATTTTCTACAACCGATGTCTGAATGCTGAGTTTCAAAATCTAAGTATGCTGAACATGTTTATGAAAATAAACAAGTTCATTAATTTGAAACTTGAATTTTTAAATGAAAATTCAAAAACAATTTGTGAAATCTCCAAGGTCATTAAGTTGAACTTGGATGATTATTTGATAACAGTTTTGGCTGCTTTAACTATCATGTTTTGATGATTGGAGTCAGGTTATGATCTTGTTTTTAAATTGTCAAATACTTGAAGTTGGTTGATGGGGAGAAGAGTCAGGAAATTCTGGAAAATTAAATATTGTTACATCTATACTTAGAGCCAGGTTACTGATTCTGAATATCTGTGTTTAAGGGCCAGGCAATTGTTAAATTTGAGCCAGGTTTTTGATTTTAGGATATTTTGAGCCAGGTCACAGATTTCTATGAACAAACGATGTCCTGTGTAGTCACATATTTGAAATGCTCTAGCTTATCCATGTTAAATGTTTAGAGCCAGATTTTTAATATTGGACTTAAATTGTCAAATAACTTACAAATGGTTTGAGATTTGCAGATACTAATCCAGATTACGATCCCGATAGCTGAGCTTAAGGGGGAGTTTGAAGACGAGCTCAAAGCAAGAGGGAGCTTGCAAAAAGCCAGGTAACTTGTCACACCCCAACCGATGGCGGAATCATCGGGGCATGGCACTAAGCGAAACAGATTGTCCAGAAGTTTCCATAACAACTATCATTACCATTCAATTTAAATTAACATGTCCCATACCATGTCTCAAATAGTAAACAAATTATTACAGATAACGTCTAGGCAAATATTCTGTTCCGACAACTCAGATTCAAACATAAATACTTTATTTATTGGTTTCTAGGACTCCTTTTCCTAGCTTGGATTTCATCACAGCGCAGAGAGCATCCTAGACCTTTCCTAGCCTCAAGTTCACAGCGTGCTAAGCATGTAAACTTCCTAAGCACCTGTCACATACGTTAAAATAAAGTCAATACATAAAATGTAAAGGTGAGCATACAAGTTTGATAATAGCATATAGAGTTCGAATTCGTTTACGCATAACCAGCACGTACACATAGTGAAATGAAGCACGTTAGTTATCGACATAGATCCATCGATACCAATGACTGCGGGTTGACTGCCCGAGGCAGTTCGCAATACATAATTACCACCGTAATCCATGCAAGTAAAAGATCCTTAACAACCCCCGTGTGAACGGGTGCTGAGTCCAAACTATAGTACTATCGTTGCTAAGGCAGGTAGACAGCATTCCATGTGTAGACATAACAAACCGGCATTCATAAGCCACGTATAACATGCATTAACGGTTAGCGTTCAAATAGTTTGAGTAGTGTGATAGTTGTAGTGTGAATATTCGTAACGTATGTAACACCCAAAAGTGCTTAAAGCAAAAAGGGATCGAGTATACTCACAGCGATTAATGGATTGAAGGGAGCGCTTAGCGAGTACGGTTAGCCTGAATAGATTCGATAGCGTAGCGATAAGTGGCGCGTAAAACAATATAAGGTGAGAGTGGGTAGGATAGCTGGTCGTCCGGATGGTCATCCGTGCGAACAGCAATCCGTGTGAATAGTAATCCGTTCGGTTAGTCATCCGTGCGGACAGTTTGTCCATGCGGATGACTATTCGAGTGGATTGTTTCTTCCTATGAGTGAGATGTGTTTGTGTATGGTGGCTTGACTTTTGAAGTTTTTGTTGTAGCATTTGAAAACCTTGAAGTTCTCTTACCCTTCAAGTCGGTCGAGCGGACGAAAATCCGTTCGGATGGTAGTCCGTGCGGACAACGACTTTAATGGTGAGTCACTTAGTGAAAGTGTCATCCGGTCGGATGGGTTATCCGATCGGGTGGCAATCCTGTTCACGAACATGTTCGAAATTGTTTAAGGTCTTAGTATCTCATGATCCGAAGAGTAATCCATTCAGAGGGTCGTCCGTGCGGATTATTCACTCGTCGATACTCAAACCTTGTTTGGATATGGGTCCCAAGTGTAGTCCGTCCGGATGGCAACCCGTCCGGATAGCCTGTCCGTGCGGACATCAGTCCGTCCGGACAACATCTCGTTCTGGTTGTTCCATTCGTCTACCCTTGGTCACTTTTATCGTTCTATCGAGATGTTCTGATTACGTGTCAGCCAATCGGAAATGTATTCTTACCCGCATGACTAAGCCGGCCAGGAATCACCCCAGCTTGGCCGGTCGGCGGCTCAGAACGGTCATTCTGGTCTAACCCGAAATCAGGTGTCTCGCGGGTAGAATCTGGATTTAGGACTAGTGCATAACTAACATTGAGTAGGAGACTAGAACTGATCCGATTCTTATCGTTTCTGAGTGTAAAAGAAGGAGAAAACTTGTGTTTATTTCTTTCAACTCTTTTATCCTTTTGAAAAAGTTCAGATTTATGCGAAGTTGTTGTGAAATCTTGTGGAAACCGTTCAGATCCGAGTTATTCTTGGTGGAATGAGGTCAGATTTGAAGTTCATGGGAACTTTATGATGACGTCATCCTAGAATACCTCAAATCTTGATGATTTCACGGTTAAAAGTTAATATTTAAAAGATAGAAAGGTGTAGAAGTGCGTACAGATCAAGAAAGTACAAGATTTAGGGCGAGATCTTACCTGGATTGAGAGAAATCGAAGGAAAGGTGAAGAGAGCGTGCTAGTCGGACGTCACTTGCCAAAAGTAGAAAGTTTGGAGAGTGACCCGTGTATTTATAGGATGCCAAAAGAGGAAAGTACTATTCGTCCGGATTACACATCACCCGGATGGTCGGTCGGGCGGATGGCAATCTTGGTCGGATGGCACTTATCACTATCCGTCCGGATTGCACATCACCCAGATGGTCGGTCGGGCGGATGGCACTTGTCACTTCCCCAGGCGGCTACCCGTGCGGATGGCCATCCGGCCGGTTGGCGCCTGGGTGGTGTGTTTGGGGCGACGATCTTTGACGTTTCGGTTCCGATTGCGAGCGATTCGATAGGGTTTCCTAGTCAAATTACTTTTAGTCCCAACTAATTCGTACCTTGCGTAATCTATTTTCCACTATCTATCATGGTTCGATCGTGATTCGAGTTCGAGTTCGATTGTATTCGAGTTAGATTTCGAGTTTCGATTGAGTTCGCTTGATTACCACAACACAACATAAATAAACATGCACAGGTAACACGTAAGGCACACACACACATATAAACAACAAGTAAAATACGTAGTTCGAGTTGCGATTCGATGTCGATTCAATTAGCATTGCTTGATTAGTGATTAGTTAACTTTATCGCATTGTTACTTCCTATAGTTCACAGTCGTAGGTCGCTTGGATAACGATTAACACACATCGATTATAGTTATTAACAACACTTACTCCACATAATACGTATTAAATAAAGAAATTTCTACAAGTCAAGTTGCGCGAAAATCGGTTGTTGACTCAGACCTTGACTTTGACCTTGACTTGTGAAAAAAACGGGGTGTTACAGCCTCCCTTTGTTTAGGGAATTTCGTCCCGAAATTAAGCTGTGCAATGCCGTGAATCACGTTTGAGAACTTTCTCTTTGGACCGGTTTTGACTCCGAAACGATTGCGGAATCCGTACACGAACGTGACCAAACACACAAGAACGTACTATAATCGGTGATTCTATAGGTTGATATGAAATCGTACAAAGCACTAGAATCACAATGCTACTTTCTCTTTCTAGCTTCACTCTTTAAACACTGCGGGTACTTAGCCTTCATGTCGCTTTCGAGTTCCCAAGTGAACTCTGCGCCCCGTTTGCCTTCCCATCGGACTTTCACAATAGGAATGCGTGAGCGCCTGAGCTGCTTGGTTTGGCGATCCATGATTTCGACAGGCTTTTCCACGAAGTGTAATGTTTCGTTCACTTGTAGATCATCTAGCGAAACGTGTAAGTCATGGTCGGCTATGCACTTTCGGAGGTTTGACACGTGGAAAGTCGGGTGGACATTACTAAGTTCCTCCGGTAGTTCGAGTCTGTAGGCAACTTTTCCGATCCTTTCCAGAATCTTAAAAGGTCCAACATATCGAGGCGCGAGTTTTCCCTTCTTGCCGAATCGGACTACACCCTTCCAAGGCGATACCTTTAGGAGTACATAGTCACCAACGCCAAATTCACGGGGCTTGCGCTTTTTATCGGCGTAACTTTTCTGTCGATCCCGAGCCTTTACCAGGTTGTCTCGAATTTGGAAAATTTTGTCTGTCGTTTCTTGTAGTAGCTCCGGACCGGTTAGTTGCGAGTGACCGATCTCGTGCCACACAATAGGCGATCGACATCTTCTTCCGTATAATGCCTCGAATGGTGCCATTTGGATGCTAGAGTGGTAGCTGTTGTTATACGAGAATTCGACCAACGGTAGGTATTTATCCCAATTACCACCAAAGTCTAGAACACACGAACGGAGCATGTCTTCAAGAGTACAAATCGTTCTTTTAGTCTGACCGTCGGTTTGAGGGTGGAAAGCGGTACTTAGATTAAGCGTTGTGCCGAGTGCCGTTTGAAACGTTTCCCACAGTCGTGAAGTAAACCGAGCATCACGATCAGAGATGATGTCACGAGGCATCCCATGATTACAAATGATCTCGTCGGTGTAGATTCGGGCTAATCGTTCTACCTTGTAGTCTTCTCGTATTGGCAGAAAGTGAGCTGATTTAGTCAAACGGTCGACCACAACCCATATGCTGTCGTGACCTGATGACGTGTGTAGTAGCTTGGTTATGAAATCCATAGCTATACTCTCCCACTTCCACATGGGAATTGGTGGTTGTTCGAGCCAGAGGCTCTTTGATGTTCAGCTTTGATTCTGGCACAAGTTAGGCATTTTCCGACGTAGAGAGCGATATCTCGTTTCATCCCCGACCACCAGTACTTATATCGAAGATCTTGGTACATTTTGTCGGCTCCGGGATGAATAGAATACCGAGATTTGTGGGCTTCGTCCATCAGAATTTGCCGCAAATTGGTTCGCTTGGGAATCCAAATTCGGTCTAAAAAGTGGAATATCCCATTTGATTTGCTCACAAGCTGGGCTCCATCGTGGTAGATCCTTTCTTTCTTCAGGGTGCGTTCGTTAAAACATGCATGTTGAGCGTCGTGGATGAGAGTTTCGATATTATGCTGGGCTTGAACATTACGAGTGCTAAGCAGATAGCTCCGTCTGCTAAGTGCGTCGGCAACAACATTTGTTGTGCCTGGGTGATAACGAATCTCACAGTCGTAATCGTTGAGAAGTTCTACCTATCGGCGTTGACGCATATTAAGTTCCTTCTGATTAAAGATGTGTTGCAGGCTTCTATGATCGGTGAAGATCGTACACTTAGTACCATACAGGTAGTGTCGCCAAATCTTTAATGCAAAAACAACCGCGCCTAGCTCGAGATCATGGGTTGTATAGTTCTTCTCGTGGATTTTGAGCTGACGAGATGCATAAGCTATGACCTTGTCCCGTTGCATGAGAACACAACCAAGACCAAGGTTGGAAGCATCACAGTAGACAATGAAATCATTGTTTCCATCGGGCAATGTGAGAATAGGAGCATTGCAAAGCATGCGCTTGAGGGTTTGAAAGGCAGACTCTTGTTTAGTTCCCCAAACAAAAGGCTTGTCTTTATGTGTAAGAGAGGTAAGCGGTACAGCGATCTTTGAGAATCCTTCGATAAAGCGTCGATAATATCCCGCTACTCCGAGAAAAGAACGGACTTCAGACGGGTTCTTGGGCGTAACCTAGCTCTTGACAGCTTCAATCTTCGCAGGATCAACGTGAATACCCTGACTATTAACAATGTGACCCATAAACTGAACTTCCCCGAACCAAAATTCACACTTGGAGAATTTGGCATAGAGTTGGTTCCCCTGGAGTAACTCGAGAACCAAACGTAGATGTTGCGCGTGTTCGGCTTTCGATTTGGAATAGATCAAGACATCGTCGATGAATATGATGATGAAACGGTCGAGATATGGTTTACACACGTGATTCATCAGATCCATGAAAACCGCTGGTGCGTTTGTTAGGCCAAAAGGCATGACAACGAATTCGCAGTGGCCGTATCGAGTACGAAACGCGGTTTTGGGTATATCCTCTTCTTGAATACGTAGCTGATGGTAACCTGAACGCAGATCGATCTTCGAGAAACACGTAGCGCCTTGTAGTTGATCAAACAAATCGTCGATACGAGGTAGAGGGTAACGGTTTTTGATAGTTAACTTATTCAATTCCCGATAATCGATGCACATCCGGAACGACCCGTCCTTCTTTTTGACGAAAAGGACTGGCGCGCCCCAGGGAGAGGTGCTCGGGCGAATGAAGCCTTTCTCAAGTAATTCCTGGAGTTGGGTTGAGAGTTCACGCATTTCGGACGGCGCGAGTCGATAAGGAGCTTTGGCGATAGGGTTGGCTCCAGGAATGAGATCAATACGAAAATCGATATCGCGACTTGGCGGTAGCCCGGGAAGATCCTCTGGAAAAACATTAGGAAATTCTCGAACCACTGGAACGTCTTTCACTTCCTTCTTCTCTTTCTTTTCCTTCTCCGCTACTACAATGTTAGCCAAGAAAGCCCTGTATTCCTTACGGAGATACTTGCTGGCTTGGATACATGACATAAGCTTGAGCCCCTTTGAAGTAGTATCGCCATATACACACAATAAGTCACCATTCGCGAGCGAAAATCGAATCATCTTGTCGAAGCATACAACTTCAGCATGGTTTTCTCGAAGAAAGTCCATGCCTATTATGACGTCAAAGCTTCCGAGTTGCATTGGAATAAGGTCGATCGAAAAGATGTGATTGTTGAGCTCAAGAGTGCAATCACGAAGAACAGAATTGACAGTGACGGTTCTTCCGGTAGCGACTTCCACATCGAATATCGAGGAGAGTTGGGAACGTTTACGACTAAGGAGTTTCTCAAATTCGAACGACACAAAGCAATTATCGGATCCAGTATCAAATAAACAGGAAGCATAAATACCATTCACAAGGAACGTACCATTGACCACGTTGTTGTCGGCCTGGGCTTGACGCACGTTGAGGTTGAAAGTTCTGGCGCGTGCGGCCTGTTGTTGCTGCTGCTGTTGTTGCTGTTGCTGTTGTTGCTGTTGCTGTTGGGGTTCTTGTTTCACTACCCTGTTTGGGCACATGTTGGCAAAATGGTTCGGGTCGCCACACGCGAAGCAGGCTCTGGCTTTGACTGCGGGTGCCGGAGGAGTTTGTTGACCCTGTGGGGCAGTGAGTAGAGCTTGATTGGCAGGAGCTTGACGAATACGGCAGTTGGCAGTAAAGTGGCCGTATACGTTGCAATGAGCACAAAAGCGGCATTGAATAGCAGTCGGGTGGTGGTAGGTGCAAGTAGGGCAGAGCGGGTGTGGTCCAGTGTATGCACGCTTTGCAGGCGGTGCATTGGCCACAGGCGCCGCTACTTGACGGTGTTGGGCAGGTACAGCTTGAATCGGTGCAGCAGTGATCGCACAATTCTTATTGCTGGAGCTGTTCTTTCTCTTGTTCTTCCTCTTGTTGCTTGATGAGGTAGGTTCAGCAGTTGGTGTGGTAGCGGTAGCTTGATGCAGATGCTTCGAAGTCTTATCCCATACCCCAGCCTTAACCCGTTTGTCGTTGATTTCAGCGGCCAACAGATAGGTTTCCTCGATCGTTGTAGTCTTAGCCGCTTGCACGAAATCAGCAACGCAGTCGGGCAAAGCTCGGATATACTTCTTGATGGTCATGTCGGGAGTCTTGACTTGATCGGGACAGATAATGCTGAGCTGTTTGAAACGAGCAGTGAGACCAGCATTGTCTCCATCCTTTTGCTGTATGTGCCAAAATTCATCTTCCAGCTTTTGACGTTCGTGAGGAGGGCATAATTCCTCTAGCATAACTTCCTTGAGCTCGTCCCACGACAGACCGTAGGCTGCATCGTTCCCTCGCTTGTTTCTCTTGGCCGTCCACCAGTCTAGTGCTCGGGACTGGAAAACGCCGGTAGCATTAAGAATACGGAGGTCATCAGGGCAACCACTCTGTCGCAGAGTAACCTCAATGGAATCAAACCAGTGGAATAGTGCAGTGGGACCTCCTTCGCCAGTGAATTCTTTTGGCCCACATGACTTGAATTGCTTGAAACTGAAAGGCCTTGCGTTAGCTTTGGGAGCTTCGGTTCTCGATTCCTCGGATGATTTGCTGGCATTCTCATAAACATCACTCACGGCCTTTGCTACACTTTTCGCGATGATGGAAGCAAGGCGTTTGTCCCTCTTTTCCTGACGAGAGAGTGCATGACGGGATCCAGACGACATGGTCTACAACAGACATCGTCACAGGACTCATCACATTGTATTCGAATCTCACCTCACACGTCTACTACTTACTAAAGCTTAGGAACGCGCAATGTAATACGTATCATATAAACATATAGGCTTATAATCACAGATTCACGTAAACACATAAGCACGTTGGCATGTAGAGCACAGAATCCACAAAAGCGCATAATCATGTAGTCACAAGATGCAGTCAGAATACAGAAACCTATCATTCACAGCTCGCGATCGTCCGGATACAGCGTTCGCGTTTGATGTATCCAGTCGTGTAGTATAAGCGTAGTATAAAATCGTACATAATTTAGCGATTTGTTAACGTTTTGGGGTAGAAATGCAGCACAAGTCGAGTGTGTCGATCGTAGTGAAAGCGAAATCGAGTAAATTCAAAAATTAAAACACATAAACAGGTAAACGCACATATAAACTCATAAAATCGACGAATTATCCGAGTCAGCATTTGCCGGCTCAGAATCGAAACACATAAAATTCTAGAAATAGATTGTCTGCGGCTAGTAGACTTCGACTAATCAAAGTGGTTCGACTATTCACAAGGATCCGTTGCGCACATTTAACCTTCAGGACTGTGCCTTTGCCTCGGTTCTTAGGCATTTGGCACGCATCCCGTTAGTCCTATCGTGACTTCAGATCGTTGGAGTCCGTCGAGACTTTGGTGAGAGTTTTGTAAAACCAAAATGAGTCAGGAGTAGCTATCAAGGTTCGGGTTTCACCCCTGACTTAACAGCTTTTGCTCCTGAGCTTTAATAAAATAGAGGAGATTATTCATCAAAATGTGGGTTTCACCCCTAGTTTGGTATAATTCTCCTCGTTTGTAGTTAAAATGCGAGTTGAGTAACTAACTTCAGTCGAGAGTTTGCGGTTTTCACACCTATTCTCGGCCTTATTGCTCACTCGTAGTCAGAAATCCGAGCGTAGTGATAGCATAGAATATGCGAAAATAACGAGGAAATAAGCTCGTACATAATCCCTACTGGTTATGCACAAGTCGGTCTGCTGGTTCTTAACTATAGTCTAGGTATCTAAGACTTTGACCCGGACTAGGTCGAGTCTTGCCTAATTCCCTATAGTTATGGCTCTGATACCAATCTGTCACACCCCAACCGATGGCGGAATCATCGGGGCATGGCACTGAGCGAAACAGATTGTCCAGAAGTTTCCATAACAACTATCATTACCATTCAATTTAAATTAACATGTCCCATACCATGTCTCAAATAGTAAACAAATTATTACAGATAACGTCTAGGCAAATATTCTGTTCCGATAACTCAGATTCAAACATAAATACTTTATTTATTGGTTTCTAGGACTCCTTTTCCTAGCTTGGATTTCATCACAGCGCAGAGAGCATCCTAGACCTTTCCTAGCCTAAAGTTCACAGCCTGCTAAGCATGTAAACTTCCTAAGCACCTGTCACATACGTTAAAATAAAGTCAATACATAAAATGTAAAGGTGAGCATACAAGTTTGATAATAGCATATAGAGTTCGAATTCGTTTACGCATAACCAGCACGTACACATAGTGAAATGAAGCACGTTAGTTATCGACATAGATCCATCGATACCAATGACTGCGGGTTGACTGCCCGAGGCAGTTCGCAATACATAATTACCACCGTAATCCATGCAAGTAAAAGATCCTTAACAACCCCCGTGTGAACGGGTGCTGAGTCCAAACTATAGTACTATCGTTGCTAAGGCAGGTAGACAGCATTCCATGTGCACACATAACAAACATGCATTCATAAGCCACGTATAACATGCATTAACGGTTAGCGTTCAAATAGTTTGAGTAGTGTGATAGTTGTAGTTTGAATATTCGTAACGTATGTAACACCCAAAAGTGCTTAAAGCAAAAAGGGATCGAGTATACTCACAGGGATTAATGGATTGAAGGGAGCGCTTAGCGAGTACGGTTAGCCTGAATAGATTCGATAGCGTAGCGATAAGTGGCGCGTAAAACAATATAAGGTGAGAGTGGGTAGGATAGCTGGTCGTCCGGATGGTCATCCGTGCGAACAGCAATCCGTGTGAATAGTAATCCGTTCGGTTAGTCATCCGTGCGGACAGTTTGTCCATGCGGATGACTATTCGAGTGGATTGTTTCTTCCTATGGGTGAGATGTGTTTGTGTATGGTGGCTTGACTTTTGAAGTTTTTGTTGTAGCATTTGAAAACCTTGAAGTTCTCTTACCCTTCAAGTCGGTCGAGCGGACGAAAATCCGTTCGGATGGTAGTCCGTGCGGACAACGACTTTAATGGTGAGTCACTTAGTGAAAGTGTCATCCGGTCGGATGGGTTATCCGATCGGGTGGCAATCCTGTTCACGAACATGTTCGAAATTGTTTAAGGTCTTAGTATCTCATGATCCGAAGAGTAATCCATTCAGAGGGTCGTCCGTGCGGATTATTCACTCGTCGATACTCAAACCTTGTTTGGATATGGGTCCCAAGTGTAGTCCGTCCGGATGGCAACCCGTCCGGATAGCCTGTCCGTGCGGACATCAGTCCGTCCGGACAGCATCTCGTTCTGGTTGTTCCATTCGTCTACCCTTGGTCACTTTTATCGTTCTATCGAGATGTTCTGATTACGTGTCAGCCAATCGGAAATGTATTCTTACCCGCATGACTAAGCCGGCCAGGAATCACCCCAGCTTGGCCGGTCGGCGGCTCAGAACGGTCATTCTGGTCTAACCCGAAATCAGGTGTCTCGCGGGTAGAATCTGGATTTAGGACTAGTGCATAACTAACATTGAGTAGGAGACTAGAACTGATCCGATTCTTATCGTTTCTGAGTGTAAAAGAAGGAGAAAACTTGTGTTTATTTCTTTCAACTCTTTTATCCTTTTGAAAAAGTTCAGATTTATGCGAAGTTGTTGTGAAATCTTGTGGAAACCGTTCAGATCCGAGTTATTCTTGGTGGAATGAGGTCAGATTTGAAGTTCATGGGAACTTTATGATGACGTCATCCTAGAATACCTCAAATCTTGATGATTTCACGGTTAAAAGTTAATATTTAAAAGATAGAAAGGTGTAGAAGTGCGTACAGATCAAGAAAGTACAAGATTTAGGGCGAGATCTTACCTGGATTGAGAGAAATCGAAGGAAAGGTGAAGAGAGCGTGCTAGTCGGACGTCACTTGCCAAAAGTAGAAAGTTTGGAGAGTGACCCGTGTATTTATAGGATGCCAAAAGAGGAAAGTACTATTCGTCCGGATTACACATCACCCGGATGGTCGGTCGGGCGGATGGCAATCTTGGTCGGATGGCACTTATCACTATCCGTCCGGATTGCACATCACCCAGATGGTCGGTCGGGCGGATGGCACTTGTCACTTCCCCAGGCGGCTACCCGTGCGGATGGCCATCCGGCCGGTTGGCGCCTGGGTGGTGTGTTTGGGGCGACGATCTTTGACGTTTCGGTTCCGATTGCGAGCGATTCGATAGGGTTTCCTAGTCAAATTACTTTTAGTCCCAACTAATTCGTACCTTGCGTAATCTATTTTCCACTATCTATCATGGTTCGATCGTGATTCGAGTTCGAGTTCGATTGTATTCGAGTTAGATTTCGAGTTTCGATTGAGTTCGCTTGATTACCACAACACAACATAAATAAACATGCACAGGTAACACGTAAGGCACACACACACATATAAACAACAAGTAAAATACGTAGTTCGAGTTGCGATTCGATGTCGATTCAATTAGCATTGCTTGATTAGTGATTAGTTAACTTTATCGCATTGTTACTTCCTATAGTTCACAGTCGTAGGTCGCTTGGATAACGATTAACACACATCGATTATAGTTATTAACAACACTTACTCCACATAATACGTATTAAATAAAGAAATTTCTACAAGTCAAGTTGCGCGAAAATCGGTTGTTGACTCAGACCTTGACTTTGACCTTGACTTGTGAAAAAAACGGGGTGTTACAGCCTCCCTTTGTTTAGGGAATTTCGTCCCGAAATTAAGCTGTGCAATGCCGTGAATCACGTTTGAGAACTTTCTCTTTGGACCGGTTTTGACTCCGAAACGATTGCGGAATCCGTACACGAACGTGACCAAACACACAAGAACGTACTATAATCGGTGATTCTATAGGTTGATATGAAATCGTACAAAGCACTAGAATCACAATGCTACTTTCTCTTTCTAGCTTCACTCTTTAAACACTGCGGGTACTTAGCCTTCATGTCGCTTTCGAGTTCCCAAGTGAACTCTGCGCCCCGTTTGCCTTCCCATCGGACTTTCACAATAGGAATGCGTGAGCGCCTGAGCTGCTTGGTTTGGCGATCCATGATTTCGACAGGCTTTTCCACGAAGTGTAATGTTTCGTTCACTTGTAGATCATCTAGCGAAACGTGTAAGTCATGGTCGGCTATGCACTTTCGGAGGTTTGACACGTGGAAAGTCGGGTGGACATTACTAAGTTCCTCCGGTAGTTCGAGTCTGTAGGCAACTTTTCCGATCCTTTCCAGAATCTTAAAAGGTCCAACATATCGAGGCGCGAGTTTTCCCTTCTTGCCGAATCGGACTACACCCTTCCAAGGCGATACCTTTAGGAGTACATAGTCACCAACGCCAAATTCACGGGGCTTGCGCTTTTTATCGGCGTAACTTTTCTGTCGATCCCGAGCCTTTACCAGGTTGTCTCGAATTTGGAAAATTTTGTCTGTCGTTTCTTGTAGTAGCTCCGGACCGGTTAGTTGCGAGTGACCGATCTCGTGCCACACAATAGGCGATCGACATCTTCTTCCGTATAATGCCTCGAATGGTGCCATTTGGATGCTAGAGTGGTAGCTGTTGTTATACGAGAATTCGACCAACGGTAGGTATTTATCCCAATTACCACCAAAGTCTAGAACACACGAACGGAGCATGTCTTCAAGAGTACAAATCGTTCTTTTAGTCTGACCGTCGGTTTGAGGGTGGAAAGCGGTACTTAGATTAAGCGTTGTGCCGAGTGCCGTTTGAAACGTTTCCCACAGTCGTGAAGTAAACCGAGCATCACGATCAGAGATGATGTCACGAGGCATCCCATGATTACAAATGATCTCGTCGGTGTAGATTCGGGCTAATCGTTCTACCTTGTAGTCTTCTCGTATTGGCAGAAAGTGAGCTGATTTAGTCAAACGGTCGACCACAACCCATATGCTGTCGTGACCTGATGACGTGTGTAGTAGCTTGGTTATGAAATCCATAGCTATACTCTCCCACTTCCACATGGGAATTGGTGGTTGTTCGAGCCAGAGGCTCTTTGATGTTCAGCTTTGATTCTGGCACAAGTTAGGCATTTTCCGACGTAGAGAGCGATATCTCGTTTCATCCCCGACCACCAGTACTTATATCGAAGATCTTGGTACATTTTGTCGGCTCCGGGATGAATAGAATACCGAGATTTGTGGGCTTCGTCCATCAGAATTTGCCGCAAATTGGTTCGCTTGGGAATCCAAATTCGGTCTAAAAAGTGGAATATCCCATTTGATTTGCTCACAAGCTGGGCTCCATCGTGGTAGATCCTTTCTTTCTTCAGGGTGCGTTCGTTAAAACATGCATGTTGAGCGTCGTGGATGAGAGTTTCGATATTATGCTGGGCTTGAACATTACGAGTGCTAAGCAGATAGCTCCGTCTGCTAAGTGCGTCGGCAACAACATTTGTTGTGCCTGGGTGATAACGAATCTCACAGTCGTAATCGTTGAGAAGTTCTACCTATCGGCGTTGACGCATATTAAGTTCCTTCTGATTAAAGATGTGTTGCAGGCTTCTATGATCGGTGAAGATCGTACACTTAGTACCATACAGGTAGTGTCGCCAAATCTTTAATGCAAAAACAACCGCGCCTAGCTCGAGATCATGGGTTGTATAGTTCTTCTCGTGGATTTTGAGCTGACGAGATGCATAAGCTATGACCTTGTCCCGTTGCATGAGAACACAACCAAGACCAAGGTTGGAAGCATCACAGTAGACAATGAAATCATTGTTTCCATCGGGCAATGTGAGAATAGGAGCATTGCAAAGCATGCGCTTGAGGGTTTGAAAGGCAGACTCTTGTTTAGTTCCCCAAACAAAAGGCTTGTCTTTATGTGTAAGAGAGGTAAGCGGTACAGCGATCTTTGAGAATCCTTCGATAAAGCGTCGATAATATCCCGCTACTCCGAGAAAAGAACGGACTTCAGACGGGTTCTTGGGCGTAACCTAGCTCTTGACAGCTTCAATCTTCGCAGGATCAACGTGAATACCCTGACTATTAACAATGTGACCCATAAACTGAACTTCCCCGAACCAAAATTCACACTTGGAGAATTTGGCATAGAGTTGGTTCCCCTGGAGTAACTCGAGAACCAAACGTAGATGTTGCGCGTGTTCGGCTTTCGATTTGGAATAGATCAAGACATCGTCGATGAATATGATGATGAAACGGTCGAGATATGGTTTACACACGTGATTCATCAGATCCATGAAAACCGCTGGTGCGTTTGTTAGGCCAAAAGGCATGACAACGAATTCGCAGTGGCCGTATCGAGTACGAAACGCGGTTTTGGGTATATCCTCTTCTTGAATACGTAGCTGATGGTAACCTGAACGCAGATCGATCTTCGAGAAACACGTAGCGCCTTGTAGTTGATCAAACAAATCGTCGATACGAGGTAGAGGGTAACGGTTTTTGATAGTTAACTTATTCAATTCCCGATAATCGATGCACATCCGGAACGACCCGTCCTTCTTTTTGACGAAAAGGACTGGCGCGCCCCAGGGAGAGGTGCTCGGGCGAATGAAGCCTTTCTCAAGTAATTCCTGGAGTTGGGTTGAGAGTTCACGCATTTCGGACGGCGCGAGTCGATAAGGAGCTTTGGCGATAGGGTTGGCTCCAGGAATGAGATCAATACGAAAATCGATATCGCGACTTGGCGGTAGCCCGGGAAGATCCTCTGGAAAAACATTAGGAAATTCTCGAACCACTGGAACGTCTTTCACTTCCTTCTTCTCTTTCTTTTCCTTCTCCGCTACTACAATGTTAGCCAAGAAAGCCCTGTATTCCTTACGGAGATACTTGCTGGCTTGGATACATGACATAAGCTTGAGCCCCTTTGAAGTAGTATCGCCATATACACACAATAAGTCACCATTCGCGAGCGAAAATCGAATCATCTTGTCGAAGCATACAACTTCAGCATGGTTTTCTCGAAGAAAGTCCATGCCTATTATGACGTCAAAGCTTCCGAGTTGCATTGGAATAAGGTCGATCGAAAAGATGTGATTGTTGAGCTCAAGAGTGCAATCACGAAGAACAGAATTGACAGTGACGGTTCTTCCGGTAGCGACTTCCACATCGAATATCGAGGAGAGTTGGGAACGTTTACGACTAAGGAGTTTCTCAAATTCGAACGACACAAAGCAATTATCGGATCCAGTATCAAATAAACAGGAAGCATAAATACCATTCACAAGGAACGTACCATTGACCACGTTGTTGTCGGCCTGGGCTTGACGCACGTTGAGGTTGAAAGTTCTGGCGCGTGCGGCCTGTTGTTGCTGCTGCTGTTGTTGCTGTTGCTGTTGTTGCTGTTGCTGTTGGGGTTCTTGTTTCACTACCCTGTTTGGGCACATGTTGGCAAAATGGTTCGGGTCGCCACACGCGAAGCAGGCTCTGGCTTTGACTGCGGGTGCCGGAGGAGTTTGTTGACCCTGTGGGGCAGTGAGTAGAGCTTGATTGGCAGGAGCTTGACGAATACGGCAGTTGGCAGTAAAGTGGCCGTATACGTTGCAATGAGCACAAAAGCGGCATTGAATAGCAGTCGGGTGGTGGTAGGTGCAAGTAGGGCAGAGCGGGTGTGGTCCAGTGTATGCACGCTTTGCAGGCGGTGCATTGGCCACAGGCGCCGCTACTTGACGGTGTTGGGCAGGTACAGCTTGAATCGGTGCAGCAGTGATCGCACAATTCTTGTTGCTGGAGCTGTTTTTTCTCTTGTTCTTCCTCTTGTTGCTTGATGAGGTAGGTTCAGCAGTTGGTGTGGTAGCGGTAGCTTGATGCAGATGCTTCGAAGTCTTATCCCATACCCCAGCCTTAACCCGTTTGTCGTTGATTTCAGCGGCCAACAGATAGGTTTCCTCGATCGTTGTAGTCTTAGCCGCTTGCACGAAATCAGCAACGCAGTCGGGCAAAGCTCGGATATACTTCTTGATGGTCATGTCGGGAGTCTTGACTTGATCGGGACAGATAATGCTGAGCTGTTTGAAACGAGCAGTGAGACCAGCATTGTCTCCATCCTTTTGCTGTATGTGCCAAAATTCATCTTCCAGCTTTTGACGTTCGTGAGGAGGGCATAATTCCTCTAGCATAACTTCCTTGAGCTCGTCCCACGACAGACCGTAGGCTGCATCGTTCCCTCGCTTGTTTCTCTTGGCCGTCCACCAGTCTAGTGCTCGGGACTGGAAAACGCCGGTAGCATTAAGAATACGGAGGTCATCAGGGCAACCACTCTGTCGCAGAGTAACCTCAATGGAATCAAACCAGTGGAATAGTGCAGTGGGACCTCCTTCGCCAGTGAATTCTTTTGGCCCACATGACTTGAATTGCTTGAAAATGAAAGGCCTTGCGTTAGCTTTGGGAGCTTCGGTTCTCGATTCCTCGGATGATTTGCTGGCATTCTCATAAACATCACTCACGGCCTTTGCTACACTTTTCGCGATGATGGAAGCAAGGCGTTTGTCCCTCTTTTCCTGACGAGAGAGTGCATGACGGGATCCAGACGACATGGTCTGCAACAGACATCGTCACAGGACTCATCACATTGTATTCGAATCTCACCTCACACGTCTACTACTTACTAAAGCTTAGGAACGCGCAATGTAATACGTATCATATAAACATATAGGCTTATAATCACAGATTCACGTAAACACATAAGCACGTTGGCATGTAGAGCACAGAATCCACAAAAGCGCATAATCATGTAGTCACAAGATGCAGTCAGAATACAGAAACCTATCATTCACAGCTCGCGATCGTCCGGATACAGCGTTCGCGTTTGATGTATCCAGTCGTGTAGTATAAGCGTAGTATAAAATCGTACATAATTTAGCGATTTGTTAACGTTTTGGGGTAGAAATGCAGCACAAGTCGAGTGTGTCGATCGTAGTGAAAGCGAAATCGAGTAAATTCAAAAATTAAAACACATAAATAGGTAAACGCACATATAAACTCATAAAATCGACGAATTATCCGAGTCAGCATTTGCCGGCTCAGAATCGAAACACATAAAATTCTAGAAATAGATTGTCTGCGGCTAGTAGACTTCGACTAATCAAAGTGGTTCGACTATTCACAAGGATCCGTTGCGCACATTTAACCTTCAGGACTGTGCCTTTGCCTCGATTCTTAGGCATTTGGCACGCATCCCGTTAGTCCTATCGTGACTTCAGATCGTTGGAGTCCGTCGAGACTTTGGTGAGAGTTTTGTAAAACCAAAATGAGTCAGGAGTAGCTATCAAGGTTCGGGTTTCACCCCTGACTTAACAGCTTTTGCTCCTGAGCTTTAATAAAATAGAGGAGATTATTCATCAAAATGTGGGTTTCACCCCTAGTTTGGTATAATTCTCCTCGTTTGTAGTTAAAATGCGAGTTGAGTAACTAACTTCAGTCGAGAGTTTGCGGTTTTCACACCTATTCTCGGCCTTATTGCTCACTCATAGTCAGAAATCCGAGCGTAGTGATAGCATAGAATATGCGAAAATAACGAGGAAATAAGCTCGTACATAATCCCTACTGGTTATGCACAAGTCGGTCTGCTGGTTCTTAACTATAGTCTAGGTATCTAAGACTTTGACCCGGACTAGGTCGAGTCTTGCCTAATTCCCTATAGTTATGGCTCTGATACCAATCTGTCACACCCCAACCGATGGCGGAATCATCGGGGCATGGCACTGAGCGAAACAGATTGTCCAGAAGTTTCCATAACAACTATCATTACCATTCAATTTAAATTAACATGTCCCATACCATGTCTCAAATAGTAAACAAATTATTACAGATAACGTCTAGGCAAATATTCTGTTCCGATAACTCAGATTCAAACATAAATACTTTATTTATTGGTTTCTAGGACTCCTTTTCCTAGCTTGGATTTCATCACAGCGCAGAGAGCATCCTAGACCTTTCCTAGCCTAAAGTTCACAGCGTGCTAAGCATGTAAACTTCCTAAGCACCTGTCACATACGTTAAAATAAAGTCAATACATAAAATGTAAAGGTGAGCATACAAGTTTGATAATAGCATATAGAGTTCGAATTCGTTTACGCATAACCAGCACGTACACATAGTGAAATGAAGCACGTTAGTTATCGACATAGATCCATCGATACCAATGACTGCGGGTTGACTGCCCGAGGCAGTTCGCAATACATAATTACCACCGTAATCCATGCAAGTAAAAGATCCTTAACAACCCCCGTGTGAACGGGTGCTGAGTCCAAACTATAGTACTATCGTTGCTAAGGCAGGTAGACAGCATTCCATGTGCACACATAACAAACATGCATTCATAAGCCACGTATAACATGCATTAACGGTTAGCGTTCAAATAGTTTGAGTAGTGTGATAGTTGTAGTTTGAATATTCGTAACGTATGTAACACCCAAAAGTGCTTAAAGCAAAAAGGGATCGAGTATACTCACAGGGATTAATGGATTGAAGGGAGCGCTTAGCGAGTACGGTTAGCCTGAATAGATTCGATAGCGTAGCGATAAGTGGCGCGTAAAACAATATGGTCGTTCGGATGGTCATCCGTGCGAACAACAATCCGTGTGAATAGTAATCCGTTCGGTTAGTCATCCATGCGGACAGTTTGTCCGTGCGGATGACTATTCGAGTGGATTGTTTCTTCCTATGGGTGAGATGTGTTTGTGTATGGTGGCTTGACTTTTGAAGTTTTTGTTGTAGCATTTGAAAACCTTGAAGTTCTCTTACCCTTCAAGTCGGTCGAGCGGACGACAATCCGTTCGGATGGTAGTCCGTGCAGACAACAACTTTAATGGTGAGTCACTTAGTGAAAGTGTCATCCGGTCGGATGGGTTATCCGATCGGGTGGCAACCCTGTTCACGAACATGTTGGAAATTGTTTAAGTTCTTAGTATCTCATGATCCGAAGAGTAATTCATTCAGAGGGTCATCCGTGCGGATTATTCACTCGTCGATACTCAAACCTTGTTTGGATATGGGTCCCAAGTGTAGTCCGTCCGGATGGCAACCCGTCCGGATAGCCTGTCCGTGCGGACATCAGTCCGTCCAGACAGCATCTCGTTCTGGTTGTTCCATTCGCCTACCCTTGGTCGCTTTTGTCGTTCTATCGAGATGTTCTGATTACGTGTCAGCCAATCGGAATTGTATTCTTACCTGCACGACTAAGCCGGCCAGGAATCACCCCAGCTTGGCCGGTCGGTGGCTCAGAACGGTCATTCTGGTCTAACCCGAAATCAGGTGTCTCGCGGGTAGAATCCGGATTTAGGACTAGTGCATCACTAACATTGAGTAGGAGAATAGAACTGATCCGATTCTTATCGTTTCTGAGTGTAAAAGAAGGAGAAAACTTGTGTTTATTTCTTTCAACTCTTTTATCCTTTTGAAAAAGTTCAGATTTATGCGAAGTTGTTGTGAAATCTTGTGGAAACCGTTCAGATCCGAGTTATTCTTGGTGGAATGAGGTCAGATTTGAAGTTCATGGGAACTTTATGATGACGTCATCGTAGAATACCTCAAATCTTGATGATTTCACGGTTAAAAGTTAATATTTAAAAGATAGAAAGGTGTAGAAGTGCGTATAGATCAAGAAAGTACAAGATTTAGGGCGAGATCTTACCTGGATTGAGAGAAATCGAAGGAAAGGTGAAGAGAGCGTGCTAGTTGGACGTCACTTGCCAAAAGTGGAAAGTTTGGAGAGTGACCCGTGTATTTATAGGATGCCAAAAGAGGAAAGTACTATTCGTCCGGATTGCACATCACCCGGATGGTCGGTCGGGCGGATGGCAATCTTGGTCGGATGGCACTTATCACTATCCGTCCAGATTGCACATAACCCGGATGGTTAGTCGGGCGGATGGCAATCCTGGTCGGATGGCACTTGTCACTTCCCCAGGCGGCTACCCGTGCGGATGGCCATCCGGCCGGTTGGCGCCTGGGTGGTGTGTTTGGGGCGACGATCTTTGACGTTTCGGTTCCGATTGTGAGCGATTCGATAGGGTTTCCTAGTCAAATTACTTTTAGTCCCAACTAATTCGTACCTTGCGTAATCTAGTTTCCACTATCTATCATGGTTCGATCGTGATTCGAGTTCGAGTTCGATTGTATTCGAGTTAGATTTCAAGTTTCGATTGAGTTCGCTTGATTACCACAACACAACATTAATAAACATGCACAGGTAACACGTAAGGCACACACACACATATAAACAACAAGTAAAATACGTAGTTCGAGTTGCGATTCGATGTCGATTCGATTAGCATAGCTTGATTAGTGATTAGTTAACTTTATCGCATTGTTACTTCCTATAGTTCACAGTCGTAGGTCGCTTGGATAACGATTAACACACATCGATTATAGTCATTAACAACACTTACTCCACATAATACGTATTAAATAAAGAAATTTCTACAAGTCAAGTTGCGTGAAAATCGGTCGTTGACTCAGACCTTGACTTTGACCTTGACTTGTGAAAACACGGGGTGTTACATAACTATCCTGGAGAAGTTTGTAGAGTTAAAGCCAGGTGTCGATCCTAGTAGCTGAAAGCACGGAAGCTTAAAGCAAGGGGGAGCCTGAAGATAGAGTTAAACGAAAAGGGGAGCAGATGACGCTGAAAGCAGATTCACAGGGAGTCTGTTAGAATAAAGGGAGAGTCTATGTGGCTGAAATTGTCAACAGTTCTAGAAGTCTCAGAGAGAAACAGAAAGATACGAGATTGACTGCAGTAATATCCAAGGGGAATCTGTGAGTGCATAATGTCTATCACTTCCGTCAATCACGTATCATAGCTTAAATAAATGAGTCAAGACTGGTGCTGAACAGAGGAAAGCATAAAGTTCATGTATATTGAAACATCTTTGTATGAAGGGAAGCTGAAATAGCTTCTTACGAAGCTAGCAGCTTCGTACGAAGGGACAACACTTGCCTTCGTACGAAGGAAGCAACCCTATATATAGAAGCTTAGGTCTTGTTCATTTGTAACTTTTGAGCAACTTTAAGGCGAAGCTCTGATCGTTTGTTTTCACAGTTTTGTACTGTCAAAGTATTAATAGAAAACAACTTATAATTACATCTGAGTGTCTGATCCACACACGTGATTGGATTCCGCACAATTCACATGTTCGTACGCATTCAACGTTAAAGGAATCGATCAAGGATTCGAATTCACAGTAAATTAGTAAAAACATAATTTTTAGAATTATTTTACCCAACATAAACCAAGACAAGTAAAAAGAAAATAAAAAAAATTGAAAAAGTTTGGGGTGATTAGCGGTTTTCCAAGGCGAGTTTTGTGTAAGGCTTGTTTTTATGACAAACGATTCAATGTTTTAACACCCCCCACACTTAAATTACACATTGTCCTTAATGTGTCCCAAATAGGATTTGTTTTGATTAAATGTGTAAAAAGTGTGTAAAAATAACAAAAAATTGCAGCTACTGGGCACTAGGAACGGGGGCGTGTTTGACGGACACGGCCTGTGGCCAAAGTGTCAGTAACATGTTTTTTCAGAAAACTTACAGTGGAGTGAGCATGGGGTCGTGCCTGGTGGACACGGCCCGTGTCACTTTCTGGGAAGGAAATTTTTGTCATCAGGTATGTGGGAACGGGGGCGTGTCTGGTGAGCACGACCCCGTGGCAATCGTCTGTTTCAGTTAAAAACTCGGGTTTTGTTGTTTGGCTTCTGTTTTCCGGGCTTGGGGACCACTATGCTTAGTGTGTCCAAGCCTCCAATGGCACCTGTGAGCTACAATACTATCGCAATACAACAATCCAACACAAACATAACAACATCCTATATTACCAAAGTTAAAGTTGTTCAACCACCACCACATCACAAGAAAATAAATACAAATGCAGAGAAGTAAATTGTTCAAAAAAGTAAATTGTTCAACGGGACGTAGCCTGAGAAATACGAGTTTGTTTAAAAGTTAGGGAAAGATAACCTGGAAGATACCTACGTCGCCTGCTACCACCAGCACCTAGTCTGAGTCCATGTCCTGACCTTCCTCCTCTTCATCCTCCTCTTCCTTGCAGTGAAGCACCATGTTGTCCCGGATGTAGGTGATGTCGTTTTGCATGGTGATGATGTTGCGCTCCATGCTAGCGATCCGGGAACTTGAGCTTTGACCTAAGCTGTAGCCGTTTTTCGAGACTTGGAGGGTTTCCTGCATGATATTATATAAATTATGGAGGTTAGGAAAATCTCCCCCGCCTTGGGCTGAGGAGCCTGTAAATGATCCGGGGCGTGGAGGACGATTCGGGACATCTTCGATCGCAAGGCTTTCATTTGGGTCATTCGGGTTCCAAACCTGGCCGTGTGCATCCTTAAAGCGCATTAATCCGTTGTTGCAATCGATGATGAGATATCACAAAACACTAATCAAAGTGCGGAAAACTAAGAAAAGTGTAGAAGAACAATGATCAAAGTGCACACGGTTTCTAAGAACCGTCTGGTACACAAACAAAGAATTCGAAAATGACAAGAAGACCTAGTTTGTCTCTAAAGTGCTAACCCTAATAATGAACTAAACATGTCATTATATAGGGTCTACTATGAACTCGGCCCACATGGCCTAACCCAAGCCCTATACATTTAAATTAGCCCACATGGCTTATCCAAATACAATCTAACCCACTAGAAAACTAAACCCAATAGCTTGTAATTGTGTTTGATAAAGATAAGCGTAAACCTACTCAATTATATGGCCTTGCAATATCCCCCTAGGTTTATGCTGTCTTTATCAAACTGTAGTCTTCATCATGTCTCAGTGGGAAAATACTTCATCTTTTCATCTGCAAACTTGGGCTCTTTGTTCTTCTCAATCATGATCAACTTTGCTTGAAAATCTTGTTGAAAAGAATGCAAGAGGAGGATTCTCAGCAACTATTTTCCTTGTCAATGTCTTCTCTTTCAAGCAGGTTCACAGGTACTTCTTTAAATGTACTATCACTGTCAGATGATGACTCGTATCTGGTTCTTTTGACTCAGGCACATCTTGTTGTTGTGATACTTTTTGCTTTATCAGCAGCTATCAACATCTCAATCTTCAACAACCCCTGTTTCTTGATTTGAATCAAATTCTACACATGCTCAGAAATTCATAAGTAAACATTTCTGTGTAACAGAGGAAAGTACCACATGAACACTTGGTACATCCAAGTATTTGTACCTGGATTTCACAATTCAAATTTCTTTCAACTTATGATGAACAATCAAATCTTCAAGAACGGTTAACTTTTTAATAAAACAAATAAACACTCTATTTTTGGATTTTTGATTTTATAAAAACTAATAATATAAAATAAAACACAAATAAACAAAAAAACTAATATACAATTACAATTTCAATGGGATTAAATCACATTGTTTTAGGCTAGACTACACTTATCAACACTAGTTTACTTTGGGTGATCCGAGCGATTGCCAGTATGTTTGTCCACTTAAACTTATCTCCTTAGGCCTTTTTCATGTAACGGTCTGCAACTTATTTATTATGTTTTTCAATTCAATCAAATCTTGGAATTTTAATCAGAACATGCCATCATACATGCAGTTTCCCTACCACATATTTTCACAAGCCTGTTCTAGGATTCTGAAATCTTGACTGGGATTGGATTGAGAAGAGAACTTAATAGATCATTTGCAGAGATGGATGTAATGTACAGATCAAATGAGTTTTCTCGGTTTGATATAGGTTTTTCAGGTTTCTTTTGGGCCCTAGAGGGCCTCTTTCGGGTGTAATTGATCTATAGGGCGACAACGTACAGCTAGGTCTTTTCTCACACAAAATAGAAGCTGACATTGCCTAGCACCTTCAGGTCTTTGCTTACGCAAAACAGAGGAGATACATGAGTTTGTCAGAAAAGATTTCAGAACTAGAACAAAATTGTGCGTATCGGACGTCACACACCTATTCAAATAGTCATGTCCTAATTCCAAGTGATGTTCTTTCCTGAGGTCATAATGTAATTTAATGTTCTGCACAGAACCAGTCAAAGCGTCCAACCATCAGGATAAAGCCTACCAACATATCGCTCTAGAGCCAGACCATTTCAATATTGGTCTTACATGAGTCAGCCATAATCCACATAGTGAAAATTTATTTCATTTCCCATGTATGCAACAAAATATTTTTTGAATTTTCTGTTTTTCGAATGTTTTTGTATTTTCTCTATTTACAGATATCTTTGGATATCCCCCTAAATTTGTGCATAAATTTTAGGCGCAAATTTACCTAATAACGAAAACGCATGTACAAAGAGAAACACAAAAGAAAATGAAAATATTTTTGTTGTTTTTGCCTAACCGTTCTATCATAAGATATAAGACTAATCAATATCGAAATTAGAATACGAAATTCAAATTTGTACGTTTTAGCTGATCCTGTCTCACATCTCTTATCTCCTTCAAACGAAACATATCAAATGTAAAGAAATATACATTTTGCAACAGTGAAATGTTACCCGTTATGTCTCTGGAACAACCGCTATCAACATCCAAGGGTTGTCAACAGCTCTTCCTTGGTTGTCCCTGAAAAGTAAGGAGATCAGTAAGACATTGGTACCCAGGCCATCGTGGTCTTGGGTATTCCTGAAGCATCAACGTAAGACATTTCTCGAAAGCCCATGTCCCCTTTTATTTCAGGGATTGGTGATGTTGGTGTATTTTGTTTTCTGTTCCAAACTTGTTTAGGCTTTCCTAATTTATTAGGTGCCTTGGGCAAAACAGTTTGCTTTTCAACCTTTTTGTTTTTCAAAACTTGTTTTGGTTTCAAAGCTTGTTTCATTTTTGCTTTTGCAGCATTCCAATCCCCATCAGATGGTTTAACCTGGGGATGCTTATTCATCATTGCCTTAGGCTTTTCAACCTTCATTGGCTTAGAATAAGATCTATCCCTTGATGTAACCCTCTGATGTTGTGTATAATACGACACATAGGGACAATGTGTGCAATTCCTTGCAATGTGACTGGGTATGCCGCAGTTGTAGCATGTTTGCTTCTTTACGTAAGTAGTATAACCCGATCCGTTCGATGCAACTGATAATGAGTTTGAGTTATAAACTTTGTTGGATGATTTATTTGCAGACTTTTCAAACTTTGTGCTTTGCTTCCTATGTCTCTGTTTACAACAGTTAGCACATTCATTGGATTTAGTATTTTTCATTTCTAACTATTGGCTTTGGAGGCACATATTTATTTAAAGGGCCTCTCAAAGCTGGCTCAGAAGCAGCCTTTCTCACATAAGGAGGAGCATCAACAGACAAATTTGATGTTTTTAAACAAACATCTTCAGCCTTTTGGCAAACAATATCACCCCCTCAACCCAATCCTCTACTTTTACCTCATCTGCACATGAAGTAAAAGCATCAGTAACATTCACTTGCTCACAAACAGTGTCAGTTGAATCCGTAGTAGCACTTTCAGTCTCGAGTGACACTGTTTGTTCAGTAGTTTCAGAATCATGAGTATTTAATGGCTGAGCAGAGGCTTCTATTGTTGACTCACCACTAGACTCAATAGAATCTCCTGATGTCGATTCTGATTCTACTTTGATCTGATCTGATTCAACTATTTCAAATGATTCATTGCTAGACTCTACTAAAACAACCAACTCTGAATTTTCACAGTTAGCAGTTTCTGAGGAGTCAAATGACAAATAAGATGAAACAGTCGATTCAGTGTGTTCGTTAGACTCGACTTCAGTCTGTGGTGATTCAACTTTTTTAGGTGATTCATTATTGGACTCAACTGATTCAACTATTTTTTATTTCTCACAATCAGCCATTTCGCTCGAGTTACATGTTGAATCAGATGAAGAAGCTGTTTCACTTTGTTTGCCAGACCCAAACCCTTTGAGAAATTCAGCGAATTCATTCATCATGCCAAACTCGAAGTTAAGAGATTTTGTTTCAGACTCTTTCTCTTGTTGTTGTACTTCAGGTGAATTTTGAGAAAAACAGGGTTCAACATTATCTAAACTTGAAAGTGTTTGTCAATATTCACATTATTCTCAAAATTTAAAGTCTCGGTGTGTTTTGAAACTTCAGCAGGTTTCACGAAAGTTTTATCAAACGCCGGTTTTTCTAAAATGATCTCAGTTTTATCAGGCCTTGTCATCTTTACTTTCTTCGACTTATCAGGCTCAACTTTTCTATCCCTGGGTTTCCCATATTCCATTTTAGGCAGATTATCTATCTCCTCTTCAGTCATGTGAATTGAGGTGTAATTGTGATTGTATGGTGGAGGTATGCATACAAATCCCAATCCTTTATTCCTCACTTCCTTTTTACTATATTTCAACTGTTGATTAATCATTTTCTCAACCTTTTCACTTGATACATCAAACTTTTTAAAATTATATTCTGTGTTTTCAAAGGTTGATTTTAGATTATCAAGTTCAACAGTTAATTGTTTAGAAAATTTCTTGAAGTGGAGATGTCTACATCGCTCCTCACTCAGATCGTTATGCAACTTTCGGATATCACGCTTCTGCGCCTCCACCATATCCTTGTATCCATTTAATTTATTTTTAGTTTCATAATCATTAGATTTGGAACATCTAAGTTGCATAATGAGCGAGTGTGCCTGCTCTTTGTACCCACTAAGTTTTTCCCTACAAGCAGGAGTACAACATATATTGTCTACACATACCTCATTAGAAGGCATTTTAAAGATTTTGAACTTTGATCCCCCGAAAATGTGATCCCTTAAAAATTTGCGTTTTACCGAACCAGACTGTTAAAACCGTGGCTGCACATTAGTATAAGAATCACACACTTCCTTGCTGGACCGCACACTGCCCAATTAAACCGTACACTAGTCCGAACACTTGCTCAAATCGCACACTCGCAAACCTGTCAAAAATCCTTTTACCAAACAATCAAACCCTTTTTATTTATTTATTTATTTTAATTTTAATAAACCCTTTTTTTTAATTTAATTTATTTTTATATTAAAGTAAACCTAATAAAATATTATAATTATAATAATTATTATTATTAATTAAGTAGTGATAACCTAATGATTATTATTATTATTTATATAATATTAAAGAACAATGTCGGTGTGGTTTTCCTATCGACAAAATAGCCCTTAAACTTTTGAGATATAACTTTTTAAGTCCCTCCCAAATAGATTAACCCTTCTTCTCTGCTACATACATATACACACCTCACTTTTTGTTTCTTGATTCATCTCCTTTTATCAATCATTTAATCTACATCTCTTCCGTATGTATTCCTCCGGTACCGATCAGAATTAAACTCCGACGACATCTATTCTTTCAGATCTGTCACATATCAACCGATTAGATTATAGAAAATCAAAATTACTTCAATAATTTAACTAATTTGATTGATTTCATCACCTAACCTGCTTTAATCGAAACATTTGTCCCCGTTTTCTAATGTGCGGTACTGATTTGGTTCGCGGTGATGCTCAGAGTGGTGAGTGTATGGCCTGGAAGCCGCGGTGGACCGGAATCGTGTTCCTACAGTTCCGGTTGAAGTTATGAAGGTTTGTTTGGACCGCTGGGATTCGGTGCTCGACAGTTGTGGCTAGCGTGTACGGCTCTATCTGTGTTTTCTTTTGGACGTCGGATGTTGTCGGAAGTTACGAGAGAGAGAAAGAGCGGAAGGATGAGGATGAGCATGAGTTGTCGCCTCTGTGAAGTGGTGGTTGTGGAGTCAGTGCTAGTGGATCAGTGCGGTGATGGAAGTGGCGTTGATGTTAAGTGAGGATTTAGTATTTCTGTTGTTGATTTTTATGTGTTGATTGTGATATGTGTGATATAGGTTTTGAAGTTTGTTTTTTTTTCCTTTTTGAGCACCCCATAGCAAACTTACAAACATAGAAGGAATTGAAGATGAATTGTGGTAGGTGTTGTTCCTATGTGTTATTGTGGGTGTGTTGATTCAGTCCGGTGGAAATATGACATTGAACGATCAGACGTTTAAGTTTAAACTGTGTGACGATTGTGATAGGGTGGAGACGACGTTTCTCCCTATGGTATGCTTCAGAACAGTTGTCGTCGGACGGGAAAATGATTATCTATGCCTAACCACGTTAATGCCATTAACGTAACGTGTGTAACAAAGTCCAAAACGCTTGACATTGCCGCCGCAACGCGCGACACGGGTAAAAATCTAGTTATATAAAAAAAATCTTAAAATGATCAAAACAAAAACAACACTCCTGATCTTCTTCTTCATTTAAACGAACACACCTAAACCCTATCTAAAACCCCTTTCTTTTCCGACACAATCAGCCGTCACAAAACTTGTCTTCTTCTTCGTTGACGTGGCGATGGAGATATGATGGTTGTCGAGTTATGTGGAATGACGGTGATTAAAAAAATGATGAAGATGATGATTGTGATCGTAGTTCGACAGAGATGAGGAATGACAGAGATGTGTGTTGAACGGTGAAGGTGGTGATTACTGATGGTGCACGGTGATGGTGGCCGGAGGTTGTCAACTGTGGTGGTGGTTATGAACACAGGTAGTGTTTTCCGGTGATGAACGGATGCACAGAAGATAACGTTAAGATGACGCCGATGAACAATGTTAATGACCGGAGAGTGAAAGATCGTCGGAGATGGTGTGCGGGTTCGGTGTGCGGGATCGATGTGCGGGATCGATGTGCGGGATTGGTGTGCGGGAATGGTGAACTGTGAAGTGGTGTGTGAGGTTGTGGTGTGCAGGATGTGGTGTGCGATGAGGATGATCGGAGATGTTAATCGGAGTTGAATGATGGTTCTCGTAATGACGTGTTCAAGATAGTGAACTTCAGAGATGGCTACGGTGGCAGTGATTGACCGGTGATCATAGAGAGTGGTGATAAAATGCAGTCGAAAACTCGGAGGTATGACCAGTGTAACGGTGACGAGTGAAGATTATGCGACGGAGAACACTATTCCTATTTAGAGAGCACTCGAAAACTCTGTTCAATTCGAAAACTATATTGAATTCGAAATCTCGAACTCAAAAACTCGAACTCGAAGATGACCGGTGTAGCGGTGGTGTACGAGGTTCGAGTTGCAGTGTTGTGTGGGATGGTGTTGTTTGATGATGATGGTAGCTGGAGATTGTGAACTTTGATGATGATAATAAACAATGGTCGATGAGTTGCAGGTGATGGAATGACTGTGATGTTGAACGTGAAGATGATGTTGTACGATGATTATGATGTTGTCGCACACTTGAAGAGTTTGTGACTTTATCAGGCCGCACACTATACTTTTCTTACTTATCGCACACTACCATACTTTGGTCGCACACCTTTCTGAACCGATCAGCACACTTCAATTTAAGTCAGCTATTTTTGTCCCGTACACTTGTAATTTTTGTAGATAAAACACCTAATCAAATCCCGAAAATCAAGGGATAAATTCAAAAATCACTTTCCTTGATTCTTTCCACCAAACCTTCCTAAAAACGTGCAAACACAATCTCTCTCTTTCCCCAGCAGATCTAACATACGGATTTTCAATTGTTCTTGACGTCTTCAGCAAGTTCTTCGTGTTCTTCGAATCTGCAAACAATTTCTTCAAATCTGCCTTTTCTGTTTTCTTGTTTTTCGAATGATATCCAACACAACCGAGCCTTCGAAAGACTTCTTAGGCTCTGATACCAATTGAAAGTCCCAAAACTTCAATCGGATATCACAAAACACTAATCAAAGTACGGAAAACTAAGAAAAGTGTAAGAATAAGAACTTGTATCAATTATATGATCAAAGTGCACACAGTTGGTACACAAACAAAGAATTCAAAAATGACAAGAAGAACTAGTTTGTCTCTAAAGTGCTAAACCTAATAATGAACTAAACATGTCATTATATAGGGTCTACTATGAACTTGGCCCACATGGCCTAACCCAAGCCCAATACGTTAAAATTAGCCCACATGGTTTATCCAAATACAATCTAACCCACTAGAAAACTAATCTCAATAGCTTGTTATTGTGTTTGATAAAGATAAGCATAAACATACTCAATTATATGGTCTTACAGCGCTCCATGCTTCCGATCCGGGAACTTGAGCTTTGACCCAAGCTGTAACCGTTTTTTGAGACTTGGAGGGTTTCCTGCATGATATTGTATAAATTATAGAGGTTAGGAAAATCTCCCCCGCCTTGGGCTGAGGAGCCCGGAAATGATCCGGGGCGTGGAGGATGATTCAGGACATCTTCGATCGCAAGGATTTCATCTGGGTCATTTGGGTTCCAAACCCGGCCGCGTGCATCCTTAAAGCGCATTAATCCGATGTTGCAATCGATGATGAGATTCAGACTTCGACACAAAGCAAGATCAGCTCGCGTCACACTTACACCCTTATGAAATATAGTCGAGGTTCGCCTAATGTAGTTCTTGAAGAGTTTGGCGATCCACCCTCCGTAAAAGATGGTGTGCGAGTGTCCGCGGTGGCGTTGGTGGCATGTTTCTCAGAAGCATGTGGGCGACATCGATGGGCTGGTGGGTCACAAGGAAATAAAGGCAAGTGAGCTAGTGAAGGTTCACCACCTCACCGCTATCTTTCTGCTGGCACAAAGAACCGCTAAGGATCTGGTGGATGTAGCAGATAAACGGGTCCCTATTCTTGGTACTTTTCATGGAACTTGAGTTATAGGGGTCGTCTCCGATCCGTGCCCATGCAGCCTGCCTCAAGTTGTCTGGTAGTTCACGGATAGCTTCTGTTGGTGCATGCGTCTGTCGACTTCGTCTTGTATCGAGTCTTGCTTTGTATTAGATAAATCTGGGTACGCAAAACGAGAAAAATGTCAAATATGGGATGGGAGGTAATTTCCCATGAAATTACCAAGTGTAATTCCGCTCGAAATTATAATGTCATTTCAAACGAAATCACTGATTTCGCTTGAAATGTGAATTCGTTTGGGTTGGTTCAAGCGGAATTAGCACGCCTATAAATACTAGGTTGGTCCGTGTCATTTGTAACGAAATTACAAAGGGTATTCCAGAGCCGAAGTGCTGCCGAAGTGTTATTTCACTGTAAAACTTTGTCAAATCAATCAGAAAGACATTTAAAGTGAATATCTAGCTAAATCGAACTCGATATGTCTGTTTCCGCCTTTCATATTGAATAGAACGCCTCTGAACGACTCATTTCGGTTGGTAAAACGATCCTACATGTGGTATCAGAGCACACGAGGAGGAGTTCTACCGTTTTCAGCTTCATTTTCATCAGTTTTTCTTACTTCTACACTTTCTTTTCAAAATTGAATAAGTTTTAACGGATAAAATGGTTTGAATTTCACATATAATAAGCGAAATAGTGTTTTAACGAAGCCTTGAAAGAATTGGACCTTAATTCGATCTAAAATTGATAAAATTTGTAATTTCGCTTGAAAAGTTTGTTCGAAATGATGACATCAGCATAATTTCATTTGAAATTGCACTTAATTTCGCACAAAATTATAATTTCGCTTGAAGTTGCTGCTAATTTCGCTCGAAATCAGTTTTTGCTTGGGTAATTCCGTTTGAAAGCTTATTTCGTGTGAAAAGTGTGATTCCGTGTGAGTTGGTATTTCGTTTGAGATTGTTATGCAGGTGATTTCGCTTCATTTGTGATCTCGTTTGAAAGAGTTTTTTGTTTGAAGAGGTGATTTCGCTTGAGCTTGATTTCGTTTGAAAGTGTCAGTTTTTGAAAAGTGTTGCCGAATCATGGAAGAGGAATTCTACAACGCGTTTGCTACATCCCCGACTACTCCAGCTGCCATAGCTCAAAGCATGAACATGGAAAATGAAACTGGAACTTTACAAAAACCCCCGAAGCTAATGGGAATTGAGGAGTATTATGGTTGGAAAGATCGATTTGAAAACTGGGTTCAAGCTAATCATTTGAGGTATTGGGAGTGTGTTGAGAAAAAGTATGTACTACCACGCACAGACTTGGGAATAGAGAAGAAAATTTATGAATTTACGGATAAAGAACGAGACATGTACAAAGCAGAAAAGATGATGATCAGTTTACTCCAGCAAGCTATTAAAGAAGACATATTCATATTGCTTCAACATGATAAGACATCACGTTCAATTTGGGAAGCACTTCGAATTAAGTTTGAGGGAAGTGAAAAGATGATTAAGAGTAAAAAGGCATTGCTAAAGAAAGAATTTGATTTATTTACAAGTTTGCCAGGAGAAGATACAAAGAAAGTGATTGAAAGATATTGTCACTTAGTTCGTTCAATGTCATTGTTAAATATTAACAAAGATCGTGAGGAATGGGTTGACAAATTAGCTGATGCTTTACCTCAGAAAGAATGGGGTACATTTTTTATGATATTAAAGAATACTGGAGAATATGATGGTTTGACAATCTCTCAGTTCATTGAGAAAATTGAAGGACAAGATCTTGAACAACAAAAGATTGCAAGAATGAATAATCCGAGTGCACAACAAGATGTTAAGATATACTACAAAGGGGGTGTTTAGAATGTCGAAGCAAGTCCGAAAATCCAAACTGCTTTTAGAATCGAAAACTCATCGGAATCAATTAATCAAAAGTCAAACAGCAGCAGTAGTGGATTCTCCTCATATCCAAGTGTTAATCCGAAAGCTTCAAGCTCAAGTCATCAATTTCAAAGCTCAAACAGCAACAATGGTCATGTCTTAAATTGCAACATCGCTTTGCATCTTCAGAATGGTCAAAATTTTTCTGAAGAAGTTGTCAAAAGTCATATGGCATTACGTGTTACAGTATTGGAATCATATGAAGGATTAGTTACAAGAAGAATTGGAAATCCTCTGTTGACAAAAGAGGATTATGATCAGATAGATGCTGAAGAAATGGAGCTGATGGATATAAAGTGGTGTTTAGCGAGTGTGTTGAGGAGAGCTGAAAAGTTTAAAATGATTAAAGGAAGAGATGATTTCTTGGATGCAAAAGTTTCTACTTTGGGTTTTGACAAATCTAAAGTTACTTGTTTTCGATGCAGGGAGAAAGGTCATTTCAAGAGGGAATGTACAAATCGAGAAGCAAGTGGAGCAAAGGATCCGTTTGGAAAAGATGATTACTATCGGAAAGCCATTTATCAACAAGTTGCTCATCAGCCGTATCAACAGAAAGAACCACAAACTGCACATGCTAAAATGATTTAAGATGCAAATAAGAAAGCTTATTATGGCATAATTGATCAAGATGATGAAAAAGTGGCAGAAGGTTTCAGTTGGGATAAATATATTCCACCTGATTCAAAAGTAGCAGCTCTTATTGCACAAATAGTTCAAGAGCCGGATCTGATGACAGAATGGGTGAAAGTGTTTGGTGTAAAAGAGAAGAATCAAGATGATGAATCTAGTTTTTCAGATGATAGTTCAGAACAAACACAAATGTTTGATCAATCATTGATTGATGATAGTGATGATGAGGAAGAAAAACATATTAATATTGCAAAAACTCATTTATCTCCTGAAAGTTTTCAATTTTATTTTGCAGATAGTGTTGAAAAGCTAAAGGAGAAACGTTCAGCAAAAGAAAAGAAACAAAGTGAAGAAGTTAATGTTACTGAGCAGGAAGTTGAAATTGAAAAGTTAGTTGATGATGAGAAGATAGCAGAAACTGAAAGAGTGATTGAAGTTGAGAATGTGGTTGAAGTTGAGAAGATAGTCGAAGTTGAAAAGATTATCAAAGTTGAAAAGATTGTTGAAGTAATCAAACCTTGTCTAAAATGTTTGGAATCTTGCAAACAATGTGAAGAGAAAGATGAGAAGTTGAATGAACAGGATAAGATGAAAGAAAATTTACTGTTTAATCTTAATTATGTGAAAGAATCGTATGACTTGTTGAATAGAACAGTAACTGGTCTACAAAAGACTAATTCTGAAAGAGAAGATGCGCTAAAAATGATGAATGCTATGATGATGACAAAGCAGAAGGCTATTAATCATTATATTGAAGAGTGTGCTAAATTGAAATAGGAGTTGGAGACAGAAAAAATAGAGAATGAAAGAATCAAACGTTTACTACAAAGTTATTCTAGTTCTGATTATTTGATTGATCGAATTTATCCAACTGTTGCCGGTTTTGAAGCATTTCAAGACAAGAAGCCTGAAGAAAAGGATACTGGTAAGAAACAAAGTGCAAATTATAACAAGTGTGCGCCTCCGATTTGGGAAGGTTATTCTCCCAGAAAACCAAATGAGGAGCAAGTCAAAAAGGCAGTCAATATAGAGTTAAAGTCCGAATCAACCGATGATTTACCAGAAAACATTGATGTCACATTTACATCGTCTGACACTGATCATGAGTCTGAGTTAATAAAGAAAGTGGTCGATCAGGTGTTGGATAAAGATGAGGAGTCTGAGTCAAAGTCCGAGTCTGGAGGTTCAAGTTCGTCTGTCAAAAATTTGAGTTCGTTAGTCAGCAGTTCAAAGACGTCGGTTAAACGGGTTTAAAATAAAGAATTCTTGTTATCAAAATCTAATTTGAATGACGAACCAATCAAAGTGGCATATACTTTGAATGATTCAGACAAATTATATTCTGATGAGGAATTTCCAATAAGAGGTGTTAAACAAGACATGATAAAAAAGGTTTTTAAACTAACAGAAATCAATATTTCTGAAATAAAAGATGTAAATCTTTCTGAAAAACCAAGATTTTACACCTCAAGAGTTCAACAAAGATTAAACAAGAAAAAGGGTTACAATTCTGGTTCTGGTTTTCAAAAGAAACCAAACCATAACGGTAATTACAAAAAGAAAGGTCTAGGTTTTATTCCACCGAAAAACCATAAAAATGAGAAAACTTATAAATCAAAAACTGTATTTGTTTCAGGGACAAGTTCGGAAGAAGAACAAAAGAGTTCATTCTGGAAGCAAACAAACAAAGAATTCTTTGCTGAGAGACAAAAGTTTGAAAAGAATGGAGCTTACCAGAGAAAGGAGACAAGAACCTGTTATCGTTGTCAAGAAGTTGGTTATATTGGTTGGAACTGTCCTAAAGCAACCAACATCAAACAGGAAGTTCTTTCTAAACTCAAAGAGAAAATTGTTGACAAAACCGAACCACCAACTAAAAAAATTTAAAGTGTTTAAAAACTCAACATATGAGACTGGTGAATGTTGGAAAAGATTTTACAGGAGAAGTGTGAATCTTGATAGCCAGAAATGGGTTGTTAAGAAATCAGATGTGAAATCTGGCAATGAATCTGATTCCACAAAGTCAGAGGAGCCACAAGTTGATCTAAAAATTGAAACTTCAGTACCACCAATGGATGATGTAAATTTTCCATCATTGCGGGCTGAAAATTTTAAACAAAAAGTTGGAAAGGTTGAGATCTCGAATCAATTCTATTCTGAAAAGAAAGAATTTGATGTCGAAAAAGTTTTTAATGGAAATGTGAAAAAGATTTTTGGGAAGATGGTTGATGGGAAAGTCAAAGGGGTAAAAGATTTTTATGAAACAAAGAAAGCATCTTACTACCCGAGTGCAGATGAGGAGGTAACATCCAAGTTTGGTGAAGCTTGGATGTCTGTTTTTCATAAGTGAAAAATATGACTTGCCGGAGCTTCCAGGTTGGTAAGTGTGAAGCAGGTATCGGCATCTTTATTGAATTTTATGTGTTTATGAAAATCTTCAAAAGGTTGGAGAAGGGTTTAGATTTACAAGAGGTAAATCAGGGACATTAAGTTATACTTGATTTTCTACAAGTGGTGTTTGTTGAATGATTTTAAAACTGTTAAATGTTTCAAGTGGTTAAAAAGAACAAGGTGATGAATTGATCCCCTAACCTACAAGTGTTTTCAACGAAACTAATTTTCCGGAAAAACCATTTGATTAAAACAAATTTAAGTGTTTTGAAATCATAATGGGAAAATAGTTTGTTGTAAGGGGGAGTTCTGATTGTTTATGACTAGTGGATGGCGATTTGAAGCAATTCACAACAGTTGTCAATTTACTTGTATAGTTTGTTTTCAAATTTCTTTTAAATGATTTTGCATTTTAGGGGGAGTAAGAATTTTAGAAAATCCAAAAACATTTGAAAATTTTGAAAAAGCCAAAAACATGATAAAATAAAAAATGAATTTTGTTGTAAAAAGAGGAAATGATAGTACATTAGCGGACTATCACAACATGCAAAAGAATTGGAAAGTTAAAATGTGATAAACGATCTCACTGATGATGTGCCAGTAGGTTTTCGTACATTTAGTAGATTGTGACGAGATATAAATATAAATTTCAAACTTACTTATATCGTGGGGAACATCTCTCGGATATATGGGTAACCCCCGAAATCTTGTTTGAAAGGTCCCTCTTTCTGAGATACTAGGTCTTTATACTCAGTGATATCTGGGGTATTATCCCGGGACTTCTGATTTTGCGAAAGCAATGGCCTAGTCCTCGTATAATACTTTCTGCTTGCTTGAAATATAGCATCACCCTCAGTACAAAAAATGATGAAACATTGAAAAATGCTAATCATGTGCTGTTGAAGAAAAGATTCTCTAAAGGGAACACACCAAAAGTCGAAGCCGTCATCTCTCTGATTTTGCGGAAGCAATAGCCTGAGCTCTCGCGGCCCTCGCATTTAACCCTTTACAGATATCATCTGTGGTATACTCACCTGTAAGACTGAATATTGGGATCTGGATATGGGAGTATATTCTGAGGTGGGACACGCGAATAAGTTTAAGTCTCTAAAACATTAATCTCGTATCTCGAAACAGTTGAACTTTGTGTGAAAATTTAAGTGGATCAGTATACTGACAATCTAAGTGAATTGTTTAAAACTGAAAATGTATAAAGCTTAACGGTGTTGGTTATTTGTCTCAAAAACTGATATGATCCTCTTACACAAACTCTCAAAAATATTGTCTGTAAATATGTCTTTTCTGCATTTCATTTAAATTCAAAATTCAAAAAGATTTTTAGTGTGTTTTAGCATAAATTTTGAAAAATTAAAAAAGATTTTTGACAACTGATGTTGGAGAGCTGATTTTCAAAATTCCAAGTGCTAAACATGATGACAATCTGTGAGGGGGAGTCTGTTTGAGAGGGTGATATTTTTTAAAAAATGAAATTGTTTTGTATATAAGTAGTTCATCAAATTTTAACATTGTAATATCATTCATTGATAGATTAATACCTGCAAATGAAATATAAATTTGTCAAATTTTAAATTTGTGAAATTTATTGTGAGGTAGAGATTGTGCAGGTAATTCAGGTTTAGATTCTGAGTGAGCCAGGAGACGTTCCTGAACCTGTGAGAAACTTAAGGAATCAAGAGATCTGATCAAGAGAATGTAAGAGCCAGATCGAGATTCTGGAGATAAAGAGAAGAGAGAGATTGAGGATGCTTTACATTGTTAGATACTTCAGAAGAGGTCAAGAAGATTGATAAAGATTGAAGTTTGAAGACTCAACACTTAAGACTCGTCAACATTCGAGGGGGAGTCTGTTGGTGCATGCGTCTGTCGACTTCGTCTTGTATCGAGTCTTGCTTTGTATTAGATAAATCAGGGTACGCAAAACGAGAAAAATGTCAAATATGGGATGGGAGGTAATTTCGCACGAAATTACCAAGTGTAATTCCTCTCGAAATTGTAATGTCATTTCAAACGAAATCACTTATTTCGCTTGAAATGTGATTTTGTTTGGGTTGCTTCAAGCGGAATTAGCACGCCTATAAATACTAGGTTGGTCCGTGTCATTTGTAACGAAATTACAAAGGGTATTCCGGAGCCGAAGTGCTGCCGAAGTGTTATTTCGCTGTAAAACTTTGTCAAATCAATCAGAAAGACATTTAAAGTGAATATCTAGCTAAATCGAACTCGATATGTCTGTTTCCGCCTTTCATATTGAATAGAACGCCTCTGAACGACTCATTTCGGTTGGTAAAACGATCCTACAACTTCCATGAATTCGGGTTCAGCAGTATCTTCCTCGGTGTAAAGCCCAATATTAACACCGAATTAAGTGACTGATAGACTGTACCACTCACCCCCACACCTGAATTGCACTGCATCGGAATCAAAGAGATCCGACTCAGTTTTGTTGAAATTCAGTTTGCTCAGAAACTCCATGTTATATTCATGGATTGATCGGAGCCGAGTCTCTAAGAAGATAGAGGACCAGTGATGAGAGCATCATATCTTTCCCATTGTCCCACAGTTTCAAGTGTCTAATAGCAAACTTGTCTCGGAGGCTCTTCATGCCTAGCTTGCAAAACCTCCAACCGATTTTGGTAGTCAAGCTCAGAAGATTTGAACCTTAGGAACTTGTGTGGTGCTATTCCTGTAAGAAAGAACCAGTAAGACAGTTGATATGTTGAAAATTATGCGAAAAATTGAAATCAGATGGTCTGGACATGGCCCCGTGTCTGGGGTCTGCATTGCCCACGGCCCCGTGTCAAATCGTCTGTAAACTTAAAAATTAAGGTTTTCGAGCCAACTTAAAAAAATTCAAAATTTTTGGTCCATTAGGTGCGGTTTACCCCGAAAATTAAACCCTAAGTGTCAATTTTGCATAAAACACTTGTTTACCCCTTCGATTTTAGATTTTTCGGTCAGGAAGGGTTTAGTATTAACTGCTTGAACAACCCGATTTTCCAACAACGTTCAGTGATTTACTTCCCAAACACTAGTACTAACTACTACTAACAAGATTTAAACAAAAATTCGAGATCGGCACGGGTTTAGTTCAAGAACCCTAGATTAACCCCGAATTTTTGATGTTATACTACACGTAAATCGCTAAACTAACTGACTAAGATGTTAGAATCATACCTCGTAGTTGGATTTGGTCGGATGATCGTTGAAATTTGGCGGAAAATGGTCAGGAAGCGGTGCCTCTGGAGAAACGGGTCATGGTTTGTGTTGAAAAAGTGAAGACAGGCTTTATATACTCTGTCTGCAGGTCGGCCCTGGCCCCGTGTTAATGCAGCACGGCCCCATGTCGTGTTATTAAATATTTGTGTAACTGGGCGTTTGGACACGGGGGCGTGCCAAGTGGGCACGGCTCCGTGGTCAGAGTACCAGTAACATAATTTTTTATCGTGCACGTGTGTGTGACCTTTCTTCCGAGGGTTCCCTTTTTGTATTTACCTGTTTCTCGTCAAATCTTCAAGGAAGATGCTTCCCAATTGCTGCTACAAGATGATTAAAAAGAAAAACATGCATATTTATAATTAACGTTTGATTGTTTTCTGATCACGCATCTACCTCGGTAAAGCTTAAGTCTTTGTCTGTTTACCTTGAAAGGTTCTCCGTTTAGAGGCTTAATTTCTACGGTTCCATGTGGAAAGATTTGGGTAATGGAAAAAGGTCCGGACCACATTGACTTAAGTTTCCTTAGAAATAACCGAAGCCTCGAGTTAAACAATAGCACTTTATCCCCCTCCCGAAATTCTTTAGGTTTGCTTATTTTATCATGTATTTTTCATGCGTTCCTTATAAATTTTGGAGTTAGAGTATGCTTGATTTCTTAATTCATCTAATTCGTTTAACTGATAGAATCGATTTTTACCAGCAGTTCCTTGGTCTAGGTTTACATTTTTTTAACGCCTAGTAGGCTTTGTGTGCAATTTCTACTAGGATGTGACAATTTTTTCCATAGACGAGCTTATATGGGGTGGTGCCTATTGATGTTTTATATGCAGTTCGGAAGGCCCATAAAGCATCGTCTAGTTTATCTGCCCAATCTTTTTTATTTTGACCTACGGTTTTTTCTAATATTCTTTTTAGCCCTCGATTTGTTACTTCGGCTTGACCGTTGGTTTGAGGATGGTAAGCGGTTGAAAGACAGTGATAGACCCCATATTTTGTTAATATTTTATTTAGTTGATAATTGCAAAAATGGGTACCTCTATCACTAATGAGTGCTTTTGGAGTGCCGAAACGAGAGAATAATCATTTTAGGAATTTTACCACAACTCTCCCATCGTTAGTTGGAAGAGCTTCGGCCTCGGCCCATTTGGACATGTAATCGACTGCCACAAGAATGTATTTGTTCCATTTTGACGGTAGGAAAGGTCCCATAAAATCCATACCCCAAACATAAAAAATTTCACAAATAAGAATGTCGTTTTGGGGCATTTCATTTCTTGATGAGATATTACTTGTTCGTTGGCATGCGTCACATGTTTTAATTAAATTGTATGCATCCTTATGGATGGTTGGCTAATAAAATCCTGAATCGAGTACCTTTCGTGCGGTGCTTGTGACTCCATGATGTCCTCCGTACGATCCTTCATGACAATGGCGAAGAATTTTTCTTGCATCTTGACCATGGACGCACCTTTGGATGAGTTGGCCGGCACATATTTTAAAAATATATGGGTCTTCCCAAAAATAGTGTTTTACATCGGCAAAGAATTTTTTTCTTTGTTGATGTGACCAACCTTTGACTAGAATGCCACTAGCTAGGTAGTTAGCATAGTCGGCGTACCATGGTTCTTCTTGATATTTGACCATTTCCAAGGATTCGGCGGGAAACTTTTCATTAATGAGTTCTTCCCGAGTTAGCTCCAAAGCGGGATTTGCTAAGCGAGATAGGTGATCGGCGGCGGTGTTTTCGGCTCCTCGTTTACCTTTTATTTCAATGTCGAATTCTTGGAGGAGAAGAATCAACTAGATCAAACGTGGTTTGGCATCTTGTTTTTTTGAAAAGGTATCGAATGGCGGCATGGTCCGTAAAGACTATTGTTTTAGAAAGAACAAGATAGGAACGAAATTTATCAAAAGCAAATATTACGGCTAGTAACCCTTTTTCGGTTGTTATATAATTTTCTTGAGCGTCGTTAAGATTTTTACTTGCATAGTATATTGGGTGAAAGTGTTTTTCTTTTCGTTGTCCTAAGACAGCTCCAACTGCAAAGTCGCTTGCGTCACACATGATTTCAAAAGGTAGTTTCCAATCGGGTGCTATCATGATTGTTGCATTGACTAGCATTTCATTTAGGGTAAGAAAAGCTTTATTGCATTCCTTGTCGAAGATGAATGGTGCATCTTTTTCAAGTAATTTTGTTAGAGGTCTAGAGATTTTTGTAAAGTCTTCCATAAATCGCCTATAAAATCCGGCATGTCCTAGGAAATTTCGAATAGCTCGAACAGAGGATTGTGGAGGTAATCGGGAAATAGTGTTTATTTTTTCCCGATCAACTTCCATTCCTTCGCTTGAGATTTTATGACCGAGTACTATTCCTTCAGTTACCATGAAATGGCATTTTTCCCAGTTAAGGGCGAGGTTAGTTTCCTCACATCGGGATAGCATTCGTTCAAGATTTTTGAGGCATTGGTCAAATGTATCTCCAAAGATAGAAAGGTCATCAATGAAAACTTCCACGGTTTTTTCTATCATGTCATGGAAGATAGCCACCATGCAACGTTGAAACGTAGCGGGGCATTGCATAGGCCAAAAGGCATGCGTCGATAAGCGAAAGTTCAATAGGGACATGTTAAAGTTGTTTTTTCTTGGTCCTCCGGTGCTATGGGAATTTGAAAATACCCGGAGAAACCAACGAGAAAATAATAGAATTTATAACCAGATAGTCTTTCTAACATTTGGTCGATCAATGGTAAAGGAAAGTGGTCTTTCCTTGTTGCTTCGTTTAATTTGCGATAGTCGATACACACTCTCCATCCGGTAATGATTCTTGTTGGTATAAGTTCATTTTTATCATTAGTTACTACCGTCATACCTTGCCACCCCCGACCGCATTAAAACAACGAAACCGCGGTGGAAACGTCGGGGAGTGGGGTAACAGAATCATTGTTTCACAACACATGGATTAAAGTTTCATTTTATTGAATTAATTATTACATTGTCTTGACGTTCAAAAGCAAAACACAAACATATAGTCTATCATTGTTATTAAGTCACTAAGGCCTTGTTCGATCCTATGTGAGCATGCATCCTAGTCATCATCAACATCATCAAACACCACCTGAAACATATGTGAAAATAAAGTCAGCAAAGAAATGCCGGCGAGCACATAGGTTTTGTGAGTGTGTCAAATTCATGGCTTGTATACTTGTTGCAATACCTCGTACGACTACAAGAGTCGATAATTGAAAACCTTGTTTTGAAAAGTGTTTTGTATTGCAATTTGATTAACCAACTTAAAACAAGTTGGTTATATTTTATAAAACCTCGTTGCCATGAATCTTGACCCAAAAACATTTGCTTTTGTAAACCAAATTGTAAATCGTTCTTGTAATAAAACTGGTATGGTTTATATCATTTAGTAAACATCGTTGTGTGTCATCGTTTGAAATCATTCGTTCATGTGAACTAAATAACGGCATGGAATGTAATATGATAAAAGCACTTATATATAAGAAGTACCAGCGGCGTTTCTACCATGCTTTTATCACATTACACCGGTCTCGTTATCTAATCACATACCAAAAACCAATCATTCAATTGTACTTGTTTTCAATCTTTCGTGTTATCAAAACCAATCGTTCAACTCGTTTGTGTTTTAAACCATCATTCAATCGTTCAAATCGTTCAAATTGTTCATGTTTTAATTGTGAAAACTAACTTTTGGTCGTTTCGTTGAATACATTCAAACTTGTGTTCTGACTCATTCCAATCGTTCAACTCGTATTAACAAACCACCAAAGGGTAAGTTAACAATCATCAGGTTTTGTCGTTACCCACATTACCCCCATACATAACCATGGCGATAGTCCGATAACGGGATTTGTCAGATCCTATGGTACCATAACATACTACTGGTCGGCTTGGCTAAAGCTAGTGAATGTCATTTGTGTTATTTAATAACGTCCCAACAAGTTCGTTCACATTATTGAAATCGTTGTGTTTAATATAAACCATAGTATTTGTCTCGAAAACTCGAAAATCGTTTAGCATATATGAATCACCCCAAAACAATTGAAAGCAGTAAAATAGGGGAACTATGTACTCACTTGAGATTTCAAGGTATCCTCGATTTAAGTGAACTAACAAAGCTCGGCAATCAAGGAATCAGGTGGCACCTAGTATCGGATCACTATGTTAATAAATCGACCCCTAAATCGGGAGATCGGGTAGAATGAGGTATCGTAAACCAAATGAGTATTGGAACTCATATGATATGGTTTACAAAGCCTACATATGGAATTCGGAACCTATCCTAAGTGCTTATGACCCGTTATGACACGTTAAGGTAGTCTATGCTACTTTAACGCGTCATTTGTGCAAAAGCGCAAACGAATAGCCCAACTAGTCCTATGACAAATATTTATATGCCCTAACATGTTTAATAACATTGAATAATCAATTTAAGTGTCAAAAATTTAGTTACATATGCTTAAATTCAAATTATGCATGAAAAGGGCATTTTGGTCATTTTCCTATGGCATATAAACTACCTATCATACAACTAATCAAACTAAGTGACCATAAGGTATAACCTCAGAAGGTTATTCCCTATACAACTATGGTCACAATATATGTTTGGTTGGATCCTAGTGATCGACCAAACGGGCCGGGTTCGAAAGTCTAAGCGGTTGTCAAGACCGCTTATCTTACGACCCTATACAAGCACTAAACTAAAAGTGACGAATTAAACATGTTAAAACATATTTAACTAAGTTAGAAAACTGATTTGATATCAAAACAAAGTGTTTTGATACCCGAACATAGTTTCATCGCAAAATGCACATAATCGTGCATTTTGACCGAAACTTTGACTCGTCACTTCGACTAATCAATGTGGTAATCAGTAGGTATAATCGCAAGGGACTATAGCCATCGTGATTACGCTCATGTTGCAAAGTTCAATTGAACTTTGTCTTGACCAATTCATGGTCAAAGCTGAAAGTCAAACACTATTTGACTTTCTTGCTTAAAATACATAACCAAGCATGAAAGAACACTTACAAGAGTCCAAGCTTGGAGAATAGAACTAAGAAAACCAGGTAAGAGGCCTTCAACTATTGTGATAGCCCCCAATTGAGCAGATTAGAGAAGAATATGATGATGAGCAAAGAAAATGGACAAATTTGTGACAACCCGAGTTTTCAAGGTCCTTACTTAACACGTTACTTGTTTACGAAACACTGTTATTGTATATTGTTTGTGCATGAGTTGCATTGGGTTGATTAAATATCATAAACTTGTTATAAAACTTAGGATCTAGCAAAATATCACTCAACGAAACTTAGTGTTTCGTCACCAACCACAGCCGACGAAACTTTGATGTTTCGTCATTGCCCAGTCCGACGAAGCTTGGATGTTTCGTCATGAGGGCCACTGGCCCAAGTAGTTACGGCCCAAACATGTCTTGATTATATATACGCGTAGAGTGTTAGTTAGCGAACCCTAGAACCCTCTTCTGTGCGACGGCAACCCTTTCATTCACTCAAAGCTTTCCCTTCTCGCTGATTCAAGTACCGTTATTCCATTTTGATTCTCCGGTGAGTGCGTCAACACCCGTTTTAATATGTAATGCATGTTCTAGGTTATATGCAGACTGTTGATTTTGTATTGGCAATGTTGATCATGAATTTGTATAGCTTTAAGGTGGTAATCGGAATATGTTGTTTGATGGTTGTTCTATGTTAACAATATTATGTATTCATGATTAGATTGGATGTTAAGGTTAATCACATGATCACGGAAAAACTTATGTATATAAATCATGACAACTGTAAACAAGTTCTTGTGGGTCGATGAATGGTTGATGATGTTATCTGATTGATTAGGGTTCTTAGTGGCACGATTAGGGGTAATGATTGAGTGATGATTGAGACTCTGTGTATTAGGGAAATAATGTAACTGATATGCTTGTCGACGAAACATGCATGTCGACGAAACATACATGTCGACGAAACTTATGTTGGCGAAACCCCTTAGTAACGACGAAACCTCTTAGAGTTTCGTCACCTTCTGTGTCGACGAAACCTCTTGGAGTTTCGCCACCCAGACCAACAGGTTGTGTATGTGCATGGTATGAGTTAACTGAGTTACTGTTTATTAAGGGTGTTAGTTATGACTGAGTAAATATGTACTGATTTCTATATGTATGGCACATCCAACTGTTGGGAACTGTTACGAATCATGCATGTAAACTGTGGAATTATTTGAGTTTGGTTAACTACTATGTGTCTTGGGGAATTACTGTTTGAAGTACATAATGTTATTATATGTGAACTTGTGAATGATGATTTAGGAAACATGTATCTACATATGAAACATACATATGATCTGTGAACTTGAGTTTATTATATAACTACTATGTGATACTCAGAAACTGATGTTTGAATACACACCATGAATACAATTTATACGTGAACCAAGTGATTGCAAACTGATCTCGTGTACATGCATATCATACGCTTTGACTGATTTATTTATGAACAAGTAACTAAACAAACCGAGCAAACCAAGGTGAGTTCACTGCTCTTTTCCAAGCATGCATCACGGGGAGGGATATCAGGTAACATTCCGGGGAGGAATGTCAGGTTATTGGGATGTTTGTTATTACACTCAGTGCTATCATATAAGACCCCTTACATCTACCGATAGTTTCCGGGAAGGCAACGAGGTTATTAGTTGATAGCGCTATTAGGTTTGGCACCCTCACACCGTACCGGGGAGGACGGGCGTGAACTAGTTACCTTAAAGCATGACCAATGTTTTGATAGAGACATTGGGGTTGGGCAAATACATCTTGTAGCCATTGCGGTAATCGAGTTAATAACAACAACAAATCAAATCGTTGAACTGTTTTATACACATATCTGGTAACTAAACTCGTTAACAAAACTTTAAACTCACCAGCGTCGTCTGACACACTTGTCTGCATGCTTGCAGGTCGTTAGATTTCTGATTCTGGACTTGCTATCTGGGAGTGCTGGAGTGGTCATGGATCGAGACTCTTGGATATTTGATACATTGGTTTTGAACACTTATTTTGCAACAGTTGTTTAACAATTTACTATATGCTTCCGCTGAACGTTTTCTTGGTTTTAACTTATGACTTGGATTTATCTTATGCAATGAATTGAATGTTTTATTTAAATATCTATTATTGGTTCAATGTGATTGGTGGCTTGGATCCTGGTACGTCACACGTCCCGTGGAGTTTCCGCATGTGGTATTTTGGGGGTGTGACAGTTTGGTATCAGAGCCACTGGTTATAGTGAACTAGGTTTTAAAACGTTTTCATAAAACTAGACTATAACCGAACACCTTCGAAAATCGACCATGACACTCAGCTCCAGATTGCAAGGTTCGTCTTTTGTTTACTTTATGCATTACTCATTTAGTAGTCACACACTCACATCTTGCATGAAACAACATACTAGATACTATGGTGATTTGATAGTGTGACACTACTCTTCGACTTTTGTGATTCGTAAACCTGTAGTACCTTCTATTTTGTTATTTGAATGAGGGGAAACATTTAGCGCAAGTTAAGAGGCACTGAGATGAACATGCAAATTGCCTTATTATTATGGGTGCACACATAATAATAATGTGAGGTGCATGTAAGTCCCAGTGAGGCTTAACGAGTGTGAGAAGGGTTCTGCCCTATTGTGTGTAAACTTGGTGGTTTGTAGATTTCAACGTGATACTTGACTTTTACCTCATCTCAACTCCTAAATTTGTTCCCTCTCCTTATATAGAATCATGAGCGGACGAGGTCATGGACGTGGTCATATTGCAATGACCCAGGCTGAACTGACTAACTTAATCAACACTCGTGTGGCTGAGGCTTTGGCAGCCTACCAAGCTGGTACGATATGTGCCAATTACCTTTTGTTCTTGTGTCGCGTACACAACTCTTACCCCTGTAATGTGTTTTCTTTCGTCCATTAGGTCAACAAGCACAAAACCAAAACAATCCACCTGCTTGTACGTTCAAGATGTTCATGGATTGTAAGCCACAGACCTTCAGTGGGACTGAAGGGGCTGTAGGACTCCTGCGATGGTTTGAAAAGGCAGAATCGGTATATGCAATGTGTAACTGTCCTGCTGGGGACATAGTGAAGTATGCTACGGGCACACTCGAGGATGGTGCCCTGACATGGTGGAATGCCCAGGTTCAGATGTTGGGCATCGAGGTGGCAAATGCCACTACTTGGGATGATTTTAAGGAGTTGATAAGGGAGGAGTATTTTCCTCGTGATGAGATTCAGAAACTGGAAAATGAGTATTATGATCTGAAGATGGTGGGATCAGAGATTGAAGCGTACGTGAAACGGTCACATGAGTTGGCTATCATGTGCCCGAACTTGTCCCGACCTCCGCATCGGAGAATAGAACTGTTCATCAAGGGATTAGCTCCACGAGTGAAGGGTTTGGTTACTGCAGCAAACCTCAACAACTTACCTCAGATTGTCCGTTTGGCTCACAAGATCACAAATCAGGAGGTGGAGAGTGGCTCTCTACCACTGCGCGTTTCTGCCACTACTGCTGCCACACCCACCACTACTACGCCTGCTAGTGATAACAAGCGGAAATGGAACGATACCGACAAAGCAACCAGTGCGAGTCAATCTCAGAAAACGCCTGACAACAGCAATAACCGTAGCTTCAGTCAGTCGTCCTCAGTTAATCAAGGCCAGGGCAGCAATCAGAATCAGGGCTCCTATGTGGGGAATAAGCCACAGTGCAACAAGTTTGGCTATCATCATTATGGACAGTGTGTCCAGACTTGTCGTAGGTACGAGAAGGCGGGCCATGAGGCCAAAGATTATAGAGCCCCGCAGCCAAAGCAGCAGTAGCATAACCAACAGTATCAGCGACAGCAAAGGCAACCCCACCAGAACCAAGGCTTTAAGAAGGGGTGTTTCCAGTGTGGGGATGAGGGCCACATCAAGCGGGATTGCCCTCAGCTGAATCAGAATGCCAACAACAACAACCGCCAGAATAACAACAACAACGCTGGAAACAATAATAATAATGGCAACAATGGAGGCAATGGTGCTCATGGAAGGGTGTTTACGATCGGTGCTGGTGATGCTAGGAACGACGACAATGTCGTGACTGATACGTTTTCTGTGAACAATCTTATTGCTTCTGTGTTATTTGATTCCGGTGCCGATTGGAGTTATGTGTCCCTAGAGTTTGGTAAGCGATTAGGGTTAACTTCAACACCTTTAGAAGTTAAGCACGTAGTAGAATTAGCTAATGGCAAAATGATCGAAGCTTCGCATGTCTTATTTGGGTGTAAAATAGATCTCGTGGGTCAAGTGTTTGATATTGATCTCCTTCCTGTTACCCTCGGTAGTTTTGATATAGTGGTTGGTAAAGATTGGCTGTCTAAACACCAAGCTGAGATTCTGTGTAAGGAGAAGATTGTACGTATCCCTCTCCCTGATGGAGAGTCATTATCGGTTCAGGGGCATCGCAGTGGTGCGATGGTTGGTATCATCTCGGCTATGCAAGCGCAGAAATGTCTACGAAAGGGGTATCCTGCTATTTTGGCACTCGTTATTGATACTCCGTCAGAAAAAAGAATGATCGAGGATCTGCCAGTTGTACGTGAATTTGCCGATATGTTTCCTGAGGAACTTCCTGGTTTACCTCCTCACCGTCAAGTGGAATTTCAGATTGATCTTGCACCAGGAGCAGCCTCGATAGCTCGTACTCCTTATCGTCTAGCACCTGGAGAATTGCAGGATTTGTCTAATCAACTGCAAGAGTTACTGGATAGGGGCTTTATTCGACCCAGCTCTTCGCCTTGGGGAGCCCCAGTTTTGTTTGTGAAGAAGAAAGACGGGTCCTTTCGCATGTGCATTGATTATCGGGAACTCAACAAGGTTACTATCAAGAACCGTTATACATTGCCACGCATCGACGACTTGTTCGACCAGTTGCAAGGGTTAAGTTTTTATTCGAAGATTGATTTAAGATCGGGCTATCATCAGGTGAGAGTCCGGGAGGAGGATGTTCCAAAAACGGCTTTTCAAACGCATTATGGGCACTATGAGTTTTAGTTATGCCATTTGGGTTGGCTAACGCGCCAGTGGTATTCATGGATCTCATGAACCGTGTATGCAAACCGTATCTCGACGATTTCGTTATTGTATTCATCGACGACATTCTGATCTACTCGAAGAGCAAGGAAGATCACGAGCGGCACCTGCGTCTCATTTTAGAACTCCTGAGGAAGGAGCAACTTTATGCGAAATTTTCTAAGTGTGACTTCTGGATTCGGGAGGTACATTTTCTTGGACACATTGTTAATGAGTTGGGGATACACGTGGATCCTGCAAAGGTTGATGCTGTCAAGAATGGGACGGCACCAAAGACTCCTTCTGAGGTGCGACAATTTCTTGGTCTCGCTGGGTATTATCGGAGATTTATTAAAGACTTTTCAAAGATCGCTCAACCTCTTACCTCGCTGACACAGAAAGGTATTGTGTATTCTTGGGAATCGAAGCAAGAGGATGCCTTTCAGCTGCTGAAACAGAAACTCTGCAGTGCACCGATTTTGTCTCTACCTGAAGGTACCGAAGATTTCGCGGTATACTGTGATGCTTCCATACAGGGTCTTGGTTGCGTGCTGATGCAACGCAACAATGTGATAGCTTACGCCTCTCGACAGTTGAAGGTTTACGAGAGGAATTATACGACGCACGACTTGGAGTTGGGGGCTGTAGTATTTGCGCTCAGAATCTGGAGGCACTACCTGTACGGTACTTAATGCACCATTTATACCGACCACAGGAGCCTTCAGCATATTTTCGATCAGAAGGATTTGAACATGCGACAGCGTCGCTGGGTAGAAATTTTAAACGATTATGAATGTGCAATCAAGTATCATCCGGATAAAGCTAACGTTGTAGCTGACGCTCTCAGTCGAAAGGAATCGAAACCCAAACGTGTTCGCCCCCTGCAGCTTACTATCCATTCTAACCTACCTGATCAGATTCATTCTGCACAAACTGAAGCGTTAAAAGAGGAAAACATTGAAGCAGAATACTTAAGGGGCATGGAAAAACAACTTGTAGAGAGATCGGGTGGTATTCTCTACTTCATGGAGTGTGTATGGATTCCTTTGTTTGGTAACCTTAGAGAACTTGTGATGGATGAAGCGCACAAGTCTTGATACTCTGTTCATCTAGCCTCGGATAAGATGTATCAGGATCTCAAAGTCATGTATTGGTGGCCAAAGATGAAAGCTCACATCGCGACTTACGTGAGTAAGTGTTTGACCTGCTCGAAAGTTAAAGTGGAGTATTAGAAGCTGTCTGGGTTGCTGCAACAACCAGATATACCCATGTGGAAATGGGAATAAATCGCAATGGATTTTGTCACTGGGCTACCCAGAACTCAAAATGGAAACGATACCATTTGGGTGATCGTTGATCGTCTCACGAAGTCAGCACACTTTCTAGCGATCAAGGAAACAGATAAGTTCTCACAACTAGCAGCTGTTTATCTTAAGGAGGTGGTTTCTAGGCAAGGGATGCCGACATCTATTATCTCTGACCGTGACCCGCATTTCATTTCAGATTTGTGGCAGTCGATGCACAAATCGTTTGGTTCGCAACTCAACATGAGTACTGCTTATCACCCGCAGACGGATGGTCAAAGTGAACGAACCATCCAGACACTAGAAGACATGTTGCGGGCGTGCGTTATCGATTTTGGCAAGGGTTGGGAGAAACACTTGCCTTTGGTGGAGTTTTCTTACAACAATAGCTACCATATCAGCATCCAGACAACTCCATTGGAAGCATTGTACGGACGAAAGTGTCGTTCGCCTTTCTGTTGGGCTGAGGTGGGTGACAGCCAGGGGCCCCGAACTTGTCTTGGAAACTTCAGAAAAGATTGTGCAGATCAGGAACCGTATGGCAGCAGCGCGCGACCGTCAGAAAAGCTACGCTGATAAGCATAGGAAACCTTTGGAATTCGAAGTTAATGATCGCGTCATGTTGAAGGTCTCACCCTGGAAGGGTGTGGTGCATTTTGGAAAACGCGGCAAGCTTAACCCTCGTTATGTGGAGCCATTCAAAATTCTAGAGCGAATTGGTAAAGTGGCCTACAAGTTGGAGTTACCTGCTGAGTTAGGTAACGTCCATGATGTGTTCCATGTGTCCCAGTTAAAGAAGTGTTTGTCTGACGAAATGTCACGGCCCCCGACCCGGTTTAACCCGTTTCAGGAGCCGCGGGACAGAAAATCCCGTGGTATTTAATTTAATTTAATTGAGTTTAACAGCGGAAGTTTATCATCAGGATCTTTTTTAAAAACTAAAATATTTCCCGATTATTTTATTTCACAACTCGGGATAAAACCCTGGTAATTTACAATACTATGATTTCACGGAGAAATCTTTATTTTACAAAACATATTTCTTTATTTTATAATGAGCCACTTTCTTAAGCTTGTAGTGCTCCACAGCACCTTTCCTGAATCACAACAGATCACCTGAAACATGTTTGAAAAAGTTTTTTTTGTCAGCGGGAAATACTGAGTGAATCATTCTTTTTACTAAAACGACTCTTTTGTTATAATTTACAGTATTAAGAGCGATTACAATGTTTCTGATATCAAACCAACTACCCACGGTATTTGTCACTCGACCGGATCTGTGACTATGGTCATATCCCCCATTGGCTGCCCCAATGGTGACGATTATCAAGTAGTGTATACAAAACCCCACATACCGGCTGTAACTTGGTGATTACAAAGACTTAATCCCTGTAATTATAACTTTGAAAATAAACATGCTTTTGTAAAAAAATTTGATAAAAAGAGAATGACTCACATTGCAGATTTAATTTTGAACAGAGCTTAGTCTACTGATTAGCCTTGATAACCTAGTTTAAATAATAATGCACACAAACTAGGTTAGTAACTTAATACAGCATTTACGATAACTCACGAGATTAAACCCTCATATTGAATGACAAAGTGCGATACTTAAACATCCATTAAATCAACGAATGACAAAGCATAAACCCTAATGTGGCCAGCACTTAAACATCCATTGGATAGTTTAATCGATCGGACATTGAATCGTATCAGCGATCGAGTTATTACCCTGAATTGCGGCAGCACTTCGTGAATCGTGTGTGTTTTAAGACTGTTTCAACTATAACTCAAAGTACGAATTGATTTTGAACGTCGAACAAACGCACAGTTGCATGTAACAGGCCCTCCTATTTATACTTGAAAATTGGTCCCCCCGCGTGTCGCGGAGGGTACCTCCGTTTCTGTCGCGTGTCGCGGGGCATACCCCCCTAGCCTAGGGTAGCCTCGTGTCTCAGGTAGCCTAGGTGAGTCAACGTTGCATGCAAATTCAGTTTCAACAACATTTTATTTAGATAATCATAACTAGGGTTTTATCCCCCTTGAGTTTTAGGGGCCCTAATTCTGATTCCAATTGTTCTGAAAATTTTAGGGTTTGTGCAGAATCACTTGGGTGTCTCAATTAGGGTTTCCTCTTTGGACAATTAAAATAATAATTAGGACTTTTTAATGAGAGTTGTTACATTCTCCCTACCTTAATTAAAAATCTCGTCCTCGAGATTTACTGGAATAAATGAGGATACTTTCGTTTCATTTCTGATTCCAGCTCCCAAGTGTATTCAGCTCCTCTCTTTGAATCCCATCTGACTTTGACTAAAACTAGTCGTTTGTGTTTGAGAAACTTGATCTTTCGATCCTCAATTTGAAGAGGTTTCTCATCAAATTTCAGCTTTTCGTTTACCTCTATATCTCGAAGAGGTACTACCAGTGATTCGTCTGATAAGCATTTCTTGAGATTGGATACATGAAATACATCATGTACTCCAGCTATTTCTTCTGGTAGTTGTAGACGATAAGCAACTGGTCCTATACGTTGGATCACTAAAAATGGTCCTACGTACCTTGGACTTAGCTTTCCTTTCTTTCCGAATCTACCTACTCCTTTCCAAGGAGAAACTTTTAATAGTACTTTGTCTCCCACTTGGAATTCAAGTGGCTTAAGCCGATTATCTGCATAACTCTTCTGTCGATCGCGAGCCGTCTTCAGTCTTTCCTTGATTTGAGTAATCTTATCAGTCGTCTCTTGCACTATTTCAGGACCTGACAATTGACTTTCTCCTATTTCTGCCCAACAAACTGGAGTTCTGCACTTTCTTCCGTACAGTGCTTCAAATGGGGCAGTTTCAATACTTGAATGATAACTATTGTTATAGGAGAATTCAATTAATGGTAAGTGATCGTCCCAATTTCCACCAAAATCTATTACACATGCTCTGAGCATGTCTTCTAGAGTTTGGATCGTCCTTTCACTTTGTCCGTCTGTTTATGGATGATATGCAGTACTCAGATTTAGTCGAGTTCCCATAGCTTGCTGGAAGCTTTTCCAGAAATGAGAAGTAAAACGACTATCCCTATCCGAAACAATGGAGAGTGGAACTCCATGTAAGGATACTACTTCATCTACATATAATTTTGCCAACCTTTCCATACTAAAGGTTTCTTTCATTGGTAGAAAGTGAGCAGATTTGGTTAACCGATCTACAATTACCCAAATCGCATCTTTACCTTTTCTTGTTTTGGGTAACTTAGTAACAAAATCCATTGTTATGAGTTCCCATTTCCATAATGGCATTTCTAATTGTTGTAGTAACCCTGAAGGTTTCTGATGTTCTGCCTTAACTTGTGAACAAGTAAGACATTTAGAAACATATCGTGCTATATCCTTTTTCATTCCTATCCACCAGAAGTTCTTTCTTAAATCTTGATACATCTTATTGTTTCCTGGGTGCATAGTATACCTAGATTTATGGGCTTCTTCTAAAATCTTAGGTCTTAAGTCTCCCTGCTTAGGTACCCAAATTCTACTTTTGTGGAATCTCCAAATTCCATCTGCTCCTTGTTCTAATTCCTTTATTCGTCCTTTCATTCCTTCAGCATCATCCTTGATTGCTGTAGCTTGAACATTCTTCAATTGTTCCATTAAATCTATTTGTAGATTTAATCTGAGAGCACGAACCCGTTGTTGTTTCTCATAATACTTACGACTTAAGGCATCTGCAACTACATTTGCCTTTCCTTCGTGATACTGAATATCACAGTCGTAGTCACTTAGGATTTCCATCCATCTCCTTTGCCTCATGTTTAACTCTTTTTGCCCAAATATATATCTTAAACTTTTATGATCTGTATAAACAGTAAATTTACTTCCATACAGATAATGTCTCCAAATCTTAAGGGCAAAAATTACGGCTCCTAATTCTAAATCATGAGTCGTATAGTTTTCTTCGTGCTTTTTCAATTGCCTTGAAGCATATGCAATCACCTTTTTGCGTTGCATAAGCACACATCCATATCCTAGTTTTGAAGCATCACAATATACTTCAAAATCTTCAGTTCCTTCTGGTAATGCTAAGATTGGAGCATTTGTTAATTTCTGCTTCAAAATCCTAAAAGCTTCTTCTTGTTTAGATCCCCATTCAAACTTAACGGTTTTACAGGTTAGCTTAGTTAATGGAACACCTATCTTGGAAAAATCCTTAATAAACCGTCTATAGTACCCAGCTAAACCTATAAAACTTCTAATTTCCATTGCTGTTTGTGGAACCTTCCAATTGGTAATTGCCTCTATCTTAGCAGGATCTACGTGAATACCTTCGTGATTCACCATATGTCCTAGGAATTGCACTTCTTTTAACCAAAATTCACACTTCGAGAATTTGGCATAAAGCTTTTCTTTTCTTAACAAAGTTAAGAGTGCATGAAGGTGTTCACAATGCTCTGTCTGACTTTTGGAATAAATAAGTATATCGTCTATAAAAACAATTACAAATTTATCCAAATATGGTTTACAAATCCTATTAATCATGTCCATGAATGCAGCAGGTGCATTCGTTAACCCAAAGGGCATGACTGTAAACTCGTAATGACCATACCTAGTTCTGAAAGCAGTTTTAGGTATGTCTTCTTCTTGTACCTTCAATTGATGATATCCGGAGCGTAAGTCTATCTTAGAAAAATATCTAGCTCCTTGAAGTTGATCAAACAGATCATCAATCCTAGGTAATGGGTATCGATTCTTAATTGTAACCTTATTTAATTCTCTATAATCGAAACACATTCTCATTGAACCATCCTTTTTCTTAACAAATAGCACTGGTGCTCCCCAAGGAGATGAACTAGGTTGTATGAATCCTTTACTTAGTAATTCATCTAACTGCTTTTTCAGTTCTAACATTTCTGTGGGTGCTAACCGATAAGGTGCCTTGGCTATCGGTGTAGTTCCTGGAATTAGATGAATCCTAAATTCTACTTCCCTATCTAGGGGTAATCCCGGTAACTCTTCTGGGAATATATCTGGATATTCTGAGACTACAGGAATTTCCTTAAGTTCTTTACCTTTAGTACTAATGATTACTGAAATCATATACACTATTCCTTGCTTTCGTTCATAATTAGCAACTTTCATTACTGATATGAACTTCATGGGCCTACGTGGTTTATCTCCTGTAATCCTAATTACTTCTCCGGTGGGTGATTGAATTTCTATGGAATTCTGATCACAAAGGATTTGAGCATGGTTGGCTACTAACCAATCCATTCCTAATACAACATCAAATTCAGCTAAATTCATTGATAATAGGTTTGCAGAGAATTTATGTCCTAAAAGTTCTATATTTCCTTCCTGCAAAACTATATTTCACTCATGCTGTTATGCAAAATACACACAATTACTAATGTATAACAAAATTTTCATAGGAAATATTTTTAAATATTATTTCATACTGGGTAAATACAAAACAAATGAAAATGTAAAACACACGAGGTTTTATTGTAAATTTATTTATTTACTGGATAAGATTTCTGGACTGTAGGCACTTAAACTTGATTTTAAAATATTTAGAGATTTGCATTTACTGCTACAGTAGCTAACATATAAAGATCTGCCCATTTCTCATCTAATTTGTCATCCCAAGGTGTTTTACTGGTTAATTCCTGGGTTTCCTGTTTAGCTTTCTTCTCTTGGGATTTCTTTATTTTCTCCTTACTTTTTCTAATAATCAGACTTCTTTTACTAGGAGAAAGTGGTTCTTCATACTGCGCTTTACGGACAAATATTCCTTCTTCAGGAATTACATAAGGTTTTGTTTGGGATGAACTTCCCTTCTCGTTGGATGACCTATCTAGTTTAAGATAGATGTTTGACAACTTTTGCTTACCCGTACTTTAACTAACAAATAATCAGTTAATAAAACACATAATCACATAATTGGCAATCAGTAAAATAAGGTTTTGTTTCAGGAGCCGCGGGACAGAAAATCCCATGGTATTTAATTTTATTGAATTTAACAGCGGAAGTTTATCATCAGGATCTTTTTTAAAAACTGAAATATTTCCCGATTATTTTATTTCACAACTCGGGATAAAACCCCGGTAATTTACAATACTATGATTTCACGGAGAAATCTTTATTTTACAAAACATATTTCTTTATTTTATAATGAGCCACTTTCTTAAGCTTGTAGTGCTCCACAGCACCTTTCCTGAATCACAACAGATCACCTGAAACATGTTTGAAAAAGTTTTTTTTTTGTCAGCGGGAAATACTGAGTGAATCATTCTTTTTACTAAAACGACTCTTTTGTTATAATTTACAGTATTAAGAGCGATTACAATGTTTCTGATATCAAACCAACTACCCACGGTATTTGTCACTCGACCGGATCTGTGACTATGGTCATATCCCCCATTGGCTGCCCCAATGGTGACGATTATCAAGTAATGTATACAAAACCCCACATACCGGCTGTAACTTGGTGATTACAAAGACTTAATCCCTGTAATTATAACTTTGAAAATAAACATGCTTTTGTAAACAAATTTGATAAAAATAGAATGACTCACATTGCAGATTTAATTTTGAACAGAGCTTAGTCTACTGATTAGCCTTGATAACCTAGTTTAAATAATAATGCACACAAACTAGGTTAGTAACTTAATACAGCATTTACGATAACTCCCGAGATTAAACCCTCACATTGAATGACAAAGTGCGATACTTAAACATCCATTGAATCAACGAATGACAAAGCATAAACCCTAATGTGGGCAGCACTTAAACATCCATTGGATAGTTTAATCGATCGGACATTGAATCGTATCAGCGATCGAGTTATTACCCTGAATTGCGGCAGCACTTCGTGAATCGTGTGTGTTTTAAGACTGTTTCAACTATAACTCAAAGTACGAATTGATTTTGAACGTCGAACAAACGCACAGTTACATGTAACAGGCCCTCCTATTTATACTTGAAAATTGGTCCCCCCGCGTGTCGCGGAGGGTACCTCCGTTTCTGTCGCGTGTCGCGGGGCATACCCCCCAAGCCTAGGGTAGCCTCGTGTCTCAGGTAGCCTAGGTGAGTCAACGTTGCATGCAAATTCAGTTTCAACAACGTTTTATTTAGATAATCATAACTAGGGTTTTATCCCCCTTGAGTTTTAGGGGCCCTAATTCTGATTCCAATTGTTCTGAAAATTTTAGGGTTTGTGCAGAATCACTTGGGTGTCTCAATTAGGGTTTCCTCTTTGGACAATTAAAATAATAATTAGGACTTTTTAATGAGAGTTGTTACACGAAACACTGGTGGTACCGTTTCAAGAGCTGGAGATCGATGACAAGTTGCAGTTTGTCGAAGAACCAATAGAAATTATGGACCGGGAGGTCAAGGTCCGTAAGCACAGCCGTATTCCGATAGTGAGGGTTCGTTGGAACTCAAGACGTGGACCGGAGTTCATGTGGGAACGCGAGGATCAGATGAAGCTCAAGTACCCACATTTATTCCCAAAGGACAAGACCAAGCCTGGCAAATCTAAATCAAATGCAACTAGTGAATTTCGGGACAAAATTCCCATTCAAGTTGGGGATGATGTGGCACCCGCGGATGATCCACAGTCATCATGAGCTAACGTCGCATTGTTTTGGGTGGCAGCGTTGTTTTGGCTGGCTTATCAAATTTCGGGACGAAATTTCTTTCAAGTTGGGGATGATGTAACAACCCGAGTTTTCAAGGTCCTTACTTGACACATTACTTGTTTACAAAACACTGTTATTGTATATTGTTTGTGCATGAGTTGGATTGGGTTGATTAAATATCATAAACTTGTTATAAAACTTCGGATCTAGCAAAATATCACTCAACGAAACTTGGTGTTTCGTCACCAACCACAGCCGACGAAACTTTGATGTTTCATCACTGCCCAGACCGACGAAACTTGGATGTTTCGTCATGAGGGCCACCGGCCCAAGTAGTTACAGCCCAAACATGTCTTGATTATATATACGCATAGAGTGTCAGTTAGCGAACCCTAGAACCCTCTTTTGTGCGACGACAACCCTTTTATTCACTCAAAGCTTTCCCTTCTCGCTGATTCAAGTACCGTTATTTCATTTCAATTCTTCGGTGAGTGCGTCAACACCCGTTTTAATATGTAATGCATGTTCTAGGTTATGTGCAGACTGTTGATTTTGTATTGGCAATGTTGATCATGAATTTGTATAGCTTTAAGGTGGTAATCGGAATATCTTGTTTGATGGTTGTTCTATGTTAACAGTATTTTGTATTCATGATTAGATTGGATGTTAAGGTTAATCACATGATCACGGAAAAACTTATGTATATAAAGCATGACAACTGTAAACGAGTTCTTGTGGGTCGATGAATGGTTGATGATGTTATCTGATTGATTAGGGTTCTTAGTGGCAAGATTAGGGGTAATGATTGAGTGATGATTGAGACTCTGCGTATTAGGGAAATAATGTAACTGATATGCTTGTCGAGGTAACATGCATGTCGACGAAACTTATGTTGGCGAAATCCCTTAGTAACGACGAAACCTCTTAGAGTTTTGTCACCTTCTGTGTCGACGAAACCTCTTGGAGTTTCGCCACCCAGACCAACAGCTTGTGCATATACGTGGTATGAGTTGAATGAGTGACGTGCTGTCATAGTACACGCAAATTTAATCCAAATTACAACTAGTAGATAGTAGTAAATGGGTATTGAACACAGGGAGTTTGTGGAAAATGTGTTGATTCTATAGTCTTGCAAATTAACTACAATTAAACTAATGTGCAGAAATTAAAGATCGAGAGTTTGGATTGTTTGATTTAAAAACTAAGTTATTAACTAATTGCTAATCAAGATTGGATTTTTAATTCAGATTATGAGAACAATGACCATCTTAGGATTCAGTTTCTTTTAACACTTGTGCAAAATTCCAACTAGAAAGAGCTACATAGACATAAATCATGTACAAACATTTGTTGTGATAAAGGGAACAAAGTACTCAGATTATATTAACGCGAGGTTGTTTCCCGATGATCAATCAATCAATATCCAACCCTAACCCTTCCCGTGATATCTCGATTGTCAACGACACCAAGAACGTACGATTTAGACTAGAATTGAAACATCAATCAACAAGCTACAATCAAATATTCATACACCATGATAATCAAAGCAAACACACAAGGTTATCATTCTAGAAGTTAAGGAAAAACACACAAGAGTTGTAGAGAGACCGTCACCTAAGATGATCACCACAAATTTAGCCGAACATTGTTCGGTTGATCATCATAACATCAAAGTTGAAGTTCATACGAATCAAAAACTAAAACGGAATGTTAGAAATTGTTCCCAAATGATATCCAAAGCAAAAATTCGCCCACAAAGTGCAGAGAAACGTTCCCCCTCATGAATGACTTGAAAAGACACATGAAAACTGTTTTATTAGAGCAGTTACGTTTTTTCCTCGCTCCCTCTACCGTAACTTACTGTGACACCTGTGTCACTTCAACCATCAAAAAAATGCCAAAACAATGAAATATTGTGTTTCATACTTGGGATTTGTAGAAATATGTGTATCGTTTGCACATATCAACTCTTGTTCGATTTCAAGCTCTAAATCGCTTTCTGGAAGGTTATACACGCACTGATGCGTAAATATAACCAGTTTAATGCAACGAACACTCCGGAATAGTGAAATTGGATTAACATACCTTAAATAACCTTTACATAACTTAGATATAAGTTTTGGAAGGTTTGGTGTGGTGAAATCAAAGTTAAATCGCTTACTGGGACTAAATTTGACAAACTGCGAAAGTATGCCAATTTGAACTGTAACAGACATTCCGGAACATGACCATAAGTTAAACATACCATAAATATCCTTTACATAGCTTAGAAATAGGCTTTGAGGTGTTCGGTATGCTAAAATAAACTTTTGTGTCATTCAGGGACTAAAAGCGTCAAAAAGTGCACAAGTTTGCACTTTTGCGCATAACTCACGTTCTGAATACATCCGGACATCCAAAAATTTATGTAAGCATGACTATATTATGCTTTAGTGTTTGGCTTGCCAAAAATCCATTCGTCGCGTCATTTGGATCGCTTTTCGCGCTTATGCGCATTCCGTCGTAATTAAGCGAACATCGCGTTCGTACGGCCAAACGAACCAATGTCCGGCATATTTTTGAGCATGTTTCATGTCCACAATGTTTAGGCATCATTTTAGGGCCTTAAAGTTGGCTTTACGGGCCTTAGAAGTGTCGGGAATGGCCTTAAACACGTTAAGGGGCTGAAACTGTAGATTCTGAAACTTGTTTTCTGATCTGAAGAGCTAGGCGGCCCGCGTGAGCCCAAGCTTAAATCTTAGGCGGCCCGCGTCAGCCTCTCTGATCAGATAATATCGAACAGTCAGCAGATTCCAGCTGTTTTATTCACATCCACACATTCTCAACTGCACATTCAGCTCATTTAGACCCATTTTTAGCCACCATAACTTTCCGACACTTGTATGGATACGACTAAGGCACGATATTCGACAAAAGATCTTAACGGTTTGGGTATTCCTATAAATACCCAACCCACACAACTTCAAAACCCACTAGAATTCTGAACCTAGAAGCTCTAAGTTGAAACCATTGTTTCATACCTGAGTTACTTGGATAGGGATTAGCATTCGGGGACCCTTCGTAAGTATTCTTTTGTTCTTTTATTGCTTTTCGAGTCTTTCGAGTCTGAAAGTCAAACTTTGTTTGACTTTCTGCGTTGACCAGTTATGGTCAATGCGACGTTCGTTTGAACTTCGCAACGTGAGTGTAATCACGTTGGTTATAGTCCCTTGGGACTATGCCTACAGATTACCACATTGTCTAGGGTTGTAGGGTAAGCGATCTAATAAATCGCTTATACCTCGAACCCGAGCCATTTGGTCGATCATTAGGATCCGACCAAATAAATTAGGTGACCATAGTAGGTAGGGAATAACCTTCCGAGGTTATACCCTATGGTCACATCGTTTGAGTAGTTGTATGATAGGTAGTTTATATGCCTTAGGTAAATTACCAGAATACCCTTTTCATGTATAATTGGTAATTAAGCATATGTAACCTAAACTTTTGTCACATAACTGATTATGTAACATGTTTAGGCATATAACACTTGTCATAGGACTAGTTCGACGGTCCGAACGCGTTTCACGCGAACGACACGTTAAAGTAGCATAAGCTACCTAAACGGGTCATAATGGGTCGTAAGCACTTATGTAAGGTTTCATTTAGTATGTAGGCTTTGTTAAACCATATTATACGAGTCTCCACACTCGTTTGGTTTACGAACCCTCATTCTATCCGATCTTCCGATTTAGGTCCGGTTTATTAACATAGTTACCTATATTAGGTGCCGTTTGATATCCGTGATCTCTAGCATTGTTTGGTTGTTACTCAAGGACTACTAAGCAATCTCAAGTGAGTACATAGACCCCTCTTTTACTGTTTTCCAAACTGTTTTGGGGTGAAACACATGTGCCTACTTGTTACATTCATGCTTTCCCGTTTTCACATCATATACCTGCTAAGTTCGTTAGTACATTATAGTACATGATTTCATTACATTTCATGCTATGTATGCCCATTGTGTGCGTACTTAGTACATCTTTCTACATTACATTACATGCTACGTATGTCTATTGTTGCATACTTAGTACAGGTCACATGCTACGTATGTCTATTGTTGTATACGTAGTACAGGTCACATGCTACGTATGTCTATTGTTGTATACGTAGTACAGGTCACATGCTACGTATGTCTATTGTTGTATACGTAGTACAGGTCACATGCTACGTATGTCTATTGTTGCATACTTAGTACAGGTCACATGCTACGTATGTTTATTGTCGCGTACTTAGTACATTTGTTATTCATCACAGGCTTACATTTTGGATGCATATTACATGATTTACATTGATCATGCATTTCCATAGGACATAACTTTGATTTAAACCAAGTTTTACTTCAATACTATGTTCTTGTGCATATGGTTTAGTTGATGCATTTCACTAGCCATACATATCATTTTGGTTACACATTACATGGTTTACATTTGACACATAAACACTTTTGATATTGGTTATACATTATATGATTTACATCTTGACATAAACATTTTAACATATTATTGCAATACATTTGGAAGTTGGTTTAAACATAGACATCTTACATTGTTTGGTTTGGTTTGGTTTGGTTTGAGTAAGTGATTAAGTAACGAGGCGTGTGTAATATGATACAAGCATGGTGGATACGCCGCTGGTACTTCCTATATATAAGTGTTTGTATGGTATCACATATTGTAGCGTTATTTGAATCATTTCAGTTTGATACATATAACATTTTATACAAATAACATACTTTTCACAAGACATTGTTTTACAAACAACTTATCTTATACAAACTCATTTTACAATGGTTATTCATTTAACCATACATTATTCTCTTATTTATACATATCATCTGATCTTATCGTTTTTCAAATGATTTACAAAACAAAGAAAATTACAAGGTTCATGACTAAGCATTTTCTCAAACATAAGTCATGAAACCTATTTTCACAAAACCTATGTATCTCACAGGCATTTTTATGCTGACGTACCTATTTTCACATGTGTTTTTCAGGAGCTGTTGCATAAGATGATCAAGATACACCTAGGCAGACTTGGGCTTTAGTGACAATAAAAGATGCAAGACTAGTTAATTATGTTGTATTTCTTGTTTGTTAAGACATTGTAACACTTTTAATCAATAAAACGAAACTTCAATTGCCATGGATTTGAAACAATTAATTATGTTACAACACTCCCCGACATTTCCGCCACGTTTTGTATGTTCTACGTGGTCGGGGTGTGACAGAAAAGATGGTATCAGAGCCAATGGTTATAGGGAATTAGGTTATTAGTAATGCTTTGACCTAGTCTATAACCTTCTTTGGACCCTAACGCGAGTTTACTTGCGTTTAGTCATAAAACAATACCGTCACCTATCCTTAGGCGACTACCACAACAAGAACATAATTTTCGAAACCGCTTTGAAAACTAATCATCTGTTCTAGGATGATTGATTGTAAGGTTTTGAACCCCTTTGAATTTTCAAAATCTCGTCAAGGTTTCGGGTTTTAAATAATGTGAACACGTGCAAACTGGAAGGGTGAATGCCTGTATCCTGGGTTTTCTGTCTAGGCAAGCACTTCGTATACATCTCATCAGACGCGAGACCAGTTGTGCTTACCTGGGAATTCTTGGGATGAGTGTTCACTTATAGGCGAGCATGTCTTCGCGATACATTATTTTTGACCTATTTACTTTGATTAATCACCGAGGTCGTTTGTTGCTTTGTAGTAACAAACAAATGACCACTATCCTTGCTTTCATCAGATTTGTTTCATCTCATTCTTTTCGTCTAATTCTCTCACTCGTTTCCTTTCATGTTCCCTCTTTTAGAATGCCTCCACGACGCGAAAATCCGGTATCTATTGACGATCTGGCAGCTGTCATTACACAGCAAATAACTGCTGCAATTCCGACCATCGTTGCCCAATGTCACCAAGCTATCAACAACAATAATGCCCTCTGCAGCTTCAAGACGTTCAACTCGGCTAAGCCATCAAAGTTTTCTGGGTCACAAGGAGCGACTGCACTTCTGCAATGGTTCGAGAGTTTAGAGAGCACCTTCAGGCATGTTCAATGTCCAAACGAGCGAAAGGTAGATTTCGCATCTAGTGTCTTTGAGAAACGAGCTTTGACGTGGTGGAACGGTGTGGTGAGAGATAGGGGTGCCGAAGTGGCACTGGCCCAAACTTGGGAAGAACTTCGAGCACTGATGATGAAGGAATTCTGTCCTCGTCACGAGATCAGGGCATTAGAAAGGGAATTCGACGATCTTAAGCAAGACAGCGGTGAACATCGAGCATACACTGATCGATATGAGGAGCTGAGCCTGTTGTGCCCTACCATGGTTACGCCTTTGGATAAGGCGATCGAAAAATACATTGATGGTCTCCCTGACTCAGTTCAAGACATTGTTACCGGTAGTAACCCCACTACGGTTAGGCAGGCCATTGAGCTATCTGCAACTTTGACTGAATCTCAGATCAGGAAACGTAAGCTTTTCCGAAAGGGTGACAAGAAACCGGTCGAGGAATCGAAACCAATCGAGGAATCAAAGACCATGGATGAACAGACTGGATCCCTTGAGTGGTCAAAGAAGCAAAAGGCTTCTCGGAACTTCGCCATGGTCGCTTACAATGGTCAAGCCGTCCCCAACCAACCAGCTAAACCCCGTACTAGGAAGCCATACAATGGAACTTCACCTTTGTGCAACCGATGTAACCTTTATCATCATATTAATGTGAAGTGCCGCGAATGCCAAATTTGTGGACGTAAAGGTCATACAGCAAAAGTTTGCGTAGCAGCAGTTGCACCAAATCAAGCTAACAACAAACCTGCTCGAGCTCGCTTTCCACCAGGTTCTTGCTACAAGTGTGGCGAGATGGGACATTTCCGAAGAAATTTCCCAAAGCTTGCTAATGCTAATCCAGCACAGAGATGAGCATCTGACCGACTAGAAGACAACACTCTTTAGAAATAATCATGTCTTATGTATTATTTTCTTTTGTTGTCAAGGTCCATGAAACAGTTGTTATCATTGTTAATAAATAAATCGTTTTATTTACATTGCAATGTATTTATGTGATTGAATGTATAAACAACATATCCCCTACAATACCGACAATCAAGGAATCATATTCCTTGAAAAGCAAACTACCCCCAAAATTCTTCCATTTTACAATCTCTTGCGTTTTACACAAAGATCCTAAGTACCCGTCTCTTGTAAGGAGACGAAGTACAAGGTGCAAGTTATAACTCTGTACGAATACCCCAAGTACCACTATAAATTCTTAATAGGGTACCCAAAGGTATTTTCGTATGTCCTAAATTATTGTGTACCTTAATTCGAATATTGCGTTTTCCTGAAAACGAAAATCGAATTTTTGGTAGATCATCCTATCTTCATGAATGTATTCTTGAAATGATTAAAGTGCCAAATGAAATCCACGAATTGGATTCCTGGTGTACTTTAAGTATCCGCGTCCAAAGATAACAAATCAATAACCAAGTTAAACAACTATGTGATTATGTGCTTATGTGTTTCCTTTTATGTTTTTGAGTAATCCAAGTTTTTGTTATCCAAATCCTCGTAGAATCTTCCATATCTTCGTATAAGGGATTCATGGTAGGATATCCAAAGGTACTATATTAAATCCTCAATGGGCTTTTACGTAATAGTAAAGACCCTTGGATTATATTGTACTATTCCATAATTAGACCCTTGAGTGGTCTAGTTAAACAGATCTGGTTAGGATTATCATGTGATGAGATAGCTGAAAGGACTCCTTGGTGGCCTAATTAATAAGATCATCTGTTGATCTAATTAAAAGGACCCTATGGTAGTCTAGTCATACTTATCACAGGTTTGATTTTCCTCCCCTAAAACATTTCAAGACAAACTGTGCGGACTATGCAAGGAATTACGTAATTATGGATGCATACATAATTATGGAATTCAGTGCACAGAAACCACAGCAAGTTTTGTCGTGTATCTAGAGTTAACCCTATTCATTTTTGTTTCTAAAGAAGTTGTGGAAAATGACTCATTTCGTTCATTTTCGGTTCTGAAGAAGTTGTGGAAAATGACTCCTTTCGTTCATTTTCGGTTCTGAAGAAGTTGTTGAAAATGACTCCTTTCGTTCATTTTCGGTTCTGAAGAAGTTGTGGAAAATGACTCATTTCGTTCATTTTTGGTTCTGAAGAATGTCTGTTAAGGAAATGTCAGGATTATGCCTTTCATATCTCTGGTGGTTATTTGACACAAAGCCACAGATAGACTCCTAGGTATTAATTTCGGGACGAAATTTCCTAAAGTAGGGGAGACTGTGACACCTGTGTCACTTCAACCATCAAACAAATGCCAAAACAATGAAATATTGTGTTTCATACTTGGGATTTGTAGAAATATGTGTATCGTTTGCACATATCAACTCTTGTTCGATTTCAAGCTCTAAATCGCTTTCTGGAAGGTTATACACGCACTAATGCGTAAATATAACCAGTTTAATGCAACGAACACTCCAGAATAGTGAAATAGGCTTAACATACCTTAAATAACCTTTACATAACTTAGATATAAGTTTTGGAAGGTTTGGTGTGGTGAAATCAAAGTTAAATCGCTTACAGGGACTAAATTTGACAAACTGCGAAAGTATGCCAATTTGAACTGTAACAGACATTCCGGAACATGACCATAAGTTAAACATACCATAAATATCCTTTACATAGCTTAGAAATAGGCTTTGAGGTGTTCGGTATGCTAAAATAAACTTTTGTGTCATTCAGGGACTAAAAGCGTCAAAAAGTGCACAAGTTTGCACTTTTGCGCATAACTCACGTTCTGAATACATCCGGACATCCAAAAATTTATGTAAGCATGACTATATTATGCTTTAGTGTTTGGCTTGCCAAAAATCCATTCGTCGCGTCATTTGGATCGTTTTTCGCGCTTATGCGCATTCCGTCGTAATTAAGCGAACATCGCGTTCGTACGGCCAAACGAACCAATGTCCGGCATATTTTTGAGCATGTTTCATGTCCACAATGTTTAGGCATCATTTTAGGGCCTTAAAGTTGGCTTTACGGGCCTTAGAAGTGTCGGGAATGGCCTTAAACACGTGCAGGGGCTGAAACTGTAGATTCTGAAACTTGTTTTCTGATCTGAAGAGCTAGGCGGCCCGCGTGAGCCCAAGCTTAAATCTTAGGCGGCCCGCGTCAGCCTCTCTGATCAGATAATATCGAACAGTCAGCAGATTCCAGCTGTTTTATTCACATCCACACATTCTCAACTGCACATTCAGCTCATTTAGACCCATTTTTAGCCACCACAACTTTCCGACACTTGTACGGATACGATTAAGGCACGATATTCGACAAACGATCTTAACGGTTTGGGTATTCCTATAAATACCCAACCCACACAACTTCAAAACCCACTAGAATTCTGATCCTAGAAGCTCTAAGTTGAAACCATTGTTTCATACCTGAGTTACTTGGATCGGGATTAGCATTCGGGGACCCTTCGTAAGTATTCTTTCGTTCTTTTATTGCTTTTCGAGTCTGAAAGTCAAACTTTGTTTGACTTTCTGCGTTGACCAGTTATGGTCAATGCGAAGTTCGTTTGAACTTCGCAACGTGAGTGTAATCACGTTGGTTATAGTCCCTTGGGACTATGCCTACTGATTACCACGTTGTCTAGGGTTGTAGGGTAAGCGATCTAATAAATCGCTTATACCTCGAACCCGACCCATTTGGTCGATCATTAGGATCCGACCAAATACATTAGGTGACCATAGTAGGTAGGGAATAACCTTCCGAGGTTATACCCTATGGTCACATCGTTTGAGTAGTTGTATAATAGGTAGTTTATATGCCTTAGGTAAATTACCAGAATACCCTTTTCATGTATAATTGGTAATTAAGCATATGTAACCTAAACTTTTGTCACATAACTGATTATGTAACATGTTTAGGCATATAACACTTGTCATAGGACTAGTTAGACGGTCCGAACGCGTTTCACGCGAACGACGCGTTAAAGTAGCATAAGCTACCTAAACGGGTCGTAATGGGCCGTAAGCACTTATGTAAGGTTTCATTTAGTATGTAGGCTTTGTTAAACCATATTATACAAGTCTCCACACTCGTTTGGTTTACGAACCCTCATTCTATCCGATCTTCCGATTTTGGTCCGGTTTATTAACATAGTTTCCTATATTAGGTGCCGTTTGATATCCGTGATCTCTAGCATTGTTTGGTTGTTACTCAAGGACTACTAAGCAATCTCAAGTGAGTACATAGACCCCTCTTTTACTGTTTTCCAAACTGTTTTGGGGTGAAACACATGTGCCTACTTGTTACATTCATGCTTTCCCGTTTTCACATCATATACCTGCTAAGTTCGTTAGTACATTATAGTACATGATTTCATTACATTTCATGCTATGTATGCCCATTGTGTGCGTACTTAGTACATCTTTCTACATTACATTACATGCTACGTATGTCTATTGTTGCATACTTAGTACAGGTCACATGCTACGTATGTCTATTGTTGTATACGTAGTACAGGTCACATGCTACGTATGTCTATTGTTGTATACGTAGTACAGGTCACATGCTACGTATGTCTATTGTTGTATACGTAGTACAGGTCACATGCTACGTATGTCTATTGTTGTATACGTAGTACAGGTCACATGCTACGTATGTCTATTGTTGCATACTTAGTACAGGTCACATGCTACGTATGTTTATTGTCGCGTACTTAGTACATTTGTTATTCATCACAGGCTTACATTTTGGATGCATATTACATGATTTACATTGATCATGCATTTCCATAGGACATAACTTTGATTTAAACCAAGTTTTACTTCAATACTATGTTCTTGTGCATATGGTTTAGTTGATGCATTTCACTAGCCATACATATCATTTTGGTTACACATTACATGGTTTACATTTGACACATAAACACTTTTGACATTGGTTATACATTATATGATTTACATCTTGACATAAACATTTTAACATATTATTGCAATACATTTGGAAGTTGGTTTAAACATAGACATCTTACATTGTTTGGTTTGGTTTGGTTTGAGTACGTGATTAAGTAACGAGGCGTGTGTAATATGATACAAGCATGGTGGATACGCCGCTGGTACTTCCTATATATAAGTGTTTGTATGGTATCACATATTGTAGCGTTATTTGAATCATTTCAGTTTGATACATATAACATTTTATACAAATAACATACTTTTCACAAGACATTGTTTTACAAACAACTTATCTTATACAAACTCATTTTACAATGGTTATTCATTTAACCATACATTATTCTCTTATTTATACATATCATCTGATCTTATCGTTTTTCAAATGATTTACAAAACAAAGCAAATTACAAGGTTCATGACTAAACATTTTCTCAAACATAAGTCATGAAACCTATTTTCACAAAACCTATGTATCTCACAGGCATTTTTATGCTGACGTACCTATTTTCACATGTGTTTTTCAGGAGCTGTTGCATAAGATGATCAAGATACACCTAGGCAGACTTGGGCTTTAGTGACAATAAAAGATGCAAGACTAGTTAATTATGTTGTATTTCTTGTTTGTTAAGACATTGTAACACTTTTAATCAATAAAACAAAACTTCAATTGCCATGGATTTGAAACAATTAATTCTGTTACAACACTCCCCGACATTTCCGCCACGTTTTGTATGTTCTAAATGCCCTTATCCTTTCTCCATTCATGTTTAACTAAAGATTCAAACCATATTAAAGCACAAGTTCTAATGCCCCCCCACCCGTTGCCACTCTCATCAAAGACAAGTATTATTTATATACAAGTGTGGCTTCAACTCTCACCAAGAATAAAGGGTAGTAAGGATTGCCGGTGTGTCACTTAGGGTTAGTCCAAAGTGTTCAAATTCTCCCAATATTTTGCTTGATTTAAAATTTTTTCAAAAACCTCAAAATTTCCCCTCATCCCCACACTTGGGATACATTGACCCCAATGTATGGTTTTGGGAGGATTTGATCGCTAAAACTCTTTAACATGAACCACAAGCTCATAATCTCAAACCACAAATTTCTTTTTGGTATTTTTCATTTTATATTTTTTTAATTTTCTTCTTTAAAACATCATACCACCAACTCGCATAACCCAAAACATAACATCACATACTAAACAACACCCATCCACCCGACCATAAACATAACAAACCAACAAATATTCACAAAATATACAAGATGGAGCACGACCTGACTAATAGTAGAGTGGCTGAGGAGGCCCGAAAATGGAAGACATCATCTCATTCCATTCTCCGAAAGCAAATGCGTCGCTACCACTTCCACTTTGTTGCGAAGCTCCTTGTTGTTGTTGACGCAGGTCCATCCACTGCGAATGATGGAGCGGCGGGGTCGGATACGATACACTACCATCGTATGGTGGTAGAGACGCATAATCCACCGGAGGTGGATCCACAACCACGGGCCGCCCCGTATGCCAATCCGCATGCATCCTTCGGCTTTGATCATCATTGTATCGGTTATTCATCTCTAACTCATGGGAATAAGCATGCGCCCGGTTTCACGATTCGGTTCGGTCAAAGCTGTGCTTTAAGGCTCGCTCCATACTAGCACTCATCATTGTTTGGTGATCAAAGAAAGTACGCTCCGACCCCGACCATGTATCAAAAACGGATGCCGGAGGACGTTAGTTCTCAATGACCTCTTGCATAGTACTATCGTATGCCCAATTCGGCTCGTATGAGCGCTCCGTATAGTCAAAGAAAGCACCACCATATCCCCTACTTGGGCCCCCTTGGCCCACATCCACATTCTCACCGTGAGCCTCATCCGCGTAGTCTTCATCCCCACTTGGGGGTTCCGCTTCACTCTCCGGTTCATCCTCTTCACCCGGTAAGAGTGTTGGTGCATATGTCTGTCGACTTCGTCTTGTATCGAGTCTTGTATTGTATTAGATAGATCAGGGCATGCAAAACGAGAAAAGTATGTTTGTGGGTATTTCGCACGAAATTAGATTTCGTATGAAACTAATTTCGCTTGGGCTATTCCGTGCGAAATTAGCTCTCCTATAAATACCTTTGATGCCTTGTCATTTGTAACTTTCCGGTTTCAGTATCGAACTGCTGCCGAAGTGTCTACTCGCTGTAAATCTTTGTCAAATCAATCAAAAGACAGTTTAAATTGAATATCTAGCTGAATTGAACTAGACACGTTTGTTTCCACCTCTCGTATTGAGCAAAAACTCTTCTGATTGACTCATTCAGGTCAGAAAACGATCCTTCAAGTGGTATCAGAGCTTAGGAGGAAGAGTTCATACCAATTCAGCTGAAAATTATGATTTCTACACCTTCTTTTTCAAAATTAACAAGTTTTCACGAACAAAATGACTTGAATTTTACACATAATGTGCGAAACAGTGTTTTAACAAATCCTAGAAAGTTTCAGTTCTTAAAACGGCTTAAAACCTAATCCATTTTGGCAAAAACAGCTCGAGATGATGACATCAGCAGTATTTCGCACGAAATAAGCGTTATTTCGCACCAGATTGGAATTTCGTTTGAGAGTTCCACACGAAATCAGTTATTTTGCATCAAATTGGAATATCGTTTGAGTATTTCACACGAAATCACCTATTTCATTTGAAAGGGTGTTATTTCGCACGAAAACGGTGATTTCGCACAGGATTGGTTATTTCGCTTGAAAGGGTATTTCGCACCAAAGGGTCATTTCGTTTGAAAGTAGTTGATTTCGTTTGAACATTCTAATTTTGTGAAATTGTAAAACCGAATCATGGAAGAGGAATTTTACAACGCTTTTGCTACTCCGATTAGCATTGCCCAACACACAATGTTAGAAAATGAAACGGGTACCATGCAAAAACCGCCAAAGCTCATGAACATTGAGGAATATAAAGGATGGGAAGAACGATTTGAAAATTGGGTTCAAGAAAATTACTTGGATGCTTGGGAATGTGTTGAAACGAAATATGTTAGACCGATGAATGATGATGAGGAGGTTATTGCAATTAAAGATCTTAGTGCTGAAGATAAAAAGAAATACAAAGATGAAAAAATGATGACAAGTTTATTGCATCAAGCGGTGAAAGAAGATATCTTGGTTTTATTGCAACACAATGGAACTGCATACTCTATCTGGAAAGCATTAAAATCAAAGTTTGTTGGAAGTAAAGAGATGATTAAGAACAAAAAGTCACTTTTAAAAAAAGAGTTTGATCTATTTCGTGGTTTGAGAAATGAAAGCACTAAGAAGATTATCGAAAGATATTGCAATTTGTTAGTCAACATGAAGAGGGTGAGCATCTCAAAGGATAATGAAGAGTTGATTGAAAAATTAGCCGATGCATTGCCACATGAAACTTGGGGCACATATCTCATGATGTTGAGAAATAAGAAAGATTTTAGCAATTTGACACTGAGTAAGTTCATTGAAAAACTTGAAGCTTAGGAAATGGAACAAAGAAAGATTTCAAGAATGAAAGATTTTGATGGAGAACAAGATATCAGTCTTTATTACAAAGGAGGTATTAGTGATAAGACCAACATGTCACCAAAGGTTGAAACTGTATTCAATGCTAAGAGTTCGCCTGGAGGGTCATTTAAAGGATCAAACAGCAAAACAAGTTTTTCTTCATATCCATCATTTGATTCAAACTTGTCAGCAACAAAGAATGGCAAAGTTATTAAATGCAACATTGCATTAAATCTTGAAAATGATCAAGATTACCCAAAAGAAGTTGCAAAAAGTCACATGTCTTTGTTGGTAACTGTATTAGAGTCATATGGGAGCTTAGTCGCAGTATGGATCGGGAATCCAATGTTGACAAAAGAGGATTACGATCGGATTGATGCTGAGGAGAAGGAATTGATGGATATAAAGTGGTGTTTGGCGAGTGTTTTGAGAAGAGCCAAAAAGTTTAAACAAATTACGGGAAGAGATGATTTCCGTGATGCAAATGTTTCTACTTTAGGTTTTGATAAATCTAAAGTTACTTGTTTTCGTTGCAGGGAAAAAGGACATTTTAAGAGAGAGTGCACAAATCGCGAAGCAAGTGGAGCTCAAAATCCGTTCAACAACAATGATTACTATCGGAAAGCAATTTATCATCAAGTTGCTCAACAACCACATCGACAACAACCACAAACTGCTCATGCCAGGAAGGAGATTGAAGAATCATCAAAGAGAGCTTGTATGGTGAATCAAGATGATAAAAAGTCAACAAAAGGATCCAGTTGGGATAAATATATTTCAGCTGACAGCAAAGCATGTCTGATAGATCAAGATGATGAAAGACTACCAGAAGGTTTTAGCTGGAAAAATTTCAGTTGGGATGACTATGATCCTAACAAAACTCCAAATCACAAAGCTTTTGTTGCTCGAGTTGCTGAAGACAGTGATAATGATGATGATTATTATGCAAGGAGAATGGAAGAGCACTTAAGAATGATGGAAGAGAGTGACAGTGATGATGGAAAATTTAAAAAGAAAAAGAAGAAAGCTAAGAAACAAGTCAGCAGTGATGATGAAGAAGTTCCTGTGATCAAAAGAAAAGTAAAAGAAGTTCCAGTTTTTAAAGTTGATACAGAAGCTGATGCACAAAAGATTCAGGTGAAATGTGAGAATTGTGAAGTAGTGAAAAAGCAAAATAGTACTTTGATTCACAACATGAACAGATTGAAAGAATCCTATGATGTTCTTAACAAGTCAATGAATCTGTACAATCAAATAAGCAGTGAATAAGCAATAGCAATGAAGACACTTCAAGGAGCTTTCATGACAAAGCAGAAAGTTGTCAACAATTACATTGAGAAATGTGCTGTGCTTGAACAGAAACTGGAAACCCAGAGGATTGAAACAGAGAGAGTAAATAGGTTGTTAAAAAGTTACTCATGTACTTCTTATGTTATTGACAGGATTTATCCAACCGTTGAAGGCATGAAGGTATTTGAAGAAGATGAAGTATCTGAAGACAAGAGTTCTGAAAAGAAGAAGGATACTGAAGGGAAGATTTCTGGTAAGAAACAAGATGCCAGTTACAACAAGTGTCCACCCCCGCTTGAAAATGGATATTCTCCACGAAATCCAAATTCAGAAATAGTAAAAAAGGCAACCAATTTACAGTGGGAGTCTGAGTCTTCAGAAAATTTGCCAGACAACATCGATGTTATTTTCACATCGTCTGACACTGATCATGAGTCCGAATTAATAAAGAAAGTGGTCGATCAGGTGTTGGATAACGATGAAACCGAGTTGTCAAAGTCGGAGTCAAATTCAGAGTCAAAGTCTGAAACGTCAAGTCCAACAGTCAGAAAGGGCAAACGGGTTTACAATAAAGAGTTTTTGTTACCAAAATCTAATTTGAATGATGAAACAGTCAAGGTAGCATATATTTTGAATGATTCTGACAAATTATATCCTGATGAAGAATTTCCAATAAGAGGTGTTAAAACTGAAATGATAAAAAAAGTTTTCAAACTAACAGAAATTAATATTTCTGAAATACAAGATATAAATCTTTCTGAAAAAATCTAAAAAGTACACCTCAAGAGATCAACAACGATTAAACAAGAAAAAGGGTTACAGTTCTGGTTCAGGTTTTCAAAAGAAACCAAACCATAATGGTAATTTCAAAAGAAAAGGTCTGGGATTTATTCCACCGAAAAATCATAAAAATGAAAAAACTTATAAACCAAAAACTGTTTTTGTTTCAGGAATATCAACTGAAGAAGAAAAAGAGCAATTGTTCAGAAAGCTAACAAACAAAGAATTCCTTGCTAAAAAGCAAGAGGAAATGAAGAAGGAAGTTGCTCAGAAAAAAGAAACGAGAACCTGTTTTCAATGCAAAACAATTGGTCATATTGCCAGGAATTGTCCAAAGGAAATTCAAACAAAACAGGGAGTTTCTCTTAAACTGAAAGAAAAGATGGTTGAGAATGAACCACCAACCAAACAATTCAAAGTTTTTAAAAATTCAAAGTTTGAGGTTGGTAAATGTTCAAAAAGTTTTTACAGAAGAAAAGTGAATCTTGACAACCACAAGTGGGTTGTTAAGAAATCTGAGAATAGTTCTAGCAATGATTCTGATTCGTCAAAATCAGAGGGGCTATCTTCTGGTGATGAATCTGATTCCATAAAGTCAGATGAGCCACGTGTTGAGTTAAAATTGGAAACATCAGTTCCGCCAATGGATGATGTCAATTTTCCACCATTGAAGGCTGAGAATTTTAAACAAAAAGTTGGTAAAATTGAGATTTCAAATCAATTTTTCTCAGAAAAAAAAGAATTTGATGTTGAAAAAGCCTTTAATTTCACAGTTCAAAATATTTTTGGAAAAATGGTTGACGGGAAGGTCAAAGGGGTAAAGGAATTTTATGAGAAGAAAACGAAGAAACCAGGTAAATATGGGTCATCCCAGGTTTGTGACTGGGATAGAACCTATTATGATTGAAAACCAGGACTTGCCGGAGCTCCCAAGTTGGTAATCGTGGAGCAGGAATCAGCATCTTTCATGAGATATATCACAGATGTGAAAGGTGGTTGTTATGTGATATTTTGACCTACAAGTGGTAGTTGTTCTTAAAATTGTTATGTTTTGATTTACAAATGGTATGGTTGGTAAGTGAACCTACAAGTGGTTGAAGAAGGTTTTCACCTTCAAGAGGTAAATCAAAGTCATTAAATTGAACTTGATTTAACTTTCATTCAAGTGGTTGAGAAAACAAAGTGATGAATTGATCACCATTCCTACAAGTGGTAAAATCAACAAAACTAATTTTCCGGAAAAACCATTTGATTAAAACAAACTTAAATGTTTTGAAATCATAATGGGAAATAGTTTGTTGTCAGGGGGAGTTCTGATTGTTTATGCCAGGTGGATGGCGATTTGAAGCAATTCACAACAGTTGTCACGTTACTTGTACAGTTTGTTTTCAAATTTCTTTTAAATGCTTTTGTATTTTAGGGGGAGTAAGAAATTTCAGAAAATTCAAAAACATTTGAAAATTTTGAAAAAGGCAAAAACATGTTTTTAGCAAAAATGATTTTTGTTGTGATAACGAGGAAATGATAGTACATCAGTAGACAATCACAGCATGCTAAAGAATTGGAAAGTTCAAAAGTGTTAAACGATCTCACTGATGATGTGCCAGTAGGTTTTCGCACGTTTAGTAGATTGTGTTCGAGATATAAACCTAAATTTCAAACTTACTTATCTCGTGGGGAACATCTCTCGGATATATGGGTAACCCTCGAAATCTTGTTTGAAAGGTCCCTCTTTCTGAGATACTAGGTCTTTATGCTTAGTGATATCTGGGGTATTATCCCAGGACTTCTGATTTTGCGGAAGCAATGGCCTAGTCCCCGTATAATACTTTTCTCTTGGTTGAAATATAGCACCCCCCTCAGCATAAAAAATGATGAAACATTGCAAAATGCTAATCATATGCTGTTGAAGAAAAGATTCTCTAAAGGGAACACACCTAAAGTCGAAGTCATCATCTCTCTGATTTTGCGAAAGTAATAGCCTGAGCTCTCATGGCCCTCGCATTTAACCCTTTACAGATATCATCTAGGTATACTCACCTGTAAGACTGAATATTGGGATCTGGATACGGGAGTATATTCTGAGGTGGGACACTCGAATAAGTTTAAGTCTCTAAAACATTAATATCGTATCTCGAAACAGTTGAACTTTGTGTGAAAATTTAAGTGGATCCGTATACTGACAATCTTAGTGAATCGTTTAGAACTTAAAATGTTTAAAGCTTAACGGTGTTAGTAATTTGTCTCAAAAACTGATATGATCCTCTTACACAAACTCACAAAAATATTGTCTGTAAATATTTCTTTACTGTTTTTTGTTAAAATCAAAAATCCAAAAAGATTTTAGTGTGTTTTAGCATAATATTTTGAAAATTCAAAAAGATTTTTGACAACTGATATTGATGAGCTGATTTTCAAAATTCCGAGTGCTAAACATGATGAACAGGTTTGGGAGAGTCTGTTTAAATTGAGAAAAAGATTGAATATCTTGCTCACAAGTGGTCATTAGAAGTTTTTAAATGATAAATCATTCTATTCATACAAGTGGTTCATCAGAGATTAAAATTGTAAAATCATTTATTGATTTGATTAATACCTGCAAATGATGTATAAATTTGTTAAATTTTAAATTTGTGAAATTTATTGTGAGGTAGAGATTGTGCAGGTTAGCCAGGTTTAGATCCTGAGCAGGATGTGAGCCAGGTCACGATCTTGAACCTGTGGAAGCCAGACTGCGATCCCAAGCACAATTTAAGGGGGAGTCTGAAGTTGTATAGAGCAAGATTCTGATCATAAATCTGAGGATGCTGATGAACTTAAGGAATCAAGAGATTTGATCAAGAGAAGATATAGCTAGGTTGAGATCCTGAAAAAGAAGGGAAGAGAAAGAATGAGGATGTTTTACATTGTTAGATATTTCGGGAGAAATCGAGAAGACTGATGAAGACTGAAGATTGAAGACTCGACACCGAAGACTTCGTCAACATCCAAGGGGGAGTCTGTTGGTGCATATGTCTGTCGACTTCGTCTTGTATCGAGTCTTGTATTGTATTTGATAGATCAGGGCATGCAAAACGAGAAAAGTGTGTTTGTGGGTATTTCGCACGAAATAACACATAGGTTATTTCGTACGAAATTAAGTGGTAATTTCGCACGAAATTAGATTTCGTATGAAACTAATTTCGCTTGGGCTATTCCGTGCGAAATTAGCTCTCCTATAAATACCTTTGATGCCTTGTCATTTGTAACTTTCCGGTTTCAGTACCGAACTGCTGCCGAAGTGTCTACTCGCTGTAAATCTTTGTCAAATCAATCAAAAGACAGTTTAAAGTGAATATCTAGCTGAATTGAACTTGATACGTTTGTTTCCGCCTCTTGTATTGAGCAAAAAATCTTTTGATCGACTCATTCGGGTCAGAAAACGATCCTTCAAAGAGTGCCCTTGCATCAACTTTCAACGCTCTCCATCTTTGACCCCCCGATTTGAGCTTGTGATATCTTTCCGATTGATTATAGGTCCATCCAATACCCATCCTTTGTATATCAAAAAGCTTGTGCCTTTTTGGTGCTCATCTATCCTCCGATGTGATTGCTTTAAACTGCTTCAACAACCCCGTAATAATTTGGCAATACGGGATGATGCTCCTCCTCACTTTGTTTCGGCATATCCAAAGATGGTTCATGATCAAATACCGTATCGGAAAGCGAGGAGACCCATGGAGCAACAAATAAAGGACTGGTATCTCCGGAAAGCTTACCTCTTGCTTATCTCCTCTTCGTGGAATAACATTCAAGATGCAAATAGTTAGCAGCAATTTTGCTTCAATCTTCAAATTTTTCTGGTACAATATGCCACTATAAGTACCAGGCAAGAACAAGGCCGCTAACATGTCATTCCTCCTCGGATGTTTCTCCGGTTTAATCAACAGATCATCAAGACTAGGGATTGTATAATCACGAGCAGGTAGATTGTCATATTTCGCCAATTTCAGCAGTGTGTCAAACGACATTTCCACCTTTATCCCATTAACCTCGCTTGTCAACTTCATCTGCGATGGCCGATCATACTTGTTGCATTTTAAAGTTGCCATCCATTCTTGAATCTCATCCATAAACAGATTTTTGTTGTCTTTGTCGTAACAACTGAGCCCCGCCTCCCAACCTAAGGCGCGAAACTGGGCAAACACATTAAACGACCCAAACTCAGCTTCTCTCACTTCCCTTTCACATATAAATGCAGCAGCCTTATTTTTTAAACGGCTCATCCGATCATGAAATAATGTCGACTGCCACTCCTCCGGCTGATCATCTAAAGGACCTGATTCCCACCTTGGCTTGTCAGTCGGGTCCAACTCCATCATCTCTTCCTCCTCACTCTCACTATCATCATCCCTACCCAAATACCTCCTCTTATTCGGTTGTTGTTCTGGTTGTTTGCCTTTGCCTTTTGAAGAAGAACTAGCTCCGGCTCTTTCCTTAGTTCTCACCATTTTCCTACACACATCACAAAAACAAGCGACACAACCAAACACAAAATCAGTCCCTTTTTCTCTAAAACATCCCCACACTTGCTTGTTACTATGGTTGTAGGTGCTTGTGAACACAAAATTTCATAAGTCATTTTCAAAAATTGGGCATGGTGCCTCTACAATGTAGAGGTTCCCAAAAGTTCACAACTTCAACATCAATCCTACATCTACAACCATAACAATGTTCAAGTAACAATTTTTCATGATAAACTCTAAGAACAAGCAAGTTTGTATGAACAAGTAGCAAAAAAGACCTTTATCTTCATAATGCATCATCAAAAATAACAAATAAACATCACATACCTTAGATTGAAGATGCTAGAACACAAGAAACTCAAAAACTTCAAAAACCCCCAAAAATTTCGATTCTAGGGTTTGTAAATCGAAACAGAAAACGATGTTTTCTCACAAATCTCTTCTCAAAATCGGCAAGTACGTGAAATTTTAGTCAAGAGAGACCCAAATTTCAAAAGATTTGACCAAGAATTGAAGAAGATATGAAGAATTGAAGGTTAGAGAGTTATGGAGTTTTCTTAGATCTTGTGGGGTTGAATGATAGTGATAGGAGATGTTTGTGGTTGGGGTAAGATAAAGGAAATGAGTGGCTAGGGAGAGAGTCACGTGATTGTGTGTTTTTTTTTTATGAAACCACTGCACTTGAGGCACCTTTTCATCGCCAGAGGCAACCGTAAATTACGGTAGCCACCGTAATTTATGGTGGACCTCTGGCAAGAAACTCTACCGTAACACAGTAGCATTCTACCATAACTCCCAACATTTTCCCAGGCCACCGTAATTTACGGTGCCTACCGTAAATTACGGTAGGACCTGGGCATCTGCAGCTCGCCAAAAATTGAAATTTTAATGGTTTTTCTTTTTATTTTTTTTCAGTTTTTTAATTTTTTATGTTTTTAAATTTTTCAAAAACATGGAGAAATTATCCTACCCCCTTGAAAAATCCGGTGTTGTCCTCAACACAATGCTAGAACTATTCGTAACCCGAACGTCCCCACACTTATTTCAAACACGGGCTTCAAACGAATACGGTAATGTGCAACTAAACAAAACAAACAAAATAAAAATACTAACTATGTACACTACCAAACCTGGGCCTCTTATGGTTGTTCATCATCTACCGGGCGTAGGATGTAGCCCGCTTTGTCAAGCTCCAAGTTGTTGATGTCGTTCCCATCCAAGTATGGCTTTAACCGATGGCCATTCACCGTTTGTTGTTTGTTGGTTTGCTCATCTTGGATGTCCACATCACCAAATCTCCCAACCCGCCGAATAACATACGGGCCCATCCATTTGCTTTTAAGTTTGCCTGCAAACATCTTTAGCTTGAGTTGTACAACCATACCTTTTAACCCACTTCAAAGGTTTTCTTCCTCAACTTTGCATCATGGACCATTTTGAGCTTGTCTTTGTAAGCCGATGCACACTCGTACGCTTCGTCTCTAATTTCTTCTATTTCACTCAATTGCAACTTCCTCATCTTCCCCGCTTCATCATAGTCTGCATTCACTGTCTTGATTGCCCTATGCGCCCGATAAGCTAACTCCATTAGCAAATGACAACCCTTTCCATACACCATCCGGTAAGGTGTTGTGCCAATTGGAGTTTTGTAGGCCATCCGGTATGCCCACAATGCATCATCCAGTTTACTAGACCAATCCTTCCTATCCGTTCGAACCGTCTTCATGAGAATTTGTTTAATTTGACGGTTGGACACTTCGACTTGTCCACTAGTTTGCGGATGGTAAGGTGTAGCAATCCGGTGATTCACACTATACCGCTTCAACAATTTTCCAAAATTAAAGTTCTTGAAATGCGAACCACCGTCACTAATGATAACTCTCGGAATACCAAAACGGGAAAAAATATTGGATTGAACAAATTTACAAACCACCGAATGGTCATTTGTTCTTGTTGCAATAGCTTCAATCCACTTCGAGACGTAGTCCACCGCCACCAAAATGTATAAAAACCCATTAGAATTCGGGAAGGGACCCATAAAGTCAATGCCCCATACATCAAATATTTCCACAACCAAAATTGGTTGCAATGGCATCTCGTCCCTCTTTGAAATGCTTCCCATCCTTTGACAATTTACACAATTTCTTGCAAATTCACACGCATCCTTGAAAATTGTGGGCCAATAAAACCCACACGACAATACCCGATAGCCCATTTTATGCCCGCTAAAATGACCTCTACAAGCGGATGAGTGGGCATGAGTCAAGATTTCCAACACCTCCGTTTCAGGCACACACCTACGAATGACTTGGTCGGGCCCGACCTTGAAAAGATCCGGTTCATCCCAAATGTATTGCTTCAATTGGACCATAAATTGTTGTCTTCGCTTCTTGGTCCAATGATTTGGGATGGCACCCGTGGCTAAGTAATTTACGTAGTGGGCATACCACGGTGCAACAAAGGTGGACACGGATAGTAGTTGCTCATCGGGAAACCTTTCATTTATTTCACTCAAATCATAAATCCCTTCCACCGGAATCCAAGACAAGTGATCCGCCACTACGTTCTCACTTCCCTTCTTATCTCGAATCTCTAAATCAAACTCTTGTAACAACAACACCCACCGGATTAAACGGGGCTTCGTGTCTTTTTTCTCCATCAAATACCGGACCGCACTATGATCCGAATAGACAACCACTTTGCTCCCCCAAATGTACGAACAAAACTTATCCAAAGCATACACCACCGCTAATAAATCCTTTTCGGTTGTGGTGTAATTCAGTCACGCTTCGGATAACGTCTTGCTTGCATAATAAATTACCACCGGCTTCTTGTCAACTCGTTGACCCAAAACTGCACCAATTGTAGTGTCGCTTGCATCACACATGATTTCGAATGGCTTTGACCAATCCGGCGGTTGCAAATTGGGAGCTTTCACCAAGTGTTCCTTCAAAACATTAAAGGCTTGCAAACACTCATTAGTAAAGTCAAATGGAACATCCTCTAATAACAAATTACATAAAGGTTTGGTAATAACACTAAAACCTTTTATGAAACGTCTATAAAACCCCGCGTGTCCCAAAAATGACCTTACACCCTTAACATTTTTTGGTGGTGGCAAAGATGATATTACCCGTATTTTTGCCTTATCCACCTCCATTCCCCTTTCCGAAATCACATGGCCTAACACAATTCCTTCTTGCACCATGAAATGACTTTTCTCCTAACTAAGCACTAAATTTTTCTCAACACATCTTTTTAAAACTTTTTGTAATTCGTTGAGACACGATTCAAAACTAGTGCCAAAAATCGAAAAGTCATCCATAAACACTTCAAGCGACTCTCCAACCATGTCCGAGAAGATACTCATCATATATCGTTGGAAAGTGGCAGTGCATTACACAAGCCAAATGCCATTCGCCGAAAGGCGAAGGTACCATACGGACAAGTGAAGGTGGTCTTGTGTTGGTCATCCGGGTGTATTGATTGTAACCCGAATACCTGTCCAAAAAGCAGTAATATTTTTTACTCGACAATTTTCAATGATTTGGTCAATAAAAGGTAGCGGGAAATGGTCCTTAGAAGTGGCGGCATTCAATTTTCGGTAGTCAATACAAACACGCCACCCGGTGACCGGCCGGGTGGCGATTTGTTCACCATTTTCATCCTTGACTACTTGAATGCCGGCCTTCTTAGACACAACTTGGGTAGGACTTACCCAAGCACTATCCGAAATCGGATAGATAATTCCCGCATCCAACCATTTAATTACCTCTTTCTTTACTACCTCCCTTAGGTTCGGATTCAATCGTCGTTGAGCTTCTCTTGTCGGTTTTGCATCTTCGGTGGTGATAATCTTGTGCATGACGATTGATGGACTAATTCCTTTGAGATCGGCAATCGTCCTCCCAATAGCTCATTTGTTCTCTTTCAAGACTTCCAATAAAGCTTGTTCTTACGCTATCTCTAAATTAGAGGCAATAATGACCGGTAGAGTGTCATTATCCCCTAGAAAAGCATACTTTAAATGGCTTGGCAAGTCTTTGAGCTCCAACTTTGGTGGTTCTTCTAGTGATGGTTTAGTACCCGAGCTTATTTCCACCGGCAAGCTTTCGAATTGATGAGTCCATGGCGGTCGACCTTCTTTCAATGCCATAGCATCTTGCTTCTCCTCTTCAACCCTTCGCGCACAAGCATGTACCTGTTCAGAAAAATCACAAAGACAAACATCCATGATATCCTCCTCATACTCGTGCAGGTTGCATCCGTCGACTAAGTCTGCCATAAAACAATCATCAACACCAACAGCATTAGAATTGTTAGTAAAAACATTTAAACCCATTTTTTGATTTCCAAAAGTCATATCGACTATACCAAATCTATAATCGATCACAGCATACGCGGTGCTCAAAAATGGCCGACCCAAAATGACATTTTGTTGTTGTTTTGGATCCGCGGATGAGTAGTCCAAGACTAAAAAGTCAACCGGGTAGTAAAACTCATCAATCTTCACAATAACATTTTGAACCATCCCCCGAGGTAGCTTATGAGACAAGTCAGCCAAAACAACCGTTGTCTCTACCCTTGCTAATGGACCAAAGTCATATTGGTCATATAAGGCCCCCGATAAAATGCTCAACCCGGCTCCAAGATCTAGTAACGCCTTTGCCATTTGAAAATTACCAACTTGTATATTTATTAATGGCATGCCCGGATCTTGGATCTTAGGAGGAAGCTCCCCATTTAACACCGCACTCACTTGCCCGGTTAAATCTACCCGCTTAGGCAATTTCTTCTTTTGTTGCTTTTTTTGTGTACATAATTCTTTTAAAAATTTGGCATATGTGGGTACTTGTTTTATTGCATCAAGGAGTGGAAGGTTAATTTTAACTTGTTTGAACATGTCCCATAATTCTTCTTTTTGAGGACCTCTTGATGCAATAAAATTTTTCCTACTCAGGTCAAGTAAAGTTGATGGAAACGGGACTTGACTCGGTTCACCTTCATCTTTTTCTTTCTTTTCATTTTCACCCAACCCCGGTTTTTTAACATTTGATTCTTTAGATACAACCGGTGAAACTTCATCATCGTCACTTTCATTACCCGTGACATCCTCAACTACCCCTTCAACCAAACCCGGTGACAAATTGGCTTTAAATTCTTTACCACTTCTTAACACACTAACATGATGAACATTAACATTACCTCGTGACGAACTATGGGAAGGATTTACCTTGGTGTCACTAGGAAGTTGACCTTTGTTTTTCTTCAACTCCGCCACGTCGGTTGCCAATTGACCCATTTGGGTTGTTAATGTTTGAATGCTTTTGTCACGAACCTCATCCTTTTGCATCCGAACGTCATCAAGTTGATTCCATTTTTGCATGTCTTGTTGCATTGCCCGGAGCATATCCATGACTTCATTCCCGCTTGATGAATTTTGACCCGAACCACCTTGACCCGTTTGTTGAAATTGCCCTTGATAGCCATAGTTGTTTCCACACCTATAGTTGCCTTGATTGTATTGTTGGCGAGGTGCAAAGTTACCTTGAGCTCCTTGAAAGTTTGGGTTAGCTTGGTTCACCGCGTTTCCATAACGGAAATTAGGATGGTTTCGTAACCCGGGGTGGTATGTGTTGGAGTTCATGTTGAAATTTCGACCACCCCCTTGAATAACATTCACTTCTTCTATTTGCTCATCAACCACTCCCACTACACAGACTTCCGCCGTGTGGCCTATTTCATTGCAATTAGTGCACACGTTGTACACTTGATTCGTGGTTTGCACACTGCCACTCTCTACTCCATGCACTTATGGCCTTTGTATCACATGCCTTGCTCGTCTTGAGGATTGGGCCTTCCTTTTGGAAGTCACCGCCATTTGTTCTAAAAATGCCCAATCGTCTTGTTCAAAGTTTGTACCGAACGTACCATTAGTAATCGACATCAAGTCACGTGCATCCTCCGAACTCAACCCTTCATGAAATGCGTTCAACAATTCCCAAAGTTGGATACCGTGACGAGGGCAATTCCGTAGCATCATATTGAACCTCTCAAACGCTTCGTGAAACATTTCCCCCAACTGTTGTTGGAAACTTCTCAAACCTTTCCTAGCATCATTGGTCTTTTGGGAAGTGTAAAACTCATCCAAGAAAATCTGTTGCATATCGGCCCATGTAAAAATCGATGTGGAGTGTAAGGTGTGAAACCATCTCTTTGCTTTGTCTTCCAAAGAAAATTGGAAGAGAACCAACTTGACATCATCCGAAGAGAACCCTTGACCTCCAATGGTGTTGCAAATAGAGTTGTACGTCTCCAAATGAAAATAAGGTTCTTCCATTGCTAACCCCTTAAATTTTGGTAGACTTTGGAGGGCGGTTGTTCTAACTTCAAAAGTTCTTCCGTTCGCATGATGTGGAATCACTACCGGCGAAGGATTGTTAGTGATAATAGGCTGGAAGTGAGCTTCAATTCCCCGTACTACTTCCCGATGATGTCTTCGAGGGGCACCCAATGGTGCTCTTGGTTGACCCATTTGCCCCTGCATAGGTCCTTGAGGTGCAAATGGTGGTTGATATTGGTATTGATGCATTGGCGGTTGTTGTTGAATCAGCCGTTGAAATTGAGGTTGTGTATTTTGAGGACGCACTTGATGTAGCGGTGTAGGGCATTGCAATTGTGGCCTTTGTGATCTAATATGTTGCACCCCAACCGGTAATCTACCCGGGTCTTGAAATTGTTGAATCGGTTGACTTTGTTGACCCGCTCCTCCTTGAGGTCCCAAATATCCTCCATCACCCATATAATAAAAACCATCCTCTTCGTACCCCCCAAAATCATCATAACCATCATCATATCCATCCCCTTGAATACCCGAAGATTGCCCAAATGGAAGGGATGAATATTGGAAACCCGATTGGTTCTGTGGTCTAAATGATGAAGTAGCATGAACAATGGTTGAATTTGGTGGTATTGGATAAGTAGAGGATGATTAACCCGTAGTTAGGGGAAAGAAGTGTGACAATGGTGGAATTGTGGTAGAGGGGCTAAAGGTAAGAGTGGGTTCAACTTGGGTAGTAATAGGCGATGTAGTGGTATTGGTTGGTGTAACTTCATGAGGTGGAGTAGGTTCAGTAGTGGTATTAGGCATGGTGGTGTTTAGTGATGGTTGTGTGGAAGTAGGTATGAATGATGAGGTCGTTTGACCCGTTGTGGGTGGTACTTGGGATTCTTGCATGATGTTTCTTGGTGTAATGGGTGAAGTAGGTGAACCAATAATTCTGTTTTCTCGTACCAACACTCGGTTTTGCCTTAGCGTTCTTTCAATTTCGGGATCAAACGATAGTGGTGACGACTTGTGAGAGCCTCTAGTATGCATACACCTGAAGTACCTGCACACTAAACACAACCAGCGTAAACCAGAAAATAACAAACAAAACTACTAAATTAACACACGTTGCGCACTACTCCCCGGCAACGGCGCCAAAATTTGACGTGCTGTCGTAGTACACGCAAATTTAATCCAAATTACAACTAGTAGATAGCAGTAAATGGGTATCGAACACAGGGAGTTTGTGGAAAATGTGTTGATTCTATAGTCTTGCAAATTAACTACAATTAAACTAATGTGCAGAAATTAAAGATCAAGAGTTTGGATTGTTTGATTTAAAAACTAAGTTATCAACTAATTGCTAATCAAGATTGGATTTTTAATTCAGATTATGAGAACAATGACCATCTTAGGATTCAGTTTCTTTTAACACTTGTGCAAAATTCCAACTAGAAAGAGTTACATAGACATAACTCATGTACCAACATTTGTGTGATAAAAGGGAACAAAGTACTCGGATTATATTAACACGAGGTTGTTTCCTGATGATCAATCAATCAATATCCAACCCTAACCCTTCCCGTGATATCTCGATTGTCAACGACACCAAGAACGTACGATTTAGACTAGAATTGAAACATCAATCAACAAGCTACAATCAAATATTCATACACCATGATAATCAAAGCAAACATACAAGGTTATCATTCTAGAAATTAAGGAAAAACACACAAGAGTTGTAGAGAGACCGTCACCTAAGATGATCACCACAAATTTAGCCGGACATTGTTCGGTTGATCATCATAACATCAAAGTTGAAGTTCATACGAATCAAAAACTAAAACGGAATGTTAGAAATTGTTCCCAAATGATATCCAAAGCTAAAATTCGCCCACAAAGTGCAGAGAAACGTTCCCCCTCATGAATGACTTGAAAAGACACATGAAAAAGGTTTTATTAGAGCAGTTACGTTTTTTCCTCGCTGCCTCTACCGTAACTTACGGTAGCTACCGTAAGTTACGGTAGCCATCAAACTGTTATGGTGAATCTCTACTGTGGTACGGTGGAAAATGGGAGTTTCAGGGGCTACCGACCGTAAATTACGGGGGACCCCTGATTCTTCTGTTTTGTTTCTTCTTTCCTTCCATGCTTAACCCGTTCCACTCCAGTCCATACAAAGCAGCGATTTATCCATTCTAAGCTCCAAAACGTACCTGAAACATAAGCAACTGTAGTCATCTAATTCAAGATAATTACGCGATCAAGTGAGGGATAAACTAGTCTTTTAACACCATTAAGGGTTGTCCTATGGACCACCCGTCACAGAGTTACTGTTTATTAAGGGTGTTAGCTATGAGTGAGTAAATATGTACTGATTTCTATATGTATGGCACATCCAACTGTTGGGTACTGTTACGAATCATGCATGTAAACTGTGGAATTATTTGAGTTTGGTTAACTACTATGTGTCTTGGGGAATTACTGTTTGAAGTACATACTGTTATTATATGTGAACTTGCGAATGATGATTTAGGAAACATGTATCTACATATGAAACATACATATGATCTGTGAACTTGATTTTATTATATAACTACTATATGATACTCAGAAACTGATGTTTTAATACACACCATGAATACAATTTATACGTGAACTAAGTGATTGCAAACTGATCTTGTGTACATGCATATCATAGGCTTTGACTGATTTATTTGTGAACAAGTAACTAAACAAACCGAGCAAACCAAGGTGAGTTCACTGCTCTTTTCCAAGCATGCATCCCGGGGAGGGATATCGGGTAACATTCCGGGGAGGAATGTCAGGTTATTGGGATGTTTGTTATTACACTCAGTTCTATCATATAAGACCCCTTACATCTACCGATAGTTGCCGGGAAGGCAACGAGGTTATTAGTTGATAACGCTATTAGGTTTGGCACCCTCACACCGTACCGGGGAGGACGGGCGTGAACTAATTACCTTAAAGCATGACCAATGTTTTGATAGAGACATTGGGGTTGGGCAAATACATCTTGTAGCCATTGCGGTAATCGAGTTAATAACAACATCAAATCAAATCATTGAACTGTTTTATACACATATCTGGTAACTAAACTCGTTAACAAAACTTTGAACTCACCAGCGTCGTCTGACACACTTGTCTGCATGCTTGCATGTCGTTAGATTTCTGATTCTGGACTTGCTATCTGGGAGTGCTGGAGTGGTCATGGATCGAGACTCTTGGATATTTGATACATTGGTTTTGAACACTTATTTTGCAACATTTATTTAACAATTTACTATATGCTTCCGCTGAACGTTTTCTGGGTTTTAACTTATGACTTGGATTTATCTTATGCAATGAATTGAATGTTTTATTTAAATATCTGTTATTGGTTCAATGTGATTGGTGGCTTGGATCCTGGTACGTTACACATCCCGTGGAGTTTCCGCATGTGGTACTTTGGGGGTGTGAAAAAATTCCTTGGCTATTTATAGATTTCTTGAAGCCATAAGATCATTCCAAGTGTCCAATGTGTTGTCATGATCTTAGGAGGGCTTTAACAAGTGTCAAATGCAGAAGAAATTGTGGCAAATTCGTGTACATTGTCATCAAGAAATGGATAAGAAGCTGACAGCAAACCTGCTGTGCTGGGCATCCCATACGGACTGTATGGGCTTGTCCTTATGGTCCATAAGGACCCTAGCTGGCAGCAACTTTGTAAAAATGATAGTTTGGCCCCTGAACTTCGTTTTGTCGCATTTTGGCACTTCTATCACCCGTCAAGCCCATTTTCAAGCTTCATGATGAAGTTAAAGTATATTTAACTTGAATTATGCTCAAAAATGTCACGGATGCCGGTTCATTTGGCCGTACGATTGTGGTTTTCGGTTAATTACGACGGAATCGTAACGAACGCAAAAAAGACCCAAATTGCGCGACGAATGGTATTTTTGCATTCCCATCACTAAAATACAATATTCTAGTGATTACAAAAATTTTTAGATGTCCAGATATGGTCAGAACGCAAGATATGCACGTAAATGCATATTTTCGCAGTTTTGACGCTTTTAGTCCCTGTGATCAAATAAGCGTATTATCGCATACCGAACCCTTCAAAACTTATTTCTAAGCTATGTAAAGTATATTTAGGGTATGTTTAGCTTATGATCATGTTTCGGAGTGTACGTTGCTATACGAATAGGCAGACTTTTGCAGTTTGTCGCAAATAGTCCCTGCGATCGAATAAACTTGTTTTTGACACACCAAACCCTTCAAAACTTATTTCTAAGTTATGTAAAGGTTATTTAAGTTATGTTAAGCATATATCACTATTCTGGAGTGTTTGTTGCCTTAAACTGGTTACGTTTACGTAATAGTTTGCGTATAACTTTCTAGAAAGCGAGTTAAAGCTTGAAATCGAACTAGAATCAAAACGTGAAATTGTCAAACACAAATACACAAACATTGGGACCAAAACACATCGTTTTATTTATAATTGATATTGTTCTACATCGTACAATGTTTACAGAGCACAATTGTCACAGTCTCCCCTACTTTAGGAAATTTCGTCCCGAAATTTTAATAAGAGGAAACTTGTGAAAACAAATGTGGATATTTCGCGTTCATTTGGTCCTCACGTTCCCAAGTAAACTCTGGGCCACGCTTGGACTCCCAACGAACTTTGACTATCGGTATTCGCTTGTTCTTTAATCTCTTGACTTCACGGTCCATTATCTCCACAGGTTTCTCGACAAAGTGCATTGTGTCATCAACTTGAATTTCGTCGAGTGGAATGTGAAGATCAGTATCGGCTAAACACTTTCGTAAATTGGACACGTGGAATGTTGGGTGAATATTCCCAAGTTCAGGGGGTAGCTCTAGTCGATAGGCAACCTTTCCGAATTTTTCAACAATCTTAAATGGTCCAACGTATCGTGGTGCAAGTTTTCCTTTCTTTCCAAATCTCACCACTCCCTTCCAAGGGGATAACTTGAGTAGGACATGGTCTCCGACTTTAAATTCCAAGGGCTTGCGTCGCATATCCGCATAACTCTTTTGACGGCTTCTAGCTGTCAGAAGATTATTGTGAATTTTCTTGACTTTGTCTGTTGCTTCCAGAATGAGTTCAGGTCCAGTAAGATGGGCTTCACCGATCTCATTCCAACAGACAGGTGAACGACATTTTCGACCGCATAAAGCTTCGAATGGTGCCATGTTGATGCTAGCATGATAACTATTGTTGTAAGAGAACTCGATCAACGGTAGATGCGAATCCCAATTACCACCAAAGTCTATCACACATGCTCTAAGCATATCCTCCAATGTTTGTATCGTCCTCTCGGATTGTCCATCCGTTTGGGGATGATAAGCAGTGCTCAGATTTAGTTAGGTTCTCATAGCAGATTGCATGGTCTTCCAAAAGTGAGATGAGAATCAAGCGTCACGATTAGATATGATATCCAAAGGAACACCATGTCGAGACACAATCTCATCAACATAGATCTTGGCGAGTTTATCAGCAGATAGATCCTCGCGAATCGGAAAAAAGTGAGCTGATTTTGTAAGACGGTCAATGACTACCCAAATGGCATCATGACCTCTAGATGTGCGCGGTAACTTAGTGATGAGATCCATCGCAATGTTCTCCCACTTCCATACCGGTATCCCTGGTTGTACAAGCAAACCAGATGGTCGTTGGTGTTCAGCCTTGACTTTGAGACAAGTCAAGCATTTAGACACATACAAGGCAACATCCTTCTTCATACCAGGCCACCAGTATTGAGTATGAAGATCCTTGTACAATTTGTCAGCACCAGGATGGATAGAATAACGAGACTTATGAGATTCGTCCATTACTAAAAGTGTGAAAATTATCTTGTTTCGGAATCCACAAACGATCCTTAAAATAGAGTAACCCATTGTCTTTCGTTTCGAGTTTAAGCTCAAGTTGACGTGGTAATTCCTTACCCATCAATTCTTGTGTAACACAAGTATGTTGAACTTGAAAGACACGTGTTTGGATATCAGATAGAATTCGAACACAATGAAGCTTTACTCGTTTCTTTCAACTTAGCGCATCGGCTATGACATTCGCCTTATCAGGATGGTAGCGAATTTCGCAATCGTAATCGTTCAAGAGTTCAACCCAGCGTCCTTATCTCATGTTTAGCTCCTTTTGAATGAAGATGTGTTGGAGACTTTTGTGGTCTATGAAAACCACACATTTCGTGCCATAGAGATAGTGTCTCCAGATTTTGAGAGCAAAAACCACAGCGCCTAACTCAAGATCATGAGTTGTGTAGTTCTTCTCGTGAATTTCCAATTGTCTCGACGCATAAGCTATAACTTTACCTCGTTGCATGAGAACACAACCAAGGCCTAGATTCGATGCGTCACAATAGACAATGAAATCATCATTGCCATCAGGTAAAGATAGGACAGGAGCATTACAGAGTTTTCGTTTCAGTGTTTGGAAAGCTTCCTCTTGTTTGGGTCCCCACTCAAAAGGCTTATTCTTTTGAGTCAAAGCAGTGAGAGGAACTGCAATCTTGGAGAAGTTCGCAATGAATCGATGATAGTATCCAGCAAGACCAAGAAAAGAGCGAACTTCTGTGGGTGTAGTAGGTGTGTTCCAATCCTTAATAGCTGCGATTTTGGATGGATCCACATGAATACCCAGCTCGTTGACAATATGACCCAAAAATTGAATTTCTTTAAGCCAGAATTCACACTTGGAGAATTTGGCGAAGAGTTGCTCCTTCTTCAGGAGTTCCATTGTTAGATGAAGGTGTTGTTTGTGATTGGCTCGGGATTTCTAATAAATGAGAATATCGTCAATGAACACAATGATGAACTTGTCTAAATAAGGTTTACAAACCCTATTCATTAAGTCCATGAAAACAGCTGGAGCATTCGTCAAACCAAAAGGCATGACAGTGAACTCGTAATGACCATATCTTGTGCGGAAAGCAGTTTTGGAAATATCTTCTTCGAGTACACGAAGCTGATGATACCCAGAACGCAGATCGATCTTGGAAAAACATGTAGCACCTTGCAGCTGATCAAAAAGATCATCCATTCGTGGTAGGGGATAACGATTCTTGATGGTGAGCTTATTGAGCTCACGATAATCGATACACATACGGAAAGATCCATCTTTCTTTTTCACAAACAAGACTGGAGCGCCCCAAGGTGAATAACTCGGACGGATGAATCCTTTATCAGATAAATCTTGAAGGTGTTTCGATAACTCTTGCATCTCAGGCGGTGTAAGGCGGTAAGGTGCTTTAGAAATCGGGTTGGCATTAGGGACAAGATCAATATGAAACTCGACTTGACGAATTGGAGGCAAACCAGGCAGTTCATCAGGAAACACCTCTGGATAATCTCGAACAATAGGAATATCTTGAATACACTTGCTCTTGCCTTTCTCCTCCATGACATGTGCCATAAAGGCCACATATCCTTTTCGTAAATATTTTCGGGCTTTAGTACACCACATGAGTTTCAAACCACCCGAGGGTTTCTTGCCACGAACCTCTAGGTCTTCACCAGACAAAAGAGGAATACGAATAATCGTATCGAAACAAACCACCTCAGCATGATGCTTGGTTAACCAATCCATTCCTACGATAATATCGAAACTCCTAAGCTGCATCGGTGTGAGGTCAATAGGAAAAAGATGGTTATCGAGGTTCAATTGACAATCGCGAATGACTGAAACGAGTACAAAAGGTTTACCAGTAGCAACCTCGACAGATAATGGCTTTCCTAGTTTAGTTCTAGGCATCGCAAGGAAAGGCTCAAATGCTAATGATACAAAACTCCTATCGGCACTAGAATAAAAAAGAACAGATGCAGGTCGATGGTTAATAAGGAACGTACCGTTAACAACTTCGTTATCAGCACGAGCCTCGTTAGCATTCAGATTGTATGCTCATCCACGAGCGGGGTTTTCATAGGCGTTTGCCTTCACAAGTTTCGGGTAGTTGTTCTTGAAGTGACCCATTTCTCCGCAGTTAAAACATGAACCAGATGGGAATGGAGGTCTAGCAGCGTTTCCCTAAGCTTGTGCTGGATTCTGAGCAGCTTAATTATGAACCGATCGACAAATGTTGGCCGTGTGGCCAAGTTTACCACAAGAGGTGCACTGTTTACATGCTTGCTGAACCACATGATGACCATTGCACCGATTACAGTAAGGTGCAGTACCAGCATACGGCTTCTTTGCAGGAGGCTGTGCTGGTGGGTTCTGAGCATTCTGGTTGGGTTGCGTGGTAAGTACAAAGTTCTAGGAAGCCTTGCGCTTCCTCGACCTCCTCGATGACTCACCCTTTTTCTTGCCCTTACCCTTGTCTTGAGTGGTGTTGGCTGACTGTTTCTTGTCACCCTTGCGGGTTAGTTTACCCTTCCTGACCTGAGAGTCAGTCAGGGTTGCAGCCAATTCGATAGCCTGACGAACAATGGTAGGGTTGCTACCAGTTACAATATCTTGCACAGAGTCAGGCAAATCATCAATATACCTCTCTATCGCTTTATCTAACGGGGTAACCATAGTAGGACACAATAAACTCAGCTCCTCATAACGATCTGTGTAAGCACAGTTTTCTCCCCCATCTTGTTTAAGATCATCAAACTCCAGTTCTAATGCCCTTATTTTGTGTCGGGGGCAGAACTCTCTCATCATGAGAGCCTGAAGCTCTGCCCAAGTCTGTGCCATAGCCACATCGGCACCCCTATCTCTCATTACACTGTTCCACCATGTTAAAGCACGCTTCTCAAAAACACTAGATGCAAACTCGACCTTTCGCTCATTTGGACATTGAACATGTCTAAATGTGCTTTATAGACTCTCGAACCATTGTAGGAGCCCAGTTGCTCCTTGAGACCCAGAAAATTTCAATGGTTTAGCTGAGTTGAAAGTTTTAAAACGGCACTAGGCATTGTTATTGTTGTTATTGTTTGCTTGATTTATCTGAGTTATGAGGTTTGGAATCACAGCAGCAATCTGCTGAGCGACAAGGGCTGCGAGTGCAGCATGAGGCATATTCTAAAAAGAACAAGGAAACATGATAAACGAGTGAGATTGACAACTGGATAAACAAAAGTGGTCTTGAAAACATCGACAAAACATAAGAAAGGCGATCATTCGTTTGTTACCTCGAACAAACAAACGACACACAGTGACTAATCAAAGTAAATGGGTCAATATAATGTATCGCGAAGACATGCTTTAGCCTATAAGTGGACACTTATACCAAGAGTTCCCAGGTAAGAGTGACTGGTCCGATTATGTGGATTTGTACGAACACTCTAGCCTTAGACAGAAAACTCGGGATACAGGAACCCACCCTTCCAAATTGCACGTGTTCACATTATAAGACCCAAACTTTGACGAGATTTTGAAAACTTTAAAGGCATAAGCCTAAAACAAATCATCTAAGAAATAGATGATTGATTTTCAAAACGGATTTATAATTTGTGTTCTTGTTGTGGTTGTCACCTAAAGATAGGTGACGGTATTGTTTTAGAATCTAAACGCAAGTAAACTCGTGTTAGGGTCCTAGGAAGGTTATAGTCTAGGTCAAAGCATTACTAATAACCCAATTCCCTATAACCATGAGCTCTAATACCAACTCTTCTGTCACACCCTGACCGCGTTAAAACAACGAAACCGCGGCAGAAACGTCGGGGAGTGGAGTAACAGAATCATTGTTTCACAACACATGGATTAAAGTTTCGTTTTATTGAATTAATTATTACATTGTCTTGACGTTCAAAAGCAAAACACAAACATATAGTCTATCAATGTTATTAAGTCACTAAGGACTCGTCCGATCCTATGTAAGCATGCATCCTAGTCATCATCAACATCATCAAACACCACCTGAAACATATATGAAAATAAAGTCAGCAAAGAAATGCCGGCAAGCACATAGGTTTTGTGAGTGTGTCAAATTCATGGCTTGTATACTTGTTGCAATACCTCGTACGACTACAAGAGTCGATAATTGAAAACCTTGTTTTGAAAAGTGTTTTGTATTGCAATTTGATTAACCAACTTAAAACAAGTTGGTTATATTTAATAAAACCTCGTTGCCATGAATCTTGACCCAAAAACATTTCCTTTTGTAAACCAAATTGTAAATCGTTCTTGTAATAAAACTCGTATGGTTTATATCATTTAGTAAACATCGTTGCGTGTCATCGTTTGAAATCATTCGTTCATGTGAACTAAATAACGCCACGGAATGTAATATGATAAAAGCACTTATATATAAGAAGTACCAGCAGCTTATCTACCATGCTTTTATCACATTACACCCGTCCCGTTATCTAATCACATACCAAAAACCAATCGTTCAATTGTACTTGTTTTCAATCGTTCGTGTTATCAAAACCAATTGTTCAAATCGTTCAACTCGTTTGTGTTATAAACCATCATTCAATCGTTAAAATCATTCAAATCATTCAAATCGTTCAAATCGTTCCAATCGTTCAAATCGTTCCAATCGTTCCAATCGTTCCAATAGTTCCAATCGTTCAAATCGTTCAAATCGTTCGTGTTTTAATTGTGAAAACTAACTTTTGGTCGTTTCGTTGAATACATTCAAACCTGTGTTCTGACTCGTTCCAATCGTTCAACTCATATTAACAAACCACCAAAGGGTAAGTTAACAATCATCAGGTTCTGTCGTTACCCACATTACCCCTATACATAACCACGGCGATAGTCCGATAACGGGATTTGTCAGATCCTATGGTACCATAACATACTACTGGTCGGCTCAACCAAAGCTAATGAATGTCATTCATGTTATGTAATAACGTCCCAACAAGTTCACTCACATTATTGAAATCGTTGTGTTTAATATAAACCATAGTATTTGTCTCGAAAACTCGAAAATCGTTTAGCATATATGAATCACCCCAAAACAATTGAAAGCAGTAAAATAGGGGAACTATGTACTCAGTTGAGATTGCAAGGTATCCTCGTTTTAAGTGGACTAACAAAGCTCGGCAATCAAGGAATCAAGTGGCACCTAGTATCGGATCACTATGTTAATAAATCGACACCTAAATCGGGAGATCGGGTAGAGTGAGGTCTCGTAAACCAAATGAGTATTGGAACTCATATGATATGGTTTACAAAGCCTACATATGGAATTCGGAACCTATCCTAAGTGCTTATGACCCGTTAAGGTAGTCTATGCTACTTTAACGCGTCATTTGCGCAAAAGCGCAAACGAATAGCCTAACTAGTCCTATTACAAGTATTTATATGCCCTAACATGTTTAATAACATTGCATAATCAATTTAAGTGTCAAAAATTTAGTTACATATGCTTAAATTCAAATTATGCATGAAAAGAACATTTTGGTCATTTTCCTAAGGCATATAAACTACCTATCATACAACTAATCAAACTAAGTAACCACAAGGTATAACCTCGGAAGGTTATTCCCTATACAACTATGGTCACAATATATGTTTGGTCGGATCCTAATGATCGACCAAACGGGTCGGGTTCGAAAGTCTAAGCGGTTGTCAAGACCGCTTATCTTACGACCCTATACAAGCACTAAACTAAAAGTGACGAGTTAAACATGTTAAAACATGTTTAACTAAGTTAGAAAACTGATTTGATATCAAAAAAAGTGTTTTGATACCCGAAAATAGTTTCGTCGTAAAATGCATATAATCGTGCATTTTGACCGAAACTTTGACTCGTCACTTCGACTAATCAACGTGGTAATCAGTAGGTATAATCGCAAGGGACTATAGCCATCGTGATTACGCTCACGCTGCAAAGTTCAATTGAACTTTGTCTTGACCAATTCATGGTCAAAGCTGAAAGTCAAACACTGTTTGACTTTCTTGCTTAAAATATATAACCAAGCATGAAAGAACACTTACAAGAGTCTAAGCTTGGATAATAGAACTAAGAAAACCAGGTAGGAGGCCTTTAACTATTGTGGTAGCCCCCCAATTGAACAGATTGGAGAAGAAGATGATGATAAGCAATGAAAATGGCCAAATTCCTTGGCTATTTATAGAATTCTTGAAGCCATAAGATCATTCCAAGTGTCCAATGTGTTTTCATGATTTTAGGAGGGCTTTAACAAGTGTCAAATGCATAAGAAATGGTGGCAAATTTGTGTACTTAGTCATTAAGAAATGGAATAAGAAGCTGACAGCAAACCTGCTGTGCTGGGCATCCCATACGAACCGTTTGGGCTTGTCCTTACGGTCCGTAAGGACCCTAGCTGGCAGCAACTTTGTAAAAATGACAGTTTGGCCCCTAAACTTCGTTTTGTCGTGTTTTGGCACTTCTAACACCCATCAAGCCCATTTTCAAGTTCCGTGATAATGTTAAAGTATATTTAACTTGAATTATGCTAAAAAATGTCACGGATGCCAGTTCATTTTGTAACACCCCGTGTTACGAAAGTCAATGTACAAGTCAAAGTCAAAGTCAAAGGAAGAAAAGATTGCTAATTGCGATATGTCACTCCTTGCTTGACTAGTAATTGTACGTCTTGACTTGTAATCGAATCTTTTATTTTATTTGCTTTAGTTGTATTATGTGGAGTATCTGTGAACAATCGAGGTTTAATCGCATGTTTTACCGCTTTATCACTAATCGCATCGCAATCGCATTCGCGACTTGAATTATGCGTTCTGGATATTGTTTTACGTGTGTGTGTTACTTATGTGTTACTTGTGCATGTTTACTTTATGTTTATGGTGATTAATCGAAATGCAATCACAACTCTATCGCAATCTAATCGCAAACGCTAGACGCAAGTTATTTATGATGATTGTATGTTATATATAGTATTTATGTGGTTATTATTAATCTATCGCATCGCTTAATCGAAACTCGCTCAAACGCATCGCACTGCTCAATGCACGAAACGAAACGCCGAAACTCAACTCGTCGGACCACTTTGATCGAATGGCCAATCGATCGAATGGTCGTCCAATCGGATTGCCGTCCGATCGGATTGCCATCCGATCGGTGAGCCATCCGACACTTGCACCCACTTTCCTCTTTTGGCAACCTATAAATACCCCCTGTCACATCACCAAAGTGATGTGATAACTCTCTCTCGTTCGACCAACGCTCAAGCCCTCTTTTCTCTCGATTCCTCGCGATTATTGTAAGTTTTCAACTCAAATCTTGTACTTCTATGATTTACACGCACTTCTTCATCATTTTCACCCTTGAATCTCGACTTTTAACCGTGAAATCAGTCGATTTGAGGTGTTCTAAGATGATGTCATCATGGAGTTCTTATGAACTTCAAGTTTTGGCCTCATTCCACCAAGAACAACTCAGATCTAAAGGATTTCCATATGATTTAACACTATTTTCACCTAGATCTAACATTTCAAGGTTAAAAAGGATTGAAAGACACCTTTTCAACTTTCTTTCAACTCTTCTACACTCAATGCCCTCAAAACCGATAGAATCGGAGCTCATTCAGGCCTTCTACTCTTCTCTAGTGATGTGTCGGTTGAGATCTGAATCCTATCAACGAGGCAACCGATTTCGGGTTGAACATGAACACCGTCACAAACAGCTAACTGATCGGATTGGGGTGATTCCCGTTCGATCGGATAACCTGGGTCTGATGGAGTTTCCGTTGTTTAACGCATTGTCATACCGTCTCAAATCAAACCGCAAAACTTTCAAAATAATCAAGTTCAAAACGATCAGATTCGTGGGGACGGATTGCCGTCCGATCGGATTGCCATCCGATCGAACCGCAATCCGATCGGATTGCACTTGGACCTCAACACTTAAACTTTTTCACAAATTTTCAAAGATCATCAGTTTCTAACGGATTGCCATCTGATCGGAAGACCATCCGATCGAATGACAATCCTGCTGTGAACTTGTTCTCTGAGAAATGCCTCGCCGGACGGATCGCCATCCGATCGAACTGCCGTTCGATCGAACGACCTGAAAGGTAGAGATACTTCTCTGATTTTAAAATGCTACAACGAAAACTTCAAAGCCATCATACATAAACACATCCTTACCAAACGAATGTCAATCCGACCGAATGGCCATCCGATCGGATGACCATCCGATCGAATTACCGTTCGACACTTGGTACTCTTCGCACCGTTTATTATTCTATCATCACTGTTCAGGCTAATCTCTCAGCGCTCCCTTCAATCCAAGAGAGTGTTTACTTGCTAAAACACGATCTGTGAGTATACTCGATCCCTTTTTGCTTTACACACTTTTGGGTGTTACATACGTTACTTATTCAAATCACATCGATCACACAACGCAAACATAATTTATACGCCGACCATTATTGCATGTTAAGTGTTATTCGATGAATGCTTGTATGTTATGTTTACACAGTGATTGTTGCCTGACACCTTAGCAACGATAGTACTATAGTTTGGACTCAGCACCTGTCGTGGACAGGGGTTGTTAAGGGATTTACTTCACGTGTCCCAGTGGGGATATGTGTTGTGCATTCTACAACTCGCAGTCACGTCTGTGCATATTTCATTTTCGATAACCTACTAGCCTTCACTTTGGTACATGTTACATGCTGGTTATGCGTAAACGATTTCGAACTCTACTATAGTATCAAACTTGTATGCTCACCTTTACACTATGTGTATTGACCTATATTTTAACGTATGTGGCAGGTGTTTGAATGCTTAGGACATTTGATTGCTTTCATGGAATCGAGCTTAGGAGAGTCTAGAAACAAACAATTTAAATCTGAGTTGTCGGAACAATTTTATTGTCTTTGAGATATATATGTCTGTAATAATTGATTTACTTGATGGGTTATGGTATGGGACATAATATTAACTATCCGCTAATTTAGTTGTTATGGAATTTCTCTTGGACAATTTGTTTCGCTCAGTGCCACACCCCGATGTTCCCGTCATCGGTTGGGGTGTGACACATTTGGCCGTACGGTTGAGGTTTTCGGTTAATTACGACGGAATCGTAACGAACGCGAAAACGACCCAAATTGCGCGCGAATGGTATTTTTGCATTCCCATCACTAAAATACAATATTCTAGTGATTACAAAAATTTTTGGATGTTCGGATATGGTCAGAACGCAAGATATGCACGTAAATGTATATTTTCGCAGTTTTGACGCTTTTAGTCCCTATGATCAAATAAGAGTATTTTCGCATACCGAACCCTTCAAAACTTATTTTTAAGCTATGTAAAAGATATTTAGGGTATGTTTAGCTTATGATCATGTTCCGGAGTGTACGTTGCTATACGAATAGGCAAACTTTTGCAGTTTGTCGCAAATAGTCCCTGAGATCGAATAAACTTGTTTTTGACACACCAAACCCTTCAAAACTTATTTTTAAGTTATGTAAAGGTTAATTAAGACATGTTAAGCATATATCACTATTCCAGAGTGTTTTTTGCATTAAACTGATTACGTTTATGTAATAGTTTGCGTATAACTTTCTAGAAAGCGATTTAAAGCTTGAAATCGAACTAGAATCAAAACGTGAAATTGTCAAACACAAATACACAAACATTGGGACCAAAACACATCGTTTTTTTGATAATTGATTTTGTTCTACATCGTACAGTGTTTGCAGAGCACAATTGTCACATACCTCCTTTTTTGGCACTGCTTGGACGGGACTTACCCATGGGATATCTGAGATAGGGTAGATAAGTCCGGCGTCTAGTAGCTTGATGACTTCATTTTTAATCACCTCTTGTATGTTTAGATTTACTCTTCTTTGTGGTTGTATTACCGTTTTATAGTCATCTTTCATTAAAATTTTGTGTGTGCGCATGGAAAGATTGATGCCTTTGATATCCATAAGTTTCCATGCGATTGTGTTTTTATGTTTTTTCAAAACATTTATTAATGTTTCTTTTTCAAAAAGTGTTTGTTTAGAAGAAATGATGACGGGGAGCTTACCATGTTTGTCCAAGAATGCGTATTCTAGACCTTTTGGTAGTTCCTTGAGTTCAAGTGGCAGTGGGACTTCAAAAGACCACTTATTTTCTTCTTTATTAAGATCAATGGCCGAAAAGGTTTGTTCGATGGCGTCTTCCTCTTCGACGAATTGTTCTTCTGTTTCTTTCGTATCGGCTGGCTCTGCTTCATCTTCAATTAGGGGGTCGTCATTGCCAATTGGGTATTTCATTGATTGGTCGAGATTGACGTACCTTTTGTCGGTCCCTAATTGAAGTGGTAGTTTGTTTTGCTTCCATTTAACTAAGGTTTGATGGGATTTTATGAACGGTTGTCCCAACACGAGGGGGGTATCATCTAGGATGATAAAGTCGGTTGGTACTACCGCTTGGCTTGTTTGAATTAAGACATTCTCAACCATTCCCGTGGCGTTTATCATTTTTCGATTAGAGAAAAAAATAGGGATTTTAAGAGGAGAAAAATCACTAGTACCTAATTTTTCGAAAATATAGTTTGGCATTATGTTAACACAAAGATCTTTATCAATTAGCACGTTACTAACAAAGATGTTTTGAAAAAAAACATGGTACCGGTTTTATGTTTAGTTCATGGTATTCCTCTTGTATTAGTGAAGTTTGATCATTTGTTAACGTGATGCTAACTAACTCTTCGATTTTAGTGGTATTGTTTAACTCTTTTAAAAACTTGGCATGAGAAGATACCAAATAATGATTTTCAAAAGAAGGTTGTAAAACGTGAATTTCTTGAAAGTTTTGTTCTATTTTAAAATCATTATTTCAACTTACCTTCTTCTTGGTTTGGTTCATGCGTGAGTTTTTCGTTTTGTTGCTCTTCTATTTTTACCTCTTCGACTATTACCTCTTTAGTACAAATGGCTCCTCTTTTTCACGAGATCTCGTAATTAAGAGTTCAAGATTTTTGAGACTTTGTATAAGGCTTTCGGCTTCGGGATTAATTGTTGGTGGCGTGTCCTATGTTTCAAACGGATTAGCATCCCAGTCAAAGCTTGATTTTGGGAGCTCAAACCTTGGTTCTTCATATGTGGTGTATGAGGTTGATGGTTGAAAAAGGTAACATTGTTGTACCGAATGGCATTCACCACAAATGGTACAATAAAGTTCCTCATAATCATCCTCAATATAGTAGTTGTAGTCTTCTGAGAAGCAATCCATTGTATTGGAAGATACCCAGAAGAAAAACGAGCCTCGGGATCAGAAAACAGAAAATTAGAATTTAACAGAATGTTGACCACGTCCCCGTGCTGAACTGGCATGGCCCCGTGGGCAAGTCTGTATCTGGGCGTTTGAAAAAGTTTTTCTAAAAATTTGCAGCACGGGGGCGTGTCCAAGTGGCACGGCCCCGTGTTAAACCTACTATAAAAACAAAAAAGTTTTGAAAATGGGCGCTCAGTTTTAAAAAAATGTTTAGAATTTGATTAGGCCGCTAATTTTAAGCTTTCTCAAAATTATTGTGTCCCCGGAAACGGCGCAAAAAACTTGACGTGTGGGGGTATGAGTGTAATTTTTAGATATATTTTAAGCTCTTTTTACTCGCGAATCAAGTTTTAAATTTATAAAACACGATATAATACTATCACTCTACACACGTTAGGGCAAGTGCACCATCGCGGACGTAGTATAGTGATATCAAGATACCGAGGTCGTCCAAGGACACAAGAGCTTTTAGTACCGGCTTATCATTAACGTCTAATATAACCAAATTTTGATAAAAATTTTTGAAAGTTATAAAAAGATAAACTAAAATATAAAATAAAAATAAAATATAAGGAAAAACAAATAGACAAGACGGAATCACTTGGTTCCAACTCCTCTTTTATGTATCCTTTAATGATTTCCGCACTTTGGGCATTTTAAGAGATTATCATTAAGTTATAGAAGTGGACCCCCTTCCACGCAACGTTACTCTTAACCTATTGGTCTGATTCAGCAGGGTTATAGTCCCGCAAGGTCGGAATATTGAAATATAATTAAGTAAGTTATTAATGCGAAAAGTGGTAAGCCCCCTTCCAGGCAGCGTTACCCTCAACCTATTGGTCTGAGTCAGCAAGGATACAGTCCCGCAAGGTTGGTTTAAAGTTTTAATAGTAGGTTATAGATAAGGGATTCAAGCGGTTCTTACTTCTCCCGAGGCAGATTGTACCGCCCACTCGTGAAGTCTTACTAGGCTTGAACCAGGGTCTATACACTTAACGAGACATAGAATTACCCAACCACTCTTCTAACCCCCTTCCAGGCAGTTAACGTGCTTTATATAGACCGTAAAGACACGAATGAGTGAATCAACAAAACATTAAGAATAGTTAAATAAATTCGCCTTCAATATAGAAAACTAGTTATTAAAGTCATTAATACATACCCAAATAAAAAGGAGCCAAACGTTGGAAATAAAAAAGTACTACATAAAAGATTTGTCTTCACCAAGTGATGTAAGAGTTTAGCCAAGCATGGCCTTTGTTTGACAAGGACTCTTACGATCGATCTTGGATCCTGAAACTACTACATGCTCGAAATGATGGAAAACGGAAGATGGTGGTGGGTGTTGGTGTTGTAGTGGCGGTGGAGTGGTGGCAGTGAGAGAAGTGGTTTGCCAAGGGATTGGTTGGAATGAAACCAAGCACCCCTATTTATAGCTGAAGTCAGACAGTTCACACGGCCCCGTGCCCACCTGGCACGTCCCCGTAGCCATCTTTATATCTCTTTCTCATTAACTGCAGTGTCAGATCTTGTACTAACACGGCCCCGTGTGTCAACGGCATGACCCGTGGCTATTGTACTTGCTGTACTATCTCAGATTCTGCGAATCTTAGAGTTGACCATGCCCCATGTTGGGTTAGCACGGCCCCGTGTTGGTCTGTCTGGTTTGTCTTTTGTTGTTTTCTTTTCTTCTGCAGAGAATCTTGACTGGGCACGGTCCCGTGCCAGAGCTTCTGTTCTTGTTATTTTGTTTGGATGTGGATGGGGGCTTGGCGAGTCGTGTCAATCTTCCTTCTTTGTATTAATGTTGGTTTCTACTGTTAATTTGCTTCTTTATGCGTTTAAGCTCTTTTGACCTTGTAAATTAAAAATAAACAAAGAAACATGTTTTTTCCAACATTAGTACCGAAAAAGGGTTGGTTTACACCGTATTTGATATAATTTATATGTTGTATTTACTCACATCAGGTTCAATGTAAAAAATATACGTTCATGCTGTTTTTTTATCTACTAAAAACATTGTTAATAACAACTCTAGATACATATGTAACATGAAGTGTATCTTTTGTCCCTTTAATTCGTTGCACTAGTCTCATATACTTCTAGTTACATATATTACTTGTTTACTAATTGATATGACATTTTGGATGATGTAATGTTGTTACATATGTAATTTTACTAAGTTTAAATTGATACCAAAGGGGCTGCACATATGTAACACATGTTTATAACATGTGTTACACTATGGGGTAACATATGTATAGCCATGTTACACATGTTACATATAGTTGTTACATGTGTTACAACATCAAGGTTACATATGTTACATATAGTTGTTACTTCAAAAAAAAATTTGTCTTCACAACAACATCCGTATTCATCCAAAAATGGGCATACTAACAATTAAAATAAAAATGAATTTTATATCAATAGTTGTAATGCTTCTAAAAATGGTATTCACAGCAACATCCTTCTTCACAACACATAGCAGCCAACAAAAAAACGCACCATCGTCACCACGAAAACCTGATGATGCGTTGTAATCCTTCGACGAGCTTTGCTTCTTGATAACAATCTTCATCTTTAACACAAAACATCTTTTCACCTATGAACAAAACAAGTACATCAATATTAATCTTCTATAGTTAAACTTATTAATCTCCTATGTAACATGTGTAACATGGCTATACATGTGTTACCTCTCTAGTGTAACATATGTTACAAACATGTGTTACACATGTGCAACCCCTTTTGTGTCCAAAAAAGGATTGGGGTAACTATAAGTAACTTGTGTAACGTTGTTGCAACATATGTAGCTAATTATCCCACCAAAAAACACTACTTTTTATTTGTAATCAAAAGAGATATTCCGAATAAATTATGAAATTTATACATTTTAACATTTAACAACCCATCTAAAAAACATTTTAACATTTAAACTTACTATTACGTTAAGTACAAATGTGTAACACCTTGTATGCAACATATATTGCCCCGAAGTGTAACACATGTTATAACAAATAGGACAAACAGTTTAGAATGTAGCTGGCAGAAATGTAACATACGTAGCTAATAATGTCAGCAAAAATTTGAAACATTTAACACTAATTATAAAAAAACACACCATCGTCACCACGAAAACCTGCTGATGCGTTGTAATTCTTTGGAGGGCTTCGCTTCTTGATAACCATCTTCATCTTGAACACAAAACATCTATTCACCTATGAACAAAACAAGTACATCAATATTAATCTTCTATAGTTAAACTTATTAATCTCCTATGTAACATGTGTAACATGGCTATATATGTGTTACTTCTCTAGTGAAACACATGTTAGAAACATGTGTTACATATGTGCAACCCCCATTTGTGTCCAAAAAGGGGTTGGGGTAACTATAAGTAACTTGTGTAACGTTGTTAGTACATATGTAGCTAATTATCCCACAAAAAAAACACGACTTTTATTTGTATAATAAACGAGATATTCCGAATAAATTATGAAGTTTATACATTTTAACAATTAACATCATATCTAAAAAACATTTTAACATTTAAACTTACTATTATGTTAAGTATAAATGTGTAACACCATATATGCAACATATATTGCCCCGAAGTGTAACATATGTTACAACATATAGGATAAACAGTTTATAATGTAGCTGGCAGAAATATAGCTGGCAGAAATGTAACATACGTAGCTAATTATGCCAGCAAAAATTTGAAACATTTAACACTAATTATCAAAAAAAAAAAAAAAAGAACAACTTAACCAACAAAAATTTGAAAACTTTTCTGTAACAATTATGGATTTTCAAACTAATTATCTACCATCAATTGTGATGCCCAATTTAAAAAAACAATCAGAAAACAAAATAAAGCAAATCCAATGCATAAAACCTAAAACAAACCCAACTCACTCCTCCCAAAAAAAATCTCACTATATTTGCCTTCTTCCACATCGCAAAATACACACCTAACCTATATTCCCTTTCATATTGAAATAGTAAAACAACTTGCAACTTCTATTTTACTTCAAAAACAAGACATAGTACAAACCAAACAACTCCAAATATGTTGATGATTACAACTTTAAGAAAACCCACACTAGTGTGTGTAACTAAAGAGAGCGAGAGAGAGTTGTGTAGAGAGAGAAACCGATTACGGCGAGTGAAAATTAACCACTTACCGAAAAACTCCAAGTCAATCTTATTACCAAAACATACTTTCCGATCAGCTTCATAACCGTCATTGATCTGGCAACGTAATGGCCGGAAACCGAGTCATTGTCGTTGCCAAAATCCATGGTAAACCACCACAAAAAAAATCATATGAGAACACCATAAACCACCTAAAAATCATTGATGATCTTGGAAATGTTCTTGACGACGAGTGACACTTAACCAACACAAAAAATCTTGAAAGGGAAAGAGAGAGTGGAGGGGAGGAATGGTGGGTTTAAATTTGGGAGGTTGGTGGGTTATGTGCAGAGATGAGAGAACAAAAAGAAATAAGAAAGAACATAGAGGAATTCGAGTTGGAAAACCCTGTTTCACCTTGTTTATGCACCATTTCCCTTTCATTTCTTATTATTTACATCAACGAATATGATCGACCTCTGTTCCACAATAAGGAATTCAAGTTCTAGTGCTATTCTCTGGGCCATCCACCTTTATCCTTCGTCGCATTCGTCAAATTTATTTTTGTTCGTGAACCGTTCGTGAACACGCTCATTTCCTTAATGAACGAACACGAACTTAAAATTTCGTTCGGTAACTGTTCATGAACCGTTCGTGGACTCATTTATTTCCTTAACGAACGAACACGAACAAGGGCTTGTTCGTGTTCGTTCGGTTCGTTTGCAGCCCTACTAAGATCTCTTAACCCTAAACCCTAAATCCTAACTCCTAAACTCTAAACCTTAAAGCTAAAATATAAGGCTAAAATCTAAGCTAAACCGTAAAATCTAAACTATAAACCCTAAAAGCTAAACCCTAAAGGCTAAACCTAAAGTTAAACCCTAAACCCTAAAGCTAAACCCTAAAAGCCAAACCCTAATATATTTAGGGTTTAGGGGTTTGATACGTGGTTGAAAACCGGTGTTCGTAATCGTGTAACTTGATGTTTTTACATGAGTTTTAATTCCGAATAGCCTACTTTTAATTTAAAATGTGTTTTGCAGGTTTGATGGAGTTTAAGGAGCTTTTCGAGAGCTTTACGGGTCACCGGGATGAAAAACGGACAACCGGGACACTTTACGGGTCAACCGGGAGCACAAGAGGCGAAAAACGGAAGATTGGTTTTGTGGGCACCGTCGCCGACGCCCATATGGGTCGTCGCCGACGCCCCGTAGAAATGCCCGTTGCTGAAAATGTGCGCATACAGCAAGATAAGCCATCAGCCAAATCCGCACAATCCATAAGGCGTCGCCGACGGGGCTTCAGGCCGTCGGCGACGCCCTCCCAATTCTTCGATCGCGTAAATTTGGTGTTTGGGTGTTTGAACGAGTTGAGGAGATTTTTGGTCATCAATTTCGGGAGTTACACTTTATGTGAGTTTGAAAATCATATCTTGGAGCCTAATTCACCTACCATTCATCTCTAATCCATTTGGCTAATCACAAAGCTTCACCCGAATTATCAATCATCATCCAAGATCATCAATTCACTTCACCATCACCAACCATCCACAAACCCTAACCATTCATCCATTCATCCATTCATCCATATTCAAGCTTCAAGATGACCCAGTTCAAGTCTCAAGCATCCGTTGATCTAGTCTCGTTCACCATGAGCAGCTAATTTCTTGGAGGTTTCACCCCGGTGTAGACTTTTGTAAGATTTAGGGTTTATTATGTTTTGATGTTTGCTTTGTGACAACTTGAATTACATTTGAATCTTTAGACAATTGTCCTACGTTTATATTGAATTTGCGAATTGTCGAGTGAATGATTAAATTTGACTTTGTGAAATGAATACACGTATTTATGCCTTGTCTTTTGATAGGATTTGCTAGTCCAAAGTAACGAAGTGCATCGTGGTCCGTTTTCTATGACGTTGATAGCAATTGGAACCTAAGCTTTGTGATTGTTGACCCGTTAATGAATTATTTCGAGTAAATCAAATTAAAACACATAGTAATCCTAAGTCTTGCATTTGTTGAAACCGAGTGTGAACCTTGTTTACATATCTTGTTTTTAAACCATCAATTACGTTTCTTGCAATTGTTTATTTATTCTAGTTAATCCAACCCATTTGCTATTCACATTTCAACATCTTTTCAAAATCAACAAAAATACACAAAAACAAAATAGCAAAGCTTCATAACTGTGACATCTTTTGAGAATTCATCCAAATCCATTCGCAAACAACATACACTTCGTGGTTCGACCCCTTGCTACCACTAACTATTTGTTAAGGGTAATTTGGGCTTATAAATATTATCTTTGACCGGAGAGCGACACTCCGATCAAATTTTGGCGTCGTTGCCGGGGAGTGCGTGCGCTTTGTGTTTGGATATTGTTTGAATTTGTGTGATTATCTGTTTAATTTGCATAATTTCTTTTCTTGTACTTTGTCTTATTCTTTGTTACGCGGGGTGTGTTACTTGTGCAGGTTATAGGTAGTGCATGCATACACGGAACTCCGGGAGGACTTCACCGTTGGTTTACGAACCGGAAATCGAAAGAGTAGCAAGAAGAAACTTAGCAAGCCGATTAGAAGCAACTTTTGCTTCTAATCAAACCACTTGAACACCATAATTCACACCAACCATTGAAACCGATTCAATGGAAAACCAAAATTCAAATCAAAACCTCAACCAAAACCAAAATCCGAACCAATTCCAATACCGAAGCAACTTCAATCCTGCCCAAAATGTCCAACCTATACCTCAAGAGCAATCGGGTGGTAATAACAACTCTAGACCACCCACACCACCTTTCTGAAACCAAAATCCCAACAACACCCAAAAAACACCCCAACAACAAAACCTTCACCGACAAAATTCCTTACCCATTCACCTTGATGACCGGAATGTCAATTCTGACCGTAGAGGCAATCGAGATTGTGGCAATCCCGCGAATGAAGACCCGTTCTTTAATTTAGATGATTTGAGAAATGCTATCCCCGACGACGAACCGTATAGTGTTCCCGGTTATCAATCGTCGGAACACGTGAGTGTTCATACGGAGTATTCGGATGACGGGGGTAATTACGATGATCGGGTTGATGATGAAGATTGGGGGTATGTGAATAGGGGTAACGTCTACAATGATAGAGGTTTTGAAGATGACGAGTTTGGCTATCAAAATGCTAACTTTGTGGGGAACGATGACTACGGGTATGGGAATGTGAGAAATGACGGTTACGAAAACAACCGCCAACCACGAAACAACAACCAAAGGAACCGGAATGATGGGTTTTACAACAACAATAATAACAACAATGCTAACCCTGACAGGATTCATCGTTTCGTGGGAGGAGGTAATCAAAGAGGTAATCAAGGTGGATATCAAAGAGGTGATAGGGGAGGTGATAGAAGGGATAATCGAAGGCCGGTGGATCAAGAAGTTAACGGTCCGCATCGTCGTCAACAACCTCCACTGGGAGTAAATGACCGTTTTAGACCGGTGGTTACTTATAATGACTTTCCAATAGTTTGTGAAAGGAGAATGTTCGATTACAAGCCCCACTACATCAACATACTTCCCCATTTCAATGGGAGGTCTAATGATGAACCGTACACTCATTTGGCGGAGTTTTCGTCCATTTGTAGCACTATCGGGGGGCATAATTTTGCATTGGAGGAGGTCAAGCTTCGATTATTTCAGTTTTTGTTAAAAGATAAAGCGAAGCAATGGTTTCTTACACTTCCGGCGAATAGTATTCGGACATGGGGCGAGATGCAACAAGTATTTCTTGACGAGTACTACTCAATGGCGAAGACTGATGATGCGCGGGATGAAATAAGGTCATTTCGGAAACTATCGAGTGAACCGTTGCATGAAGCGTTCACTCGATACAAAGAATTGATTCAGAAATGCCCACATCACCAAATAGAGAATTGGGAATTGGTTAAGTGTTTTGTACGAGGATTGGATGATGAGACGTGGAATCGCCTCGAGTCAACGAGCAACGGAACTCTATTGAGCAATCATGAAGATGATGATTGGGAGTTCCTCGAGAGGATGAGCAAGAGGTCAAAGGCGAAAGAATCGGCCGACCGAGCCAAAAAGTACTCTACCTCAAGGTCTTGGCCCGATCGCGATGCAAGTTCTAAGGATCGGATTGAAACATTGGAGCGGGAGTTGGCACACATGAAGAAAAAGAAGTGGGTGCGGTGCAATACACCGTATGTGAAGAATGTGGCGACATCGGTCACCGGACCGAGAATTGTCAAGACACTGTGGATGTGAATCAATTGTATGGAGACCGGAGGCAATACGATATGAACTCCAACACTTACCACCCTGGATTGAGGAGCCATCCTAACTTTAGGTATGGTAATGCCTCCAACCAAATGAACCCGAATTTCCAATCGGGAAATCAAGGTGGGTATTCGCACCAAACTCTCCAAGGAGGTAACCAAGGGGGTTACCAACGGAATAACAATCAAGGCGGTGATGACTCGATAAATTCTAAGTTTGATGCACTTATGAATGCTATGAGTGCCCTTACTAATTCACATCAAGCCCTTACTAATTCACATCAAGAGATCAAAACCGAAATGAAGAAAGAGTTTGAAGTAAGAGATAAATCTCATAAGGCACTGGAGAAGCAAGTGGGGCAACTTGCACAAGAGATGGCTCAGATTCGTGGAAGCGGAGGAGGACTTCCAAGTGACACTACAGTGAACCCGAAGCATCAAGGTTCTAGCACAAGCAACGTCAGGAATGCACGTATTAGCGCGGTAAGTATTCTTTTAAATGATGAAGTTTGTAGTGTTGAAAGCATTCCACCACCACAATTCATTGATAGTGTAGTGGAAGATATAAGTGATGAGCCAGAAAATGAAAATAAACAAGAAACGATTTCACAAAGTACAATTGAAAATGTAACTAAAAATGCTTTTTGTGAAAATTGTTTAAATCAACTTAACTTGCTTAATACATTGAAAAGTGAAGAACGGTGCCCACCAAAGGACGAGGGGTGGGAAAATTTTAAACAAGCTAAAATTAATTTGCCGTTACTTGATGATATTAAAAAGGTTCCGGCTCATGTGGAATGCTTGAAAGGGTTGAGCATTGAAAAACGGCACAATAAATTACCCGAACCAATCGATTTGGTATCACATATTAGTGCCGTTTTATCAAGTGCGCTCCCCCAAAAAGCTCAAGATCCGGGAGATCCTCTTATTCCAATTCAAATTGGAACATTTAAAATTGAGAGGGCGCTCCTCGATCTTGGAGCTTGTGTGAGCATTTAACCGGGAGTTTGTATGACCAATACGATTTTGGTCCACTAAAAAATTTTAATACTCCCGTAGCATTGGCCGATCAGACTCCCACGCATCCAAGGGGGATGGTGGAAGATGTGATTGTTAAGGTGGATGATTGTTACTACCCAGTTGACTTTTTGGTAGTAGACTATGTTGGGTGTGTTGAGGACACCCAACCGATAGTTATACTGGGTAGACCGTTCCTGGAAACTGCTAATGCCATAATAAATTGTGCAACGGGAACGGTAAGCATGAAATTTGGGGACCGAGAATTAAATTTAAATGTTTTTCCAAATTTCACTAACCCGCTCGGTGAGGATAAGTGTCCTAAAAAGGACATGAATCCAAACAAAAAGGTATGTGCTATGGTTGGTAGGTTTGGAGAAACAAAGAAGAAGACGGTCAAGAAAAAGAAAGCGAAGAAGTCCCATCTAGAAAAGAAAAAGGAAGAGGAGGTGAGGAATTTTGGACCGTTTGGCAACAAATGGTATGAATCACCGGTGGGTGATTTTGAGGAGTTCATGGGCGGCAAGCACGCCATTCGACCACCATGAGGTGGTAAGTCAATTGTTGTTGTATATTTTATTTCACAATTCGTTTTAGTTTTTCTTCATAGTTTTGTTGTTGTTGTTGTCTAATTTTGTTATTTTATTTTAGTAGTTAAATGAACGTTGTGGGTGTGTTCCCTATATAACCCTCACGAGACCTACTCGTCCTCCCGAGCTATCGGGAGGTTTAAAAGAGCTTGTTGCATACGGTAAATGCAACTGAGATGTGACACCTGTGTCACTGCGACCATCAAAAAAATACCAAATCAATGAAATATTGTGTTTCATACTTGGGATTTGTAAAAATATGTGTATCGTTTGCACATATCAATTCTTGTTCGATTTCAAGCCTTAAATCGCTTTCTGGAAGGTTATACGCGATCTGATGCGTAAATATAACCAGTTTAATGCAACAAACACTCCGGAACAGTGACATAGTCTTAACATACCTTAAATAACCTTTACATAACTTAGAAATAAGTTTTGGAAGGTTTGGTGTGGAGAAATTAAATTTATTCGCTTACAGGGACTAATTTCGACAAACTACGAAAGTATGCCGATTCGTACTGTAACGAACATTCCAGAACTTGATCATAAGTTAAATATGCCCTAAATATCCTTTACATAGCTTAGAAATAGGCTTTGAGGTGTTTGGTGCACAAAAATAAACTTTCATGATCAATAGGGACAAAAAGAGTCAAAAAGTGCACAAGTTTGGATTTTCGGGCATCTCTTACGTTCTGAATATATCCGGACATCCAAAAATTTATGTAATCATTAAAATATTATATTTTAGTGATTGGCATGATAAAATTCCATTCGTCGCGTAATTTGGATCGTTTTTCGCGTCCGTTCGTGTTTCGTCGTAATTAACCGAACAATGCGACCGTACGACCAAACGAACCGACATCCGAGATATTTTTGAGCACATTTCAAGTTCTCTATACTTTAACTTCATTTTAGAGCCTTGAAATGAGGTTAACGGGGCTTAAACATGTCAAAAATGCATGAAAATCAAGTTTTGGTCATGTAGGGGCTGTTTCTGCCAAACTGCCAAACTAGGCTTACACGGGGCGCGTAAGCTGAAGCCTCAGCTTACGCGGGGCGCCTAAAACTCCCAGACCTGCAAAAATCAATTTTCAGCAAAACCCAGCTGTTCCCATGTTTTGCAAATGGTTTTAAGCTTCCTATGGGCTTGTTTTGGGTGCCCAAGGTATTCCAAATCAGTGGGTATGATGTGTACGGTCCAGATTGAGGCTCGTTTATCAAGAAACGATCTTAACGGTGGCCCAAAAACTATAAATACCCCACCCCTTTTCATTTCAAACCCACATTTGATTCAGATTTCTCTAAGTTGGAGACTCAAAACCTTCATACCTGAGAAATCTTGGATCAAATCTCCATCGCTTGGACCTCTTGTAAGCTTCTTTCATTCTTTTATGCGTTTTTAAGCGTGAAAGTCAAACAGTGTTTGACTTTCTACTTTGACTAGTCAATGGTCAACATGAAGTTCGTTTGAACTTCGCAGCGTGAGCGTAATCACGATGGTCATAGTCCTTTGTGACTATACCTACTGATTACCACGTTATTAGGCATAGTGACGAGTCCTAGTTTCGGTCAAAATGCGTATTCTTGCGTATTTTGCAACCAAACTACTCTTGGGTATCAAGACCCTTTGTTTTGATACCAAACTTGTTTTCTAACTTCGTTAAACATGTTTAGCTTGTCACTTTAGGTTTAGTGCTTATAGGATCGAAAGATAAGCGGTCTAAACAACCGCTTAGACTTTCGAACCCGACCCATTTGGTTGATCATTAGGATCCGACCAAACATGTATTGTGACCATAGTTGTATAGGGAATAACCTTCTGAGGTTATACCTTATGGTCACTACGTTTAGTTAGTTGTATGATAGGTAATTTACATGCCTTAGGAAAATGACCAAAATGCCCTTTTTAAGCATAAATTCATTTTAAGCATATGTAACATAAATTTTGGCATCTAAACTGATTAGGCAACATTATTAGACATGTTAAGGCATATAATACTTGTCATAGGACTAGTTAGGCGGTCTGAACGCGTTTTACGCGAACGACACGTTAAAGTGGCGTACGCTACCTTAACGAGTCGTAATGGGTCGTAAGCACTTAGGTTAGGTTTCGTTTTAGAATGTAGGCTTTGTTAAACCATATTACATGAGTTCCTACACTCATTTGGTTTACGAAACCTCATTTTATCCGATCCTCCGATTTAGGTTCGTTTATTAACATAGTTACCTATATTAGGTGACGTTTGATTTCTGTGATCCCTCTAGCTTTGCTTGGTTGTTAGTCAAGACTTCTAAGCATCCTCAAGTGAGTACATAGTCCCCTCTTTTACTGTTTTCAAACTGTTTTGGGGTGAAACACATGTGCCTACTTGTTACTTTCGTGCTTTTCATGATTTTATATCATATGCTTGTTATGTTCATTAGTACATATATATAGTACATGATTTCATTATGTTTTGCTATGTATGTTCACTTAACATGCTAGCACATTGTTTTACATTTTGAACCGTTTGATTTGTGTGAACCGTTTGTAACCGTTTGATTTGTGTGAACCGTTTGTAACCGTTTGATTTGTGTTAACCGTTTGTAACCGTTTGATTTGTGTGAACCGTTTGTAACCGTTTGATTTATGTGAACCGTTTGTGACTGTTTGATTTGTGTGAACCGTTTGTGATCGTTTGATTTGTATGAACCATTTGTAACTGTTTGATTTATATGAACCGTTTGTAACTGTTTGATTTTGTGAACCGTTTGGTATTGTTTGAACCATTTGGGTTAGGGAAGTGATTAGGTAACGGGGCGGGTGTAATGTGTTAAAAGCATGGTGGATACGCCGCTGGTACTTCCTATATATAAGTGCTTTTAATGCATTATATATCGTTGCGTTATCTAGATCACTTGGGCAAGGTTATCAAAACAAAAGTTATATTACAAGGTTTTTCTAACAATATATACTATTCGAGATTTATTTCAAAAACGATTTACAGTTTGGGTTTATATAAACAAATGTTTTGGAGTTAAGAATCATGGTATCGAGGTGTTATAAAATAAATATGTTTTGAATTAGTTATTTCAATTTACATAACAAACATTTTACAAAACTTGGTTTTCTAATTATCAATTTACAAAGGTGTTTAAGTTATATTTTCAAAACATAAACGAGCCATGAATCGGACACTCACATAAAACCTATGTACTCACCGGCATTTTTATGCTGACGTATTTTCAAGTGAGTTTCAGGTACCATAGTTGGTGATATTTGATGATGATATTGATGCATGCTCACATAGGAACGGACGAGGCCTTAGTGACTTAATAACAATAAAAGTCTACTTGTTCATATTTTGTTTCTAATTTCAATGTAATGTAATACACTTAATTCAAAAAAACAAAACTTTTATCCATGTGTTATGAAACAATGATTCTGTTACAACACTCCCCGACGTTTCCGCCACGATTTGTTGTTTTATCGTGGTCGGGGTGTGACAGAAAAGTTGGTATCAGAGCTCATGGTTATAGGGAATTAGGTTATTAGTATTGCTTTGACCTAGTCTATAACCTTCCTAGGACCCTAACGCGAGTTTACTTACGTTTAGTCATAAAACAACACCGTCACTTATCCTTAGGTGACAACCACAACAAGAACACAAATTTCGAATCTGCTTTGAAAACTAATCATCTGTTCTAGGATGATTTATTATAAGGTTTTGAACCTTCAAAGTTTTCAAGATCCCGTCAAAGTTTGGGTCTTATAATGTGAACACGTGCAATCTGGAAGGGTGGACGCCTGTACTCTGAGTTTTCTGTCTAAGGCTAGAGTGTTCGTACAAATCCACATAATCGGACCAGTCATTCTTACCTGGGAACTCTTGGAGTGAGTGTCCACTTATAGGCTAAAGCATGTCTTCGCGATACATTAATGGGACCCGCTTACTTTGATTAGTCACCGTCTCATTTGTTTGCCTTTGGTAACAAACAAATGGTCACAATTTTCATGCGTTGTCATTCTCTTTTGATTATCTTTCGCTTGTTTCCTCCTATGCCTTCCATTACCTTCTAGATGCCTCTTCATCGCAACAACACTCAAATGTCCGAACCAGGTGTTGCAATTACCTAGCGAATAGGCGTCATACTCCAGAGGACCGTTAATTTAGCTATCACCATGACTCGCCTTAGGGATGAAGCCGTGCAAGGGAACCGCTTTTTGGTGCAGTCAATGTAACCGTCATCATCCGAATCAAATACCCTGTTTCAAATGTACCCACCGTGGACGATGGGGACATTTGGTTAACATGTGCCACTTTGCAATCCAAAGCAAAGCTGTTGAAAATCCTGTCGCTTCTCAACCTCCAAATTCTGCTTCATATGTCGCCTTGGCATATCTAGCACCTCAACCTCGTGAACTTTCTACCTTGTGTATCGACTTAAGCACGTCTAGTGCAAGGTTTCGAAACACCTCTCGTTACACAAATTCCAAAACCCATATAGGATCTTTCTATCCTCATAATTAAGATCCTTGTGAATGGATATCGTTCATCGGAGCCCTTAATTGAATTCTTTGTATGATTCAATACGTACATTACGATTCAATAAGGACAAAGCCGAATTCCTATTAAGATTTTCCTATCTTCATAGATAGATTCTTGAAAATGATTAAAGTGCCAAATGAAATCCACGGATTGGATTCCTAGTGTGCTTTAAATATCTGTGTCCAAAGATAACAAATTAAAGGTCAAGATAAACAATTATGTGATTATGTGCTTATGTATTCTCTTTTATGTGTTTGTGTGATCCGAATTTTCGTTATCCAAATCCTCATAGAATCTTCCATATCTTCGTATAAGGGATTCATAGTAGGATATCCAAGGGTACAACCTTAAATCCTTAATGGGCTTCTACGTAATAGTTAAGACCCTTGGATTATAAAGTACTATTCCATAATTAGACCCCTTGAGTGGTCTAGTCAAACAGATTGATCCAAAAATCTGGTTAGGAATATCATGTGATGATATAGCTGAAAAGACTCCTTGGTGGTCTATTTAAAGAGATCATTTATCGATCTAATTAAAAGGACCTTATGGTAGTCTAGTCACCCTCATCACAGGTTTGATTTTTCTTCCCCGACACATTATGAAATGCACTGTGCGGACTGTGTAAGGAATTACGTAATTATGGATGCATACATAATTATGGAATTTAGTGCACAGAAACCACAGCAAGTTTTGTCATGTGTCTAGAGTTAACTCTATTCATTTCCATTTCTGATGAAGCACCCGTTGAAAATGACTCCGTTCGTTCATTTTCGTTTCTGAAGAAAGTCTGTTGTGGGAAATGAATATCCTGTTCCTTTATTTCCATTTCTGACGAAGCACCTATTGAAAATGACTCCATCCGTTCATTTTCGTTTCTGAAGAAAGTCCATTGTGGGAAAGGAATATCCTGTTCCTTCATTTCCATTTCTGAGGAAGCACCTGTTGAAAATGACTCCATCCGTTCATTTTCGATTCTGAAGAAAGTCCGTTGTGGGAAATGAATATCTTGTTCCTTCATTTCCATTTCTGAGGAAGCACCTGTTGAAAATGACTTCGTCCGTTCATTTTCGTTTATGAAGAAAGTCCGTTGTGGGAAATGAATATCCTGTTCCTTCATTTCCATTTCTGAGGAAGCACCTATTGAAAATGACTCGGTCCGTTCATTTTCGTTTCTGAAGAAAGTCCGTTGTGGGAAATGAATATCCTGTTCCTTCATTTTCCATTTCTGAAGAATACCTGTTGAAAATGACTCCGTCTGTTCATTTTCGTTTCTGAAGAATGTCTGTTGAGGAAAATGAATATCCTTTTGTTTATTCCTTCATTTTCCATTTCTGATGAATACCTGTTGAAAATGACTCCGTCTGTTCATTTTCGTTTCTGAAGAACGTCCGTTGAGGAAAATGAATATCCTTTTGTTTATTCCTTCATTTTCCATTTCTGATGAATACCTGTTGAAAATGACTCCGTCTGTTCATTTTCGTTTCTGAAGAATGTCCGTTGAGGAAAATGAATATCCTTTTGTTTATTCCTTCATTTTCCATTTCTGATGAATACCTGTTGAAAATGACTCCGTCTGTTCATTTTCGTTTCTGAAGAATGTCTGTTGAGGGAAATGACAGGATTATGCCTTGCATATCTTTGATGGGTTATTCTACACAAAAAGATAAACACCCTAGATTCCATGCAAGACAATTATTTAACACAGCATCACAGACAGACTCCTACGAATAAATTTCGGGACGAAATTTCCTAAAATATAGGAGACTGTGACACCTGTGTCACTGCGACCATCAAACAAATAAAAAATAAATGAAATATTGTGTTTCATACTTGGGATTTGTAAAAATATGTGTATCGTTTGCATATATCAATTCTTGTTCGATTTCAAGCCTTAAATCGCTTTCTGGAAGGTTATACGCGATCTGATGCGTAAATATAACCAGTTTAATGCAACAAACACTCCGGAATAGTGACATAGGCTTAACATACCTTAAATAACCTTTACATAACTTAGAAATAAGTTTTGGAAGGTTTGGTGTGGAGAAATCAAGTTTATTCGCTTACATGGACTAATTTTGACAAACTAGGAAAGTATGCCGATTCGTATTGTAACGAACATTCCGGAACTTGATCATAAGTTAAATATGCCCTAAATATCCTTTACATAGCTTAGAAATAGGCTTTGAGGTGTTTGGTGCGCAAAAATAAACTTTCTTGATCAATAGGGACTAAAAGCGTCAAAAAGTTCACAAGTTTGCATTTTCGCGCATATCTTACGTTCTAAATATATCCGGACATCCAAAAATTTATGTAATCATTAAAATATTATATTTTAGTGATTGGCATGATAAAATTCCATTCGTCGCGTAATTTGGATCGTTTTTCGCGTCCGTTCGTGTTTCGTCGTAATTAACCGAACAACGCGACCGTACGACCAAACGAACCGACATCCGAGATATTTTTGAGCACATTTCAAGTTACCTATACTTTAACTTCATTTTAGAGCCTTGAAATGAGGTTAACAGGGCTTAAACATGTCAAAAATGCATGAAAATCAAGTTTTGGTCATGCAGGGGCTGTTTCTGCCAAACTAGGCTTATACGGGGCACGTAAGCTGAAGCCTCAGCTTACGCGGGTCGCCTAAAACTCCCAGACCTGTAAAAATCAATTTTCAGCAAAACCCAGTTGTTCCCATGTTTTTCAAATGGTTTTAAGCTTCCTATGGGCTTGTTTTGGGTGCCCAAGGTATTCCAAATCAGTGGGTATGATGTGTACGGTCCAGATTGAGGCTCGTTTATCAAGAAACAATCTTAACGGTGGCCCGAAAACTATAAATACCCCACCCCTTTTCATTTCAAACCCACATTTGATTCTGATTTCTCTAAGTTGGAGACTCAAAACCTTCATACCTAAGAAATCTTGGATCAAATCTCCATCGCTTGGACCTCTTGTAAGCTTCTTTCGTTCTTTTACGCGTTTTTAAGCGTGAAAGTTAAACAGTGTTTGACTTTCTGCTTTGACTAGTCAATGGTCAACACGAAGTTCGTTTGAACTTCGCAACGTGAGCGTAATCACGATGGTCATAGTCCTTTGAGACTATACCTACTGATTACCACGTTACTAGGCGTAGTGACGAGTCGTAGTTTCGGTCAAAATGCGTATTCTTGCGTATTTTGCAACCAAACTACTCTTGGGTATCAAGACCCTTTGTTTTGATACCAAACTTGTTTTCTAACTTCGTTAAACATGTTTAGCTCGTCACTTTAGGTTTAGTGCTTATAGGATCGTAAGATAAGCGCTCTAAACAACCGCTTAGACTTTCGAACCCAACCCATTTGGTCGATCATTAGGATCCGACCAAACATGTATTGTGACCATAGTTGTATAGGGAATAAGCTTTCCAGGTTATACCTTATGGTCACTACGTTTAGTTAGTTGTATGATAGGTAATTTATATACCTTAGGAAAATGACCAAAATGCCCTTTTTACGCATAAATTCATTTTAAGCATATGTAACATAAATTTTGGCATCTAAACTGATTAGGAAACATTATTAGACATGTTAAGGCATATAATACTTGTCATAGGACTAGTTAGGTGGTCCGAACGCATTTTACACGAACGACACGTTAAAGTGGCGTAAGCTACCTTAACGAGTCGTAATGGGTCGTAAGCACTTAGGTTAGGTTTCGTTTTAGAATGTAGGCTTTTTTAAACCATGTTACATGAGTTCCTACAATCATTTGGTTTACGAAACCTCATTTTATCCGATCCTCTGATTTAGGTCCGTTTATTAACATAGTTACCTATATTAGGTGCCGTTTGATTTCCGTGATCCCTCTAGCTTTGCTTGGTTGTTAGTCAAGACTTCTAAGCATCCTCAAGTGAGTACATAGTCCCCTCTTTTACTGTTTTGGGGTGAAACACATGTGCCTACTTGTTACTTTCGTGCTTTTCATGATTTTATATCATATGCTTGTTATATTCATTAGTATATATATAGTACATGATTTCATTATGTTTTGCTATGTATGTTCACTTAACATGCTAGCACATTGTTTTACATTTTGAACCGTTTGTAACCGTTTGATTTGTGTGAACCGTTTGTAACTGTTTGATTTGTACGAACCGTTTGATTTGAGTGAACCGTTTGTAACCGTTTTATTTGTGTGAACCGTTTGTGACCGTTTGATTTGTGTGAACCGTTTGTGATCGTTTGATTTGTATGAACCATTTGTAACTGTTTGATTTTGTGAATCGTTTGGTATTGTTTGAACCGTTTGGGTTAGGGAAGTGATTAGGTAACGGGGCGGGTGTAATGTGTTAAAATCATGGTTGATACGCCGCTGGTACTTCCTATATATAAGTGCTTTTAATGCATTATATATCGTTGCGTTATCTAGATCACTTGGGCAAGGTTATCAAAACAAAAGTTATATTACAAGGTTTTTCTAACAATATATACTATTCGAGTTTTATTTCAAAAACGATTTACAATTTGGGTTTATATAAACAAATGTTTTGGAGTTAAGAATCATGGTATCGAGGTTTTATAAAATAAATCTGTTTTGAATTAGTTATTTCAATTTACATAACAAACATTTTACAAAACTTGGTTTTCTAATTATCAATTTACAAAGGTGTTTAAGTTATATTTTCAAAACATAAACGAGCCATGAATCGGACACTCACGTACAACCTATGTACTCGCCGGCATTTTTATGCTGACGTATTTTCACGTGTGTTTCAGGTACCATAGTTGGTGATATTTGATGATGATATTGATGCATGCTCACATAGGAACGGACGAGGCCTTAGTGACTTAATAACAATAAAAGTCTATTTGTTTATATTTTTGTTTCTAATTTCAATGTAATGTAATACACTTAATTCAATAAAACAAAACTTTTATCCATGTGTTATGAAACAATGATTCTGTTACAACACTCCCCGACGTTTTCGCTACGATTTGTTGTTTTATCGTGGTCGGGGTGTGACACGTGATTCCTACGAAAGTGAGTTAGGTTTGTTATTGTTGTACATTATTTTTTTTCCACAAAAATCAAGGTAATTTAACGCATGATTTGGTAACACTTTCATAAAAATGGTAGAACTAAGCACCTAACAAATTTCAATGGTTGTGAGAAGCATGCTTCTACACAAGGGTTAAGATTTGTAGGTACAACATGTTCGCGGGACAACCGTTTTTATGAAGAGAAGAAGAATATATGAGCATCTAGCGACAAAAATCAGGTGCATGCGTTTCCTTTTTACCTTGATTCTTAGATTAGTAATAAGTGGATTGTAATTGTATGTTATTTTTCCGGGGTGGAATTTTTGGGAAGTTAGCCGTGTCACATCCCTTGTGCGTTTTAAAAAACATCTAGTTCTTACACATTGAGGACAATGTTTACCTCAAGTGTGGGGATGGGGGAGTAGTAAAAGTTTTCGATTTTGATCCGTTCATTTAAACACTACACATTGAGGACAATGTTTACCTCAAGTGTGGGGATGGGGGAAAATTTCAAAATTTTTTCAAAATTTTCTTGTTTCAAAAGCGATCTTAAAAGCACAAGTAACTAAGTCAACAAGGGATGGCACAACCCATTTGGTCTTTTGTCATGGTCAAGTTCAAATTAATAGCATGACGGGTATTTAGCGGGTGGTTATTTGGGAACAATCCGCTTAAGAAACTAGCATTTTATGCATATCACATATCATACCCTTTACATATGTGAGGTTTTGAGCCACTTTTACATTATAGAGCACATGCTTATGTTTCCTTGTTTGAGTGGACCATTAGTCATGTATTGTAGAACTTGCAACTTTTGATACGTTTGAGACCATAGATCGAATACAAGCACCAGAATGATTAAGGCATTAGGTAAACCTTTTTCTTTTACACCATTTATATATCCTTACCCAAAAAATCATCCCCTAGTAGCCAATTTTGAGCCTAATCTTTTCGTTTGACCACCCTTTAGCCCATAACCTTAAAACCTTTTTCTTTTAAACCCATGTGACGGAAATTCGATTATAGGAGTAAAGTTGTATAGTTGTGTTTGTTTGTTTGGATATATATATATATATATATAAAAGGTGAAAAATCATAAAATGATACAAAAAAGAATAGAAATTATTAAGAAAAGAACAAAAATATATGTTCTTAGTTTGTGAAATAAAAGGCGAAAGCTTGTTGCCTTCTAGTTTGATATTGGTAGTTAGTTGTGCATAGAATAGTTGTTGTGTAATAAAAATCGAATTTTCATCACCTTAGCCACTTTAAAATATCCTATTTCCTACCCTTAGCCTAGCCCCGTTACAATCCGTTCAAAGACCTTATGACTTGTGCTTGGTATTCGTGTTCGGTGGTGGAGAATGATTGAGTTGCAAGCCTATGCGGGTACGTGTTCTAATCGGTTTTGAGCGATCATTCATTGAAGTGCTAATACATTATAAAAATTAGCCAATTTATAAACCGAGTGGAGAGAACATTGTGAGGGATGTGCATGAATTGTTGGTTTCACGAGCGGGTTAATCTTGGATAACCATTTTATATGTGCATGCTCACTCTACCGTTAAATATGTTGAAAATTGTAAAGAGTTTGAACTTTAGTATGATAATTGACCTTAACCTTTGTCTCGGGAATGGGGAGTGTATTTCTTGTTCGACCCACGTGAAAGTGAAAGACATATTTTCTTGAGGGCAACTAAAAGACAAGTGTGGGGATGTGATACGTGGTTGAAAACCGGTGTTCGTAATCGTGTAACTTGATGTTTTTACATGAGTTTTAATTCCGAATAGCCTACTTTTAATTAAAAATGTGTTTTACAAGTTTGATGGAGTTTAAGGAGCTTTTCGGGAGCTTTACGGGTCACCGGGACGAAAAACGGACAACCGGGAGCACAAGACGTGAAAAACGGAAGATCGGTTTTGTGGGCACCGTCGCCGACGCCCATATAGGCCGTCGCTGACACCCCGTAGAAATGCCCGTCGCTGAAAATGTGCGTATACAGCAAGATAACCCGTCAGCCAAATCCGCACAATCCACAAGGCGTCGCTGACGGGGCTTCAGGCTGTCGGCGACGGCCTCCCAATTCTTCAATCGCGTAAATTTGGTGTTTGGGTGTTTGAACGAGTTGAGGAGATTTTTGGTCATCAATTTCGGGAGTTACACTTTATGTGAGTTTGAAAATCATATCTTGGAGCCTAATTCACCTACCATTCATCTCTAATCCATTTGGCTAATCACAAAGCTTCACCCGAATTATCAATCATCATCCAAGATCATCAATTCACTTCACCATCACCAACCATCCACAAACCCTAACCATTCATCCATTCCCATATTCAAGCTTCAAGATGACCCAGTTCAAGTCTCAAGCATCCGTTGATCAAGTCTCGTTCACCATGAGCGGCTAATTTCTTGGAGGTTTCACCCCGGTGTAGACTTTTGTAAGATTTAGGGTTTATTATGTTTTGATGTTTGCTTTGTGACAACTTGAATTACATTTGAATCTTTAGACAATTGTCCTACGTTTGTATTGAATTTGCGAATTGTCGAGTGAATGATTAAATTTGACTTTGTGAAATGAATACACGTATTTATGCCTTATCTTTTGATAGGATTTGCTAGTCCAAAGTAACGAAGTGCATCGTGGTCCGTTGTCTATGACGTTGATAGCGATTGGCACCTAAGCTTTGTGATTGTTGACCCGTTAATGAATTATTTCGAGTAAATCAAATTAAAACACATAGTAATCCTAAGTCTTGCATTTGTTGAAACCGGGTGTGAACCTTGTTTACATATCTTGTTTTTAAACCATCAATTACGTTTCTTGTAATTGTTTATTTATTCTAGTTAATCCAACCCATTTGCTATTCACATTTCAACATCTTTTCAAAATCAACAAAAATACACAAAAACAAAATAGCAAGCTTTATAACTGTGACATCTTTTGAGAATTCATCCAAATCCATTCACAAACCACATACTCTTCGTGGTTCGACCCCTTGCTACCACTAACTATTTGTTAAGGGTAATTTGGGCTTATAAATATTATCTTTGATCGGAGCGCGACACTTTGATCAGGGTTATGATTTAGGTTTTAGGGTTAAGATATCCTAGTTAGGGTTCGACGAGCCGGTTCCAACGCCGCTGGAATGAGTCCAATCGGAGTTCGTTTGAGTCGGTTCCCCACTCTTCCCCACTTTTTTAGTGTTCCCCAATGAACCTCAGACTATATATATATATATATATATATATATATATATATATATATATATATATATATGTATATATATATTTGAGATAATCTAGAAATTTTCTTGAGACAAAATATCCTAATAAAACTCTTTTTCAACCCTTGATTAAGTGTAATGGAGGGCTAAGATTGAATGTGAATTCTTTAAATTATTAAATTGGTTGTTCATTTTATTTGAAGGTATAATAAGAAAAAAAAGGTAACTAAGTAATTGCAAAGCATCTTGAACCATGTGTTATGTATGATGGTTTTTATACACCCGTCAACTTAATCACTATCAAATTAAAAGAGTAAAAGTTTAGGCACTATCTATTTGGACATCCCCAATGTCTAATTCAACACTCGCCATCTTATGTATGGTGCCTATAGCCCTATACAAGGGGTATACACTTAAGCATAAACACCAGAGAACTTTCAGTGTCAAGTGTCAAATCTGGCTATGCGCACCCTATACGAGGCACAATGATTTTTTCCTCCAAAACTTGGCAAATGTGGTATGTGGTAAATTGTACGTATCGTATAAACCTATACAATGCATATAGGTATTTAATTATTTTTTCAATGTTTATTTTAAACACTTTATACGTCTTGCATCGTATCGTAGCATGTCGTATAGTATTATAGTATCATATCGCATAGTATTGTATCGTGTCATAGCGTATATAGTATCGTGTCATATCGTGTCGTATTGTATCGTTTCGTATGTTATGGTATCGTATCGTATTATCTTAAATGTTGAATATTTTTTGTTTAAAACATTTTATCATTTAAAACTTTTATATAACCATTTTTATTAAATAACACAAACATGTATAACTAACTGAAACTAAAGTATCGTATTATAGATAACCAACCAAACATTCAAAACACTATAAATAAACATCACAAATATATACAACTGAAATAGATATACATAATAGGAGTGTGCATACATAACAAAATCAAAATACAACTAAATATGAAGTACAAAAATAGACAATGAACTATCCTAAACCTGCGGATCCTAACTCCCCGCTGGGAATCCAGAGGGGCAGGATCATCTTCCGGATATTGTGCGCCCTATCCATAACCCCATCAATAACCCATATCAACAAGTGTTCAACTCAGTCGAGTCGGTGGTCAATCCAGCTCTTAAGTCTCTGAAATGCAGTCATGACAGTCAGAGGCATATCTCGGTAAATTTGCTAAGGGTACTCAGGCAGCTTAATGTAGTAATGACGTAAGCATGTTTTTCTTTGCATTCTAAACAAAAGCATTTTTTGTTTTATAGAATAGCCAAATGTGTTGAATGTCGTATCATAAGGGTTTATATTTACATCTATATTATTTCTAAAACATGGCAATGCAAGGTTGGAGGCAATTATAATAAATACAGAAAACAAATAAATAACATCGAAAGGGTTCATTGATGTAGTGTCAATCTTGACTGGTTCACTACCTGGTCAACCTGGGTCATTAGTCCCTAATGATGTAGCTATCATGGGCTAATAAAAAAGACACGTATTTTTATGACTTAAATGCCTATATTAACATGGGTAAGTAAAGTCGTCTCCACAAGGAATATGTGGTTAGTGTTTAGCAAAATTATCTAACTAATAACTACTAATCTTGATTTGGGGTTTTGATTGATTCAAAAGAAAATAGTAAAATTAATTGAGAAATGTGTTATTAGATTAAAGAAAAGCAACACTCTCAGAGATTCAAGTTGTAGGCTTAAACAAAAACTAAGTTTAATCACAAGAACACCACATAGACATGACCTTGGAATATTACTTAGTTGAAGTAGCAATTAGAGACATTTTTTAATACTAACCGTAGCAGTCCAATTGTCCACATGAATATATCAACTACCCACCAAATTACCAATCCGCCAACGATGCAAGAAATCACAAATATGTTTGATAAAATGACAAGTAATTCAAACAGAAACAAATGTTTTAAATCAGCCAAACACAATTGGGCAAGATGTACCAGTTCATAAAGTAATCAAACAAATTTAATGTCTAAAACCTAACAACGATTCACCCAGGGGAAGTCATAGGAGGTTTTAGCTATTCATGTTTCTCAACGCAGCTTCCATCTTGAAGTTGGAATGATTTTGCATGTAGGAACATGAAGAAAACTTGATTTTTGGGTGTAAATCCCTATAGGAAGCCTCTAGCTCCTCTGGAATCGAATAATACCAATTACTTAGCTCCCAAAATAGGTCGAAAGCCTATTTTCCAGAATTTTCACTCCCTCATGTGTCTCGAGGGATCTTCATCTGGCCATTGCATGGCACGAAAGACATAGTGGCAGAGGCGGGCGATTATTGAACAACCCTAGGGGCAGTTTAGTCAAACATCCCCACACTTATCTTTTTATCGTCCCGAAAAAATTATATGCAATGGAATAACAATCAACTAGCATTCAATTTATTGAGTTACTTGATCTGATTACGCATTAACCACAGTTGCAATTATATTTGTCTACTTAAGCCTAACCATCGATTTCCAAGCCCATATTCATGATTATTTAAGTTCAGATGGGCCAATCATCTATGGGTCTCACAGTTAGGAATCCACAACTCTACTTAATCTTGCCTCAAGCTTATAAGGTAAAGAGTTAAAACTCTACCACTTTATATACCAACCCTTATGTATTTAAAATTACATTCTGATGGATGATTGATAAAGTTTATGAGCTTAGATACATTTTTGCTTATACTTAACTCAACGGGTATTTCAAATAAGTAACTCTCCCGGAGGGTAATACTGTTGGGTTATATAAGATCTGCTGATGATGAAAACCAAAATCCAATGGGACCATCTTCCCTGCCTGATGAAATAAGTTGAAGCATAATCTTTTGTCCAGTAGTTTTCCCCCACTGAAGGCTTCCCAAAACAACCGCCAAATTTCTACTACACAACTGTTGCCTTCAAAAAAAAAAGAACAGAAGAACAAGTGCTAAATTGTAAAAGAGAACGTCAACAAGTCAACGGTCAAGTCAACCAAAGTTAAAAACTGAAGACTAGAAGATCAAGTCCACAAGTCAAAGACAAGAGGTTATGGATTCTTATAAGTGCTGGTTCTTACCACAGTTCTAAGGAATCCAACTATTTTCACTTGTTCTCTCTAGAAGCAGCAGTTCAATATAACAATGTAACTATCCAGCAATTGCTACAATTACATCATTTAACGAGTTGTTAGATGTCGCTTTCATAGTGATGTCACTTTCATAGTGATGCCACTAGCAGTTCTCTCCTCATATATATAGTTCTTCGTTTTTCAACGTAATAGTTAACACTAAGAGTCATAGGCATATATGCGACGACGTATAGACTATACGATAGAACTGAGTGAGTGAGAATGCACCTGGTGAAGCGTAGTACTGTTACCGTACTTTGATTGTACTACACTATATGATACAATACTTAAAAATGTTATTTTATTTATTTAAAAAAATTAATTATTTTTTAAATAACTTTGCTAAAATGATAAATATTATATAAAATGTTTGTTAAAGAAACCCTTCTATATATTGACCTATACAAGGCGTATAAAGGGCAAAGGCCTATACGAGGGGTCCTATACACCCGATATAGGCCCATACGTGACGACTTATATGTGACACCCCAGGAAAAAAAACCAGTAAACTACACAACACAACTAGCTTTCTCAGTAACCATGTGCTAAATTTCGGGACGAAATTTCTTTCAAGTTGGGGATAATGTGACAATCCGAGTTTTCAAGGTCTCTATCCGATTTAACTTCGTATGTACTTACTAAGTGTGTTTAATAATCATTTGAGGTACAAAATAAAAGTTATTTGTAATATGTGTAATATGTGTGTATATGTTATACATATTTTAATTGTGTAATTATTTAAAACAAATGGAACTTTGCTTTACACCCTAGCCGAAAACCCACACCTTAGTGAAAACAAAATGTGTATCCGTCCTTTTGTGGCCAACGAAATCAAATAGTAGTGGAGCAGTTGAAGTGGTTGTAATGGAGTTGTTACAGGATTAGTATTATATGATTCTCAACTTTTGCGTGAAAGTTAAATCGGCAAAACCATAGGTCTCTCTCCATAGTTGTGCGACGGCATAGATACCCTTCCCCACCTGTTCGAGATTTGCAATATCATTCTGACCAACTCAGAATCCGGTTAGTGGCTCTCATTTATTGACTTTTCATGTTGTGTGATTGTCTTGATAATGCAATTAATTGGTTATGGAACACTACTTGATTTGTCGGCCATTGTCTTTATAAGTATGCATGAGAATTGACAATAGCATGTGATGGTGTATATGGATATTCGGATATGTGTCAGTAGCATGGAAATTGTTAGATAATTAAATGGTTAGTGGGATTGGATGTGCATATGAGTAAAACTCTTGTCGTATGTGATAGTCCATGTGATTCTGTGTATAGTATATATGTTAATTGTTGGCCACTATATTCTTGCATGTGAAAAGCTTTGAGAGTGCAGCCAAAGTGATAAGCCTTTATGTGCTTGGAAATTGTGTAGGCATGTGCTTGTTATGTGTGTGTTTACTTTACATATATTATATTATATGGTGTCTAGATGTGCTAGTAACTTATACATAATAGCAATGAATCATATTGTATGTGTTTTACTGTTGGCTGCTTATTAAAATGAATTGTTAGTATCCAAAGAAATAAAGACAATCGGGGTTGTTGAAATGATTTCAGAAATTGATTTTTGTCGATCTTATGACAGTATGTTATTCAAGTGCAAAAATGAATAAAAAAATAAAATAAAATAAAATTTGTGTGAATGATTAGTGATCAACCGATGGGTGTGGGGTATAGATCAATTTTGTAATTGTATTGTAGTAGTTGAGATGTAGACTGGCTTTTGTTGTAGGAATATAAGAGTTGGTATGTTTATATTAAATTGATATATTACTTGCATTATCTGTGGTTTTGGATTAAATGAAATGAAAAAATATATATATTTTTTTATATATGTTTGATAATGATGGCATGAAGGTTGAGGTTATATGATGATATTTTTCATATATGACGATTTAGAATAATCTGTTGTCTAATGTGAACATGCCGCTCACTCTTAGTGGGCCGCACACTGATTGATCCCAAACCCTTGTACGACCGCACACATAGAAGTGTGTCGCACGCTTATATATGGATTATTGTGTATGCACACATGACTAGGGTGTTTTATAGTAAATGATACTTGTACACTACTTAATGAATACGTGTAGCTTATACGTGGTTACTTGTTTACCGTCCTAACGAGTGGTAACCATAATAGGGTGTGGTTGACCAACTTAGGACAAACGCTTTATCTGCAGAGCAAATCAAGGTGAGTTCACACTATTACCAAGGCATGGGATTCCCCAGGTGGGTTGGGAATGGGATTGAATGATTACTTGTACTCACATCACTACTAGACTACTTACAACGGTCCTCGGATTGGGAAGGATGCCTGTGCCAAAATCTACGTAAAACAAACGTACTATCCTCGGTTTGGGAAGGACACTATTGTTATAACATACGAAAATCCTAGGTACCATTGTCCTCGGATGGGGAAGGACACCAGCGCTAAACCTACGTACTCGCTACTTACTGTCCTCGGTTGAGAAGGGCACTTATACTTATACTTACTACTATCCTCGGATTGAGAAGGATACTTATGGATACAACTAGTTCAGTAAATTACAACATGGGAAGCCCCCACTAGATGAACATACAAATAGCCTAGTAATACACGGCATGGTTATAAACGAACTTATTACTAAACAACCAACTGTGAACTCGCTCAACTTTGTTGTTGACTCTCTGTTACATGCCTTGCAGATCATTAGGTATCTATGGAGCTTGCATGGGAGTGAAGAGGAGTCGTTGTGGGATATGGACAGCTGTGTGCTATGTTAAACATTTGAAATATTTAAACTTATGTTGGGTTTACTTATTTATGCTTCCGCTATACGCTTAACTATGTTATGGTTGTGAACACCTTTCGTATTGATGAATGTCTTTTATTTATTATTTACAATGTTCAATATGATTGGTGGCTTGATCCTGGTCAGTCACGCCTTCAAGCGGTGATACTCCGCGTGTGGATTTTGGGGGTGTGACAGTATAGACAACTGCTGACACCAGTCGGTCTCTGATTTTGAGGCACCCCTATACGTCACGTATAGGCCTATACGCGACCTATACACGACAAAGGTACCTATCTTGTGTGAATAGATTTACCGGTAAATAATTTGAAATGGAAAACTACGTAAGAGTAATAAGTTACTAGTGCTAAATCTCAAACATTAGCTTAAATACATATTTTATTAATGAATTTCACTTTGTATCATGTTCTTTTTTTTGGCACAAGTACTAGTAAAGTTTAAACCTTTTTTTAAATGGCCGTTAAATTTGTACAGTCTGAAGTTTAATGACTTTATTTTTTTGCTTTTTTTCTTTCAGACGCTACGCTATACTGAGTGCCGGTATCATTACAAACCAAACTGATACCGATTGAAACTAAACTTTGACCGCTTCACGTAGGGGATTCCAGTAGTTATTACTGTAAATTACGTATTATTTATAGTTAATAACTTATAAAAACCCAACATATCTCACTAGTTTATCCCACTATTAAAATGTAAACTCAAATAACTATCTAAATATCTTCTACGATAAATTAAATTTTAATATACTAACTAAATTAAAATTATTTAAATTCAAAAGTATATATACCATTAATTCTTTGACAATAGGTAACTATATTTAGCAATTATTTATAATTATACTTAATAATATTACACCCAAATACATATTTAACATACTTTTTAATTTTCAATGTATAATATAGTTAAAGATATTACATGTGTATGTTATATTTAGCAATATATTATTAGTTAATCAATGCATAGTTATTAAAGGATTTAGGCGCTCGCAGTGTGCATATGCCTCATCTGGGCCTAGAGATAAATAAAAAAAAAAGTGTTTGAGAAAAAAATAAACACACAATGAAAAAAAAAAACTAAAAATTGTTATGTATTAGAAAAATAACATTATTTTTCAAATAAAAACAAAAAAGCTGTTACAAAACATTTAATATCATCTATTTAGTACCAAAAGTTTAAAATATAAGTGTATTAGTATAAAAAAGTAGTTTTCATTGAATAAAAGTAGAAATCTAATTATAATTTTTCTTAGATAAAAGTAGAAATCTAGATATAATCCTGTCAAAATTTGGCAAAAAACTCTCTGGAATCAAGAATCTCATCAGAATATACGTCTCACCAATCACATAAAGAATTAAAATGCAATTGCTTTGACTTAAAAGTGTAATTACCTTGCCTTGCCTGGAAAATGAGCCTAGACGCAAAAGCCCATAACTTTTAACAAGTATGCATCAAAGCACTTGAATGAAACTATTCATACAATAAATTAACAACATTTATGTGTTTCATGTTATTGTACCCTATGTTTAGGGAGTATTTCAAAAAGTTTTTAATATTTGTCATTTCTAACCCAAAACATCTGATCTTTGCAATTTAACCCCTTTGGTTTTTTTTTTACTTCTAACACAAAGCTTTTCACTTTTTTGCAATTTAACCCCAACACTGTTTTACTTTCAACTTTGGCCCTCATAGTTTTCATCTTTCGCAAGTTTTTTTTACGTTTCAATCAAAATTTGCGAGTTAATACGCCGCAACGTGTGTGTGGGGTTCACAGTTTTTTTGTCTATTTTGTCCATTTGAGAAGTTCGTTGCAACATGCGGGTCCTAGATCGACTTAGGTATTTTTCTATGTTTTACGTTTCAGCCTAAATTTTTCACATTAACACGCCGCAATGGGTGTGCGTGGTTCAATGATTTTACATTTGCTTTTCATTCATTTTTATTTTTTTCCTTTTCTATTTATTTTGTTTTTACGAGTTTTTCGGCGTTGGTCGTGGTAGTGGTGTGGCATTGGTGCTACTTTGCATGGTTTTATGCCCCCGCCACACCTAGGGGGCATTAATACTAGTTATATATTACAAATTAATAAATTGTAATAGTAAATGTATTAATATATTAGGTTGTTTGGTATGGGGACCGGCCTAGGGCCGGCGGCTCTGTCGCCAGGCCAGCACACCGCCCCCTAGGGCTGGCCCTATCTTCTCCGTCTTCACCTCGACGCCTAAGATGGGCCATTTGGTTTGGGGTAAATGCCGTTTAATGACTCGACTTAAAAAAAATAAAGTTAATTTATTTTTGAAATAAATGTGGTTCAACGGCTCTTTTAAAAAAAAAAATTAATTATTTTATCTATAAATAAACATCATTCGCCCCATTTTTAAACGATTCCAACCCAATCTGTCAACTTTATAAATTTCTTCATCTTTTTTTTATAAATTTAGCCATGGATCCATACAACCCGAACCCAAACCCGAACTCAAACCCGAACCCAAACCCAAACGTTTTCTCGGTACCCGACTACTATCCAGCGATGGATCCGAGTTGGTCGGCATCGCAATTCTCTTTCTTGGGTTTCCAACAAAGCCACAACGCTTTTGCTCAAGTGAACCAAATGCAATCCATACAACAAATGTTAAGGCGAAAACTGTTCAACTCGCAACCACAACCTTCACCGCCATCAGTAGAATCGTCTCAACCCGTAGAAGAAGATGAAGTTGAAGAATATGTGTCGGACACGCTACCCCAAACCTCCAAACGAAAAAAAAAATGGAAGCAAGTGACGCGTCTAGCTGGTTATCAAACGTCGAGAGCGAAGGCCCAACCATGGTCAAAGATTGAGGAGGAGGCATTAGCTAAGTCGTAGATTAGCACGTTAAAATGCTCAATTGTTGGTATGTAAAAATATATAAATTTTAAACTTTTTTAATATATAAACTTTAAGCTTTTTAATATATATATTTTGATACATTTTAAAAATATAGGAAATAGCCAAACTGGCGATGGTTTTTGTAAAGAAATACTGGTAAAATTCCTTACGATTATGGAACAAGGTCCGCATCGCGATCTCGATCTCGATTTCATCGCTTTGAAGTGGCAAAAGATGCACCCGGTCGTGAACCGATTTTGCGGGTATTATAATAATTTATATGTTAATCATCCAAGTGGGTGGAGTGACGAAAGCATTTTTAAAGAGGCGATGCGTAGATATGAAGATGAGCATCGACAAGTTTTCCCACAGATCCGGGCATGAGAGATTATGCGAACCAATAAGAAGTGGGCGCTAGTTCCAAATGAGGTTTCAAGTTCTAAACGGACCAAAACCTCGGAGATTGTAAGTTATAATGCGGGGGGCTCGGACGCACGATGTCAGATAAATATAAACGATGAGCCGGAATTTGACGACGAAGACGTAGTTTGAGAGGAGGCACGTCCCCCGGGTAGGGATAAAGCCAAAAGGCAGCGGCTGCAAAAAACAAGCCTCATCGGGGGCAGTTAGAGAATGGACGACTTGATCGCTCAGTTCAAAGCATACACCGAGGTCACAACCCAAAGGGCACAAACGAAGCAATGTGAAGTAGACGAACGGGTTCGGTTGAAGCAAGAGGCGGTAGAACTAGAGGAATGGAAGATAATGACAACCGATATCAACATGTATCCGGAAGAATACCGTACAGTTTTGCGTAAAACGAAAGAAAAGATCGCAAAAATGGAATTCTTAGGATTTTTTATCTTTAGCAATCTATATTTTTTATAAGTTATGTACCTTTTTTGAAGTTATGTAATGTTTTTTTAATATTAATGATCTTATTTTATAAGTTATTTAATGTTTAAAAATATGTTGAATTTAAAAAAAAAAAAATGGGGGGAAGCCCATCCTCCACTCATTTGGTTCATTATTGGAGGGGCATCCTCCTCGGATATTCATGTGGCAGGTGATGTGGAGGGGCATCCTCTAAGGACGACCCTCCTCCACACCATAGTCTTAATGTAAGTAGAGGCTTTGTGCCTTGTGGGGAAAGACCAGTGTTCAATTCCTAGCACCGGGTAAACTTGATATAATTTAAGAGCAGTGATTATGGAATTTTTGCGGTTCAAAAAAAATTAATGTCACTAATATATGAATAATATTAGATTAATGCCATCACATCTCGATATTGAAGGGTTTAGGTACTGAAACTTCACTGGGTCCAGTCCTGAAGTTTACCACTAGGGGTGCAAACGAGCCGAGCTACTCGCGAGCTACTCGAGCTCGGCTCGAAAAAAAGCTCGAACGAGCCGAGCTTAAACGAGCTCGAGCTCGAGCCCGAGCCTAAAAACAAGCTCGTTTAGTGAACGAGCCCGAGCCCGAGCTTCGCTTATCGAGCTCGAGCCGGCTCGCGAGCCTAATCGAGCTTTCTGTTTATATATTTTTTATTAATATATTAAACATATATTTGTATAATAATAATTACCATTTATATAAATATAAAAAAATAACTAAATTATATGTATAATAATAATTATAATTAATATAAATTAATTAACAAATACTAAACGAGCCGAGCCCGAGCCGAGCTCGAGCTTGAAAAATTACCTTCGAGCCGAGCTCGAGTTTAAGAAATAAAGCTCGAATCGAGCCGAGCTCGAGCCTGGTCGAGCTCGGCTCGGCTCGTTTGCACCCCAATTACCACTAATTTCTGCTCTATCCTACAATAAAGATAGTACTCCTGGGGTCTTTCTCTCCTCCACGTTGGCTGAAACTTTCCTGGATCCAGTCCTGAAGTTTACCAGTAATTTCTTATGTCTCCTAAAATAAAGATCTTTCTCAGCTCCTACCCGTCACACATGTTCGCTGAAACTTCCCTGGTAGTTTCTGCTCCCCTACAAAAAAGATATTCCTTCCTGTCATACATGTTCGCAGAAACTTCCCAGGTAGTTTCTGCTCTCCCCTACAAAAAAGATATCCACTCTCTCCTCCCCGTCACACATGTTCGCTGAAACTTCCCTGGTAGTTTCTGCTCTCCCTTACAATAAAGATATCCACTCTCTCCTCCCGTCACACATGTTCCATTCACGGTCATTGTGTGGCACCCAATTTAACTGTTCATTGTTGTTTGGATTGATCTTTCTAAGCATCATTTATTGCCTCTTCTTCTTCATATTCCCAGAAAATGTCTTTGATTGAAGACTTACATCACCTCAGAATACCCTTTCAAGACATTAAAGAAGCCACTAAAAACTTCACAACCCTTATCGGAAGGGGTGGATATGGCCCTGTATTCAGAGGGCAACTCTCACTTTCTGGGGAACTTACCGTTGTCGCTGTAAAGCAACTACAAACTGATCAGTGGTCTGATCAGGGGCTTAAAGAATTTTTAACAGAGATTCAAATGCTCTCTCGTTATAAACATCCAAATATCGTCTCCCTTGTTGGTTTCTGCCAACAAGGAAACGAAAGGTTCCTCGTTTACGAGTACGCAGAACATGGAAGCCTCGACAAATACTTGAGACCGGTGAAAAACAGGTGTCCACTCACATGGAGGCAACGAATCAATATATGTGTGGATGCAGCACGTGGTCTGAATCATCTGCATAACCATGTTGCAAAAAATCAAAGAGTTATCCACAGAGATATTAAAAGTGGAAACATTCTGTTAGATCACAACTGGAAAGCTATGATTGCCGATTTTGGGCTTTCAAAATTAGGCCGAGCAAATGAAAGTGTCACTTATGTTATTACTAACCCATGTGGAACATATGGTTATTGTGATCCAGCATATATCAATTCAGGGATCCTCACTAAGGAGTGTGATGTTTATTCATTTGGAGTAGTGTTGTTTGAAGTCTTATGTGGGAGGTTGTGCTTCAAAAATGGTGAAGAATACCTAGCCCCATTAGCCCAACGCTACTACAAAGAAAAAATGTTAAGTATTATTATTGATGATGATTTGAAGAAATACATGAACTCATATTCCATGAATATCTTTTCGGAAATTGCATATAAGTGCCTGCTGGATGATCGGAAACAACGACCCTCAATGGATTTGGTGTTGAAGAAACTTGAGAAAGCATTGAAAGTTATAGTAAATAGCATTTCAACTTTCATCTCTTTCTACTAAATCAATCAATTCAATTCACGTTCTTGCTAGCAAATTTCTTAAATTTTGTGTTTCGTTGTACAGGAAATTGAGGACTCACCTGAGTTGCAAGTAAGTTTTAGGAAGTTCCTTTGTGTGTGTATATATATATATATATATATATATATAGGGTAAGGATAGTGTAAAAAGGGCCTAAAGTGTGAGAAGTGTATTATAACACTATATATAATACTATATAACACCATATAAACACCGTATAACAATATGTAACACCATATAACACTATGTAACACTATATATCATTATATAACAAATATAACACTATACATCTATCATAGACATGCTATCAGACAACCTATAGTGTTATATTTGTTATATAATGATATATAGTGTTACATAGTGTTATATGGTATTATATGGTGTTACATATTGTTATACGGTGATTATATGGTGTTATATAGTATTATATATAGTGTTATAATACACTTCTCACACTTTGAGCACTTTTTACAGGATCCTATATCTATATATATATATATATATATATGTATATATATATATATATATGTATATATGTATATATACCCTATATATAGGATTAGGTTCAAGAGTGAACACTAGTATAGTTTGCGAACTGAGTGAACTAATCCTGACCATATAAGTGTGTAGATCAATGGCCAGGATTTGATGTTGAAATACACTAGTGTATTTTACGATTTGATGATGAGATCCTGGTCATACACGTGTGTAGTTCAATGGCTAGGATTTGTTCACTCAGTTCGCAAATACACTAGTGTTAACTCTATAACCCCACCCTTATATATTTATATATATAAGTAAGGGGGGTTCATTTGAGAAGAATCTTATTAAAAGAAGAAAAAATGAATTAACCTACTCCCTATATATTTTTTGATCAATGGTTGTGAATCAAGATAACATTTTTGTCCACTTTTAAATAATGTTTTAATTTCTAAGGGTAGTATAGATATTTTGATATAGAATATTAATAAATATTTTTAAAGAGTTACTAAAGTATTATTAATGAAACCATAAATTTCTACTTCACTATCGTTAATGTATTGGCTCCTAAACAAATTTTATTAAAAGTGACAAAATTATTTAAAAATTTTGTGTCATACACATATTTTATTATGAGTCGCAAAATTATTTAAAAGTGTTTGAGTCCTACACATTCTGTATCCTATACCAAAATATTATTTTAATGGTGTAGGAAACGTTGAAAATGTAAGATCATATGCTGCAGGATTGTTTTTATTGTGTAAGATGCACAACTATTTTTTAAGATAGACTCATTAAATGATTAGAGTTTATTAATTTGAATATCAAAAATAAATAATAGACTTATTAAATGATTAAATGATTTGTTCAAATTACCTTTGTATCCTTTTTTCTTTTTATTCTTAATTTTAGTTCTTCTCATTTGAACTCTCCACAGTTTATATACTACTCGAATAAATAAACTCATGCAATTGGTTTTTAAAATGTCTGGTACTGTCACAGGAACTAGAAGAAGCATTGGGATTGCAAGTAAGTACAAGTTTATTGAAAATCAAGAGATTACACTGTATCTAAATTAACTATATTAACCATTTCTGAAAATACTTCATTGCCCAGAAACTTGTGGAAACATTGCAAATACAGGTAATTAAGTTCACATTTGATGGAATTTAAGAGGTTAACTTGTGTCTGGACATCCAGTTGATCTAAAACACACTTCTGGTTTATTTATTTATTTCCTTTTGTTTTGTGGTGAAGCATTTTGAAGAGGCGTGTGAAATGCATGTGAGTACTTATAAACTATGAAGTTCCTTTTTACCAAATTATGCTAAATTAAGATCCATTTCTTTCCAAATTCGTTTCTTTACGCTAAACTAACTAGATCAACTCATCCATTTATGTCAAAATTCGTTTGATGTCAGAAACTTGAAAATGCATTGGGATTGCTGGTAAGTTCAAATTTGATAAATACGAAAGGGTTTCTTTGTATCTATATAATTAACAAGATTGAACACGTCCATTTCTTTCAAACTTTATTTGATTTCAGGAACTTGAAGAAGCATTGGGATTGCCAGTAAGTTCACATTTGAGATATAAAAAGGTTTCTTTGTATCTATATAAACTAAATGGACACGAAGAAACTCATACATATCTTTTATGGTAATTTGTATGGTGGCACAGGAACTTGAGGAAACATTGGAATTGGAGGTAAGTTCAAGATTATTAAAATTAAAAATGGTGATTATTTCTAAGCTGTATTGTTGGTTCCAATATGCATATATCTAATCATCCTTTATATGATACCAATTAGAGGTGCACAAATCGAGTTAGGGTTCATCCGGAACTGGGTTGAGTTAATGTTGGAAATAGTCACACTGGGTTGGGTTCAACCCGGTTGAGGGTTTGTAGAAATGAATATTGTGAAATTTATTCGGGTTGGGTTGAGTTTTTAAATGGGATGCAACCAAATTTTAAAAGAAAAATATCAAAAAATGAATATTCCCCAAATTTCGGTTTTCCGCGTTTCTAAATGCTTCACTAACTGTAGGTTTTGTTGGAGAACAACCCATATTGACACATGAATGACTGCTTTCGAGTGTTGTAATTCAATCAACACCTTCAATTAGGGTAAGTAAATTAACCGCCATAAGCAATAACTAAACCATAATCGACATAACCGAATCGCTAATAACCGATAACCAATGGTTACGGTTATGAAACTTTGCATAACCGTTCAATCTGTGATAGTTATGGTTATGAAGCTTTGGTTAACCGATATAACTGAAACGGAACCGATCTTGTAATGCTAAGTTCATATAATGGATTTGTAATATAGAGGGTTTTTACTTAGATAAAAGTATGTTAGTAACAAAATGATCTTGATATAGATACCCTTTACATTGATAAAGAATTAAGGTGCTATGATCATAGTTATTTTTTTGTTGAGAATTACCTTATAAAAAGAACCCCAAATAGGTAGTTTAACCAAAAAGTTTAGTCTTAGTTATCTTATAAAAAACTCAAGCTAAGTTCAAATCATGCACAACCCTATTTATTTCAAACCTTGCTTGGTTACTTAACTGAGATTAATCAAAACTGAACCATAACTGACTTCATAACCGATTAAACGTAACCAAAGTTTGGTTATGGTTATGGTTACCAAAATTCCATAATCGGAACTAGCGGTTATGTTTATGTTTAATGGTAAAAACCGAACCAAACCAACCTATGCACACCCGGCCCCTACCTTCAAGCAGAGGCGTCTCTGATAATTCACGTACCTTGTTCGAGCTAAAAAAATGTGTCTTTCTGTAATGTTTTATTATTATTTAAAAAATCAAATTAGTATTGGGCTCAATAAATCTATTGCCAAGTTGCCTAAATTCTAAACCATAAAAATGATTTGTAAATGGGCCTATATTAGAATTGGTATGTGTTTACTATTTTAAAAAAATAACATATATACATAGATTGGTTTTTTTTTAAAACGCGTGCCCCTCAAAATCACTGGCCTTGTGCGGAGGTCATCCCCGCACACGATCAAAGCCGCCACTGTCTTCAATACATATTTATATTACCATTTTTGGTGAAAAATTTCTAAAAATTTTACATTTAATGGCCTAAAACTATCACATATGCGATAACTAGCCATTGCGAAATGGCTAGTTTGTTGCACCTGAACGGGTTCGCGAATTAGGGTTGAAATCGGGGTTTCAAACTAGGTTGGTTGATCGAGAAATGAACTGCCTGGTTGAAACTGTGTGACTGTGGAAATATCCAAACACCAAGTCCTACCCTACTGATTGAAACACGTCCAAACCGGCTGGCTAGAGCTCGGGTTCAACCTGGGTTCGGATAAGATTACTAAGTTTGGTTCCTAACCCGGTGTAGGTTGCACCTCTAGCTACCCTGAACCATATTTGTTAAAAGCGATCGCCTCTTGCGCCAAGGTCCAATTTCCAGGCGAGGCGAGACAATTGCATCTTAAGTCAAGGCAATTGCGCTTTAATTCTTCAGGTGATGGTTCATGCGCAGATTCTGGCGAGACTCCTAGATCCGGAGAGTTTCCGGCCAAATTCTCTAAATTCCAACAAAATTCTAGCTACATTACTACTTTTATCTAACGAAAACTACTTTATTAACCTAATACACTAATATTTTATAACTGTTTGTACTAAATAGATGATAGTAAATAATATATAATAACTTTATTTTATTTTATTTGAAGAATAATATTAATTTTCTAATACATAAATTTTTTTTCATTGTGCGCTTTATTTTTCTCCGGCCCTCGCTTTTTTTGCGCTTTACGCCTAGGCCCCAAGCGAGGCCTATACGCCTTTAGTGCGAGTAGCGCCTTTAATAACTATGCCCTGAACAACTAATTTATTATTTCAGTTGTTTCAAAATCATTTTACTGATCCTGAATTACATATATTTAATTATCTTATATATGCTACCTTGATTTGTCTTGAACCTATAACCACTGCTAGCTCAAGTTTTGAGGGCCAACATGGATTATATATGTTTCTATAAGACCATGTGTAGTGGTTAAGCAAAATAATGCCCCTATCATGGGACGTTTTGTGACACGCAGCAGTCCAGTCAGCATGCGGCATTATTGCAAAAGTGGCGTAGTGGGAATAATGCCCAATAACGCCTATGCAATCATTTCATAATTTTTTTTAATTTAAAACATAAAAATCTTCATTAATTTAAAATAAAAATTACACTACTTGAAATAAAAAAAACCGAAAAAAAAAACAGAAAATAAAAAAACCGAAAAAAAATAAAGTTAAAAAAAAAAGAAGATGATCTAGAGTCCATATTTTTCTCGAATTTTTTGGCGATGCATTTGCGCAAGGATCAACGCGTCGCCTTGGAGGTGGTCGATCGGTTTGGACAAAAACTCAATGTCCTTTTCCATTTGCCTCGTCTCTTGCATCTCGTTAAACTTTTTGGTTTCGGTCACTCGTTCTTTCATAATCTCATAACGTTGGTGGCCGAGGTCGCGAATGTCTTGGAGACGACGGTTCATCTCCTCGAAATCTTCCTTCAACTCGAGATCGGAAGACGACTCCACCGTTTTTTTTCCGGTTCGCTTATCCTTTCTTCTACCGGGCGGTCGGGTCAACTCTTCTTCAAGTTTCTCGTCAACGTCCACCACCTCATTTAGATCGACATTGCGGGCATCCGATGTCGGTGTTTCAGGGTCAACGGAGGATGATGTTTTTGACCGTTTAGCTCGATGTCTACTACTAGACGTCATGGTACCTACTAGCGCCCACTTTGGACTTTTTCGTAGTAGATCCCAACACTTATGGTACGTAAAAGGGCATTTCGTTTTCTCGTACTCGTCTAAAGTCTTCGTTAAAACCGTGACGTCACCTTCACCGCTCGGGCGATTATCGTAGTTACGTTGGTACACTTCTTGGAACGCATGACACTTGTTGTTGATGTCGGTCCATTTGCTAGAAATGGAATCTTTGTCCCGATGCTCGCCTTGACCCCACGTGCTATAAAAGAGTGCACGAACCCTATCCCAAAAAACGGGGCCCGTTTGAAAGTTTGCTACAAATTGAAAAAATAAAAGTAAAAATATAAGTTGTATGTTAAAAATATAAGTAAAAAATAAGTAAAAAAAATATAAAAGTTACCAATTTCGTGGTCCCCCGAAACGTCGAGCCACGCCCGAGTCAACGTGAATTTCTCATCCTTCGTCCATTTAAGGTGAGTATTTTTACGTCGAGGTTCGTCCTTTTCCTTCTTATGCGACCTTCTGCCGCGTTTCGATTTCTCTGGCACCGGTTCGGGTTGTGTCTCCGGCACGACATCGACATCGGGTTCGGCTTCTTGTTGTGAAGGTTGCGACCAGCCGGCTTGACCATAGCCGAAGGTGGGAGGCACGAACGGAGTGGCGCCACTCAAGTAAGCCGCGTGCGTTAAAACGCTCGGGTCCATGTCTTGAAGGTTATACGGGTGTTGCGGTTGGGTTGTGTTCGGGTTCATGGGTCTTGCGGGGACACCAAAGGGGGGGGGGGGTCGGAATGGATGCATATTTGTATAAAATATAGAAGAAGTAGGAGAGAAAGTGTGACTTTTTTTTATAAAAAATAGGAAGTGGGTATTATTTATATAGTGGGTAAATTTTGGAATTAAAAAAAATAAAAATATTAAAGAATTGACCGTTGGCAACGGTCATATCTCTCGCCCCTATGCACACTTCAGCGTTTTATTTAAAACGCCAACTTGATTTTTTTTCAAAAAAAAAAAAAAAAACGCCAAACAACGCCTAGTGTAATGAGGGGGAGGCGTTTTTGAGGCTTTTTTTGAATTTTTTTTAAAAAAAAACCGCCCACTACGGGTGGTCTAACTAATAAATAACTAGTTGTGCTACGTGAGATAATTCATTCTCTGAGCCTAATATTGTTGTTCTCGATTCTCTTATTTCATCTATGAGATTTCTGAGCCCACGTGTCATAAAGAGTGAATATGAATTATTTAAATTATTAAATTGGTTCTCATTTTTACTTTTTTTTTTGTTTTTGTTTTTTGAAACACAACGGAAATTTCATTAATTATCAAACCAATGGTCACCATATCCCCTTACATACCCCACAGATCAAAGTGACCAAAAAAAATACTAAAGCATACATACATCAAAGACATTTAGGTTGAAACATTATAGCTGCACCATTCAGGACGATCTATGTGTGAGGCATTCGTAAGTCGTCCCCTTTATTTCCTCCACCTATCTGAATCTTGTGATGGGCTAATCCCGATGATTTGGGATGGATCCACCAGCAGCCCATTGGGTTAAGGGGGTGTTTGGGGTTGAGTTTTGAAGGATATTTTTAGATTATTGAGTTTTGAAATCGTAAATAATCAGTTTTGAATGTTTGGGTAAAAAAAAATAAAAAAAATGATTATCTCCGTTTAGAAACTTACAAAATGTAGTTTTCCAAAAGCAGCTCCCCCCCCTCCCCCTACTTCAACAAAACGCAGTTTTCCAAAAATTGATTATTTGCGTTTAGAAAAAGGATTTTCACTTGTTTATTTTCCAAAAATATATATTTGCCAAACACTCAAATAGTTGATTATCTGATTATTGTGATATCAAGCAACATAATCAAATCCAAACACAATCTTTCAATATCACGTTTTGTTACAGTTAATTAGTTAACTATCGGATTCTGATCATTTAAATCGCATAATCTATTTTCAAAACTCAACCCAAACACCCTCTAAAAAGGAAGAGTCTCAAATATGTTAGGAATAATTTGTTTGTTATGTTTTATAGCAGCCCATTATCTCTGTATAAATTATAAGAAAATGAAGTCTATCTCATCATTTAATATAAAATTTTTCATTTACAAACCATGTAGTTTAACTATTGTATTTTTTTGTTATTTTACTTTAACCAAATTACATTTAACGAACACGTTAATACCGTTTCAGACATATTTTTTAACTTTTCTTTTTCTTTGCTATAACGAGTGTGGCGAATGTTTTTTTAAGTTTGGTTTTTTTAACGAACGCGCTGATACTCTTTTGAACATATTTTTTAACTTTACTTTTTCTTTGTTATAACGAGCGCATCGAAACCGACCGAGTTTCTATCGTTTTCTTTTTCGTTTACCTTTTTAACCTTTGTTATTTAATATATTGTTTTACCCTTTCTTATTATTTTGATGTTCAGAGCCGAGTTACGACGCAAAGAGCATAACCCGTTCAAATTTCATTTTATTTAATTTAATAAATTTATTTATGGGTTGTCATGGTGGGACACCTTCGCGGCTAACACCAAAAAGCTGCACATTACAGCAGCAAACAACATATAACATCATACTGTTGTCCAGGTCAAACAGGACGATGTTTGACCTGGTCAACTTACATCAAAAGTCAACTATACAAAACAAAAGATCGTTAACATACTACAAATACAAAATACAAGTTACAGACACAAAAACGTGCACCAACATCTATTTTTTCTTTATATTGTAGAGAAAGTTGGGTTTAGATAATAGGTTAGAATGCTCTAAGAAGTTTTAAAAAAAGTGAACAAAATTCAAATACTGTTTGCTAAATTATTGAGAGAGAGAGAGAGAGAGATATGTGTTTTAGTTATTTTCTCGAGAATGGGTTGTGAATGCTCTAAAAAAGTGAACAAGAGAGAGAGTTGCTAACTTTTGATGCCGTGTATAATTTATGTCATACGCTCTTCTAAAGTTTTATTTGGTGGTCAACAATTTTAGGAGGCGTGTGAAATACAAGTTACTTCGTATTTGTTCTAAACTGTGAGCATGATTGATGTCATACGCTCTTCTAAAGTTTTATTTAGACAATTTTAGGAGGCATGTGAAATACAAGTTATTTCGTATTTGTTCTAAACTGTGAGCTTCCTTTGTGCCTAATCATGGTAAGTTAACCAGATCAAACTCATCCATTTCTTTCAAATTTTTGATGCTAGGAACTTGATGAAGCATTGGGATTGCCTGTAAGTTCAAATCTGATGAATATGGGAAGGTTTCTTTGTATATGTATATGCTAAATGGAAAGGACTAAATTCATACATATCTTTTATTTAAATTTGTATGGTGGCTCAGGAGCTTGTAGAAACATTGGAATTGGAGGTACGCTGAAAATTATTTAAATTTATAATGTTTATTGTTTCAAAATCGTTTTGTTTTGTGGATCTAAATATCCACATAAAACCTGTGTGTGATTTAGGGTTGTTCATGTGGCTTGCCAAATCAACCCATATTTAGCTGGAGCTCGACTTGATTTGTAAATGATCCGAGCTAAGCTGACTTACTGGTTTCAAGTGAATTTTTATAAGAAAACTTCATGTAACGGGCTTTTTCAACGTTTCTAGACTAAGTATTCGCAATTGAGAAAAAAATGGTATTAAGTATTGCACTACGTCAAAAATGGGTTTCGGTCAAAATAAAAAAAAACCCCTCTGACAATAGGAATTTGGCTACATTATTTTTTCAGCTCAAGTGTCATCAAATGTCAAGTCATCGTAGGTATGATACGACCATATTAGACTTTTAGTAACCATGACATCTTTAAACTGTGACTTAAGGATACCAATTTTTTTTGTTTGAAATCAAATATTTTGTCCGTTAAGTGTGGCTAAAGGGTAACAACTGTCACATTCATTTACGTTTTATAAACCTTGCAAGGTATGTTCTTTGCCCTAACCTAGTTAATTTTCATGGTTAAATCTAGTCATGTTGATCCCAGATGATGACAAATTTGTCTTTTCCATTATATTTACAAAATATTTCAATATAGAAAAATAACTAAAAATTAAAAGTTATATATCACATAATGCCACCTCTCTCTCTCTCTATCTCTCTCTCTCTCTCACACACACACACACAGTTTATGAAATATTTCAGTATAGAAAAAATTAAAGTTATATATCACATAATGCCACCTCTCTCTATATATACAATCGTACCCAGTAAATACCACAAATACTAAAGCCGTTGGTAGGGGTTGGGGATGATGAGATGTAAGCACACTTTACCTCTATCCCTAGAGATAGAGAGGCTGCTTCCAGAGAGACTCTGACACCAAAGACATATACTAGAAAAGCGAGAAACTAAACAAATCTATAAACAGAGCGCTACTAAATAATAAAAGATGTTGTGGAGAGGTAACATAAAGAAATAGAACAAATATTTCAAATCACAAGATACCACTTAAGCATCTATGAAAAATCACAGTCAATGCAAAATTTGCCTAGATCACAAAGAAATGTTAAGCATCTACCCATCTACTACTAAAAGTCTTTAACCTTAATCCTACGTCTCCATAAACCCCTATCCTTGACCATGTCCTCAGAAAGGCGTAACTCTAGCAAATCTTTCCTAATTCGCTCATCCCAAGTAAACTTGGGCCTACCTCGACTCCACCTCCCTTCCATAGCTAAGCCTTCTATTCCTTTGACTGGCGCTGCCAATTGCTTCCTCTTCACATGCCCAAACCATCTCAATCTTCCACCCCCCCCCCTTTATGTTATCCGAAATAGTAGCTACACAACCTTTCCCTAAAATCCTCATTTCTTATCCGGTATAACCTTGTGTGTCCACACATCTACCTTAACATTCTAATTTCTGCTACCGCCATCTTGCGCGCTTGTGCTTTCTTAATTGACCAATAGTCTGTCCCATACAACATAGCAGGTCTAATCGCAACACTTCAAAATTTCCCCTTTAATTTAGTAGGGAAACTTTTGTCGTACAAAACCCCAATGGCTATACTCTCCACCTTCACCAACCAGTCTGGATGTGATGCACTACATCACTATCTATCTCCCCATCTCTTTATACAAACAATTCTAAATACTTGAACTTAGTAACCTGCAAAACCCCTTAACCATCAATAGTAATTTGAGTGTCGTCGCCATCGCCTGCACCACTAAAATTACAATAAAGGTACTCGGTCTTAGAGCGACCAATTCTTAAACCTTTTCCCTCTAAAGCTGCTCGCCACTCCTCTAACCTCGCATTCAGGCTCTGTTTAGTTTCCACCACTAACACCTCTCTCTTTCTCTCTCACACACACAAATTCACCCTCTCTCCTCAACTCTCCCTCTCTCTGTAAATTATGGAGGGCCACCACCAACCAACCACCATCAGCCACTACCACCAGCCGACATCACGCACCACCACCACCACCTGCCACTACAGCCTGAACACCTCCACCTCAAGGCCACAAAACCACCATAACTAATCGCGTTTGGTAGCCCGGGTCCATCACTAACCGTCGGCAGGTGTTAGCCCACCCTCCTCCACTAAATACAAAGTAAGCTCCCCTATCTCTCTCCCTCTCTTTGTAGATGAGTCGAGCCGAGTTGGCTGTAAAACGAGCAGATTTTGAGCCATTCTTTTTTTAGTTTTTTCGAGCCAGCTTCGAGCTATGAGTTATTTAACCAACTCAATGTGATTCATTAATATTTTTTTAATCTCATATTGTCCGTTTATCCTTTTCATTGTTAACTTGTATTACATCAACATTTCATCTTTCACTATACTAAAGGAATTATCGTTGGCCTTTATTTATTTCCATTAGATTGGTGAATCGCGTATAGACTATGAAGTGATAGAAGCCATATATGACATGCCGGATGCTCCTCTCTCAAACATTACAAGAGATCAAGTTTATTCACATCTTTCTACTGGAATCCTAGTTGATGGAGGCAAAGTAGTAAGTTATTCTCCTTTTGCCTATTTATCTTATAATCTGGTTACAGTGAATTATATAACTAGTCTTTCATCCTGTAATTATGATTAAACCCATGTGGACATACACTAGTACCATGAACTAATTTTAGAAAATGCAGATTAATCAAGAACCTTAATACAACACATGTATGCTCTCAAAAGTTGTAGGTTTGATTTTGAGTCTAGAAAGAATCATCTACTTTTTATTACAAAAGGACAACTTTTTCAAATTTCAGAACTAAAACTACCGTTGGTGTATCCAACCTTTTAGTTTAAAGAGGTGTTCAATATTTTGGTCCGGCATAATATTTTAGTTTTAACATATAAAGAGCAGTTGGAGGATCAATGTTAAACAATTGGATAAACTGATATGTAGATGTAAACGAAATTATGCAAGGAGTGTGGATCAACCAATGAACACAAATAACCAAAACATGTCTGTATTAAAGATTGAATACAACACACATGCAAAAGACAATTTTCATACATTTAAATACATGTTTATATGCCTATGAAAAGGTGCTTAATGTGCCATTGCAATGGGGTTCATATTTAGCCACCAAATAACCACCTTTAACTAAGTATAAAATAATACTATATATAATTATTATAATAACTAGTAACCCTATATTAGAACATTTCTAACATTCCCTGTGTTAGACTAAGTTTAGTTTAGTTTAGTTATATATGAACTTATAATATGTATTATGTGTGTGACATATTAATGTGTAAACTAAGGACCTAGATTATAACATTAACATTCCATCTGTTAGACTAGTCCCTCATGCCTTTTTGATTCAAAGTTATTGGCAGCTATGCCTTGTTATCAATTGACATGTCTTTTAGAAAACATGGCATGAGATATGGCTTGCAAGCCTCACGAGGAAACAACACACCACTGGGAACAAAATTTTATTCAGGAAACTACGCAATTCATTTGGTGGGGACGCTTATGCATACGGGTACAGCAAGGAATACTATAGGGGAAAAGGTTGCATAGAGATTCATAGTGGAGGACAAGATCATGTAGTAGGATATGTGTACTACGTGCCAACATTATAGAAAACCATACTAAGTGTGGAGCAGTTGGCAAGGGTTCGAGATAAGTTTTGAGGCAAGTATTTGTCATGTGACAAAGACAGTTAAAAATTTTTGGATGGGAGACAAGATTGAAAAGGACATCAAGAGTTGGCGATGCAAAGATGGGAGTGCTTTGCCTATATATGTGCCCAGAGATTTAGGACAACTTTGGTGCATGACAAGGCCAAAGAACAATTTGCATCCAATGCATAGAAAGGGAAAGATCAGAAGGTAGACTCAAACAAAGGACAAAATGCAGACTTTAATGAAGATCATGAGAAGGAAATACTACAGAAACACTTTGAGATTTTCTCATTTGAAGCAAATAATGATGAAGCCATAATTATAAAAGAGAAGGGACCAGTTGTGTATACAACACAAAGAAAAATTTGAACAAGAGTTTGAGAAAGTTATTTGTTGGTTTATGAAAGAGGTCTTAAAGATGAGAGTGAATGCACCTATACCACCAAGAGATAACAAAGGTCATCAGATTGTCCTTTTGGAACTCTACATGAGTGTCCAACAGTTTGGTGGTTATGATACCGTCAACAAGAACGGATTATGGAGAGAAGTAGCACTGTACATGGTTTATGGTTTAGGATTGCCTAAACTTAGCATGGAAAGTGAAATTGTGAAGACCCTAAAGACGGTGTATCTACGCTACCTAGAGATGATGGAATGGTATCATTTAAAGGATAAAGGAAGGGAAATCACCATAAAAGTTGAAGGTGGTGGAAGATAAGGTTTGTAAAGCTAACCGGGTTTGTTGTGTGTCATGGATAACAAGTCAACATGGGTCACATGTTTAAGAATATGGCTCAGCAGAGGCTTACAAATTATTAGATCACATTTTGGTTTGTTTATTTATCACATGTTTTATTAGGTTTGGAGTCAAAGTAGTGGGTCTTGTTAATGGGTTGTTTGTTACTAGATTGTAAGAGAGGGCTAATGCACGTTTACAGTATGTGGGGGTATTGGTTTAAATAGGTGCAAACATTAGGGTTGTTATGAGTGAGCCGTTCTATACTTTTGTACTTCTGATTCAAGTTCTATAAAATGAATCTATTAGATAGTTCTTGATCAATCCATGGTGTAATTTTATTGTTTAATTATGTGGTCAAGGGCCTAAACACCAACAATTGGTATCAGATGAGATCAAATTGAAGTGGCACTGAGCAACGCCTAATTGGAGGTTTACCATAACATCCTTGATTCCATATCAACTTGTTCTTTTGGTGTGGAGACCAACCGAAGGTAAAAGGAAACTGAAAAAGAAGTAGCTTATATTCGTTTTTGGTGGAAGAAGTCTTTTGGAAAAAGTTTGATCATATAAGGGTTGGGCAAGTAAAATATAAAATGAGGTGAAGGGAAAGTAGGTCTGAGAATTGAAGAGATTATAGGGTACTAGCGATCGAGGACACAAAAGAAATAGAGAAGCTCGCCGCAGAATGGATAGGAAGGACTTACCGGGTCGTAGGAAAAATGGTTAGGAAGACATTAACGCAAGTGGCGTTTGGTTGTTTCGTTTTACGGGTGAAAGAAAACCGTAAAGGCATGGGTCTTGTATTCTTGGTCGGTGGAAGAAGGCTCTCGGTCACAGAAGTGTTTTGCGTTGAACGGGTTCTGTATGGTGATAAAAAAACAATCGGTTGTGGATGACTTTGGATGTCATCGAGGAAGATGTGTGTGTGTGTGTGGGTGGGTGGGTGGGTGGGGGGGGTTGTAAAAAGGCTAAATGACCGAAAACGATGGGTTGTGAGGTGGTGATCTGGAAGCGTCGTACTGGTGGTATTCAACAGTTGTTTTAGGGCTGAATCGGTGATGAAATAGTACCGATTAGTGCAATTGAGATTGAATACGACGTTGATACTTGGTTCCCTCTTGTAGAGCTACGTGATTGCAGATGTAGGTTGAAACTTGAGATAAAAGGAAGAACAATATCATTGTTATGAATGAATGGTGTGTACAAACAATGATTATGACTTATGAGGTGAATTTAGGGCTAATCGAGTTTGTTCGCGAGCTATGGATCACAGGTCAGCATGGGTCACGAGTTCAACAATATGGGTAACAAAGGCATACAGTGTTATTATATAATACGTTGGTTTGTTTATGTGTCATATGTTTTATTAGGTTTAAATGGAGTCAATGTGGTGTTCTAGTTAGAGCCGGCTTAACCATTTTGGTGGCCTAAGGCGAAGTAAAAACTTGTGGCACTTTTTCAAAAAAAAAAGTAACTAATTTTAGGCAATTATATCACATAATGAATATAGATTTTAGGCAGAATTTTAGCCCATTTTAGGCTAAACACAGATTTTAGCTAGGGCTTAGGCTCATATTAAATCCATTTGGTAGGCCCATATCATATATCTTTTTTCTTTTTTTGAACAAAAAGAGTTGAACAGGGTGAGCCTCGAACCCGAGTCTCTAAGGAACTATCAGCGTTTATCAAACCACTCCACCAGCTAGCGTTTTGTCCATATCATATATCTGTATATATATATATAGGGGAATGTTCAAATGAAAACCACTAGTTATTGTGAAAACTCGAAAACTAATTAAAAAAGCCAAAAAAACATACCAATTTTTTTTTTTTTTTTGCATAATAATTTTCGCAGGTTTTTATATATAATTTTTTTTTTGTGGTGCACATGTGTAATAATACACATGTGTGGTCCTCCAAAAACTTGCTTGATCGCCATCCGTATACTTGCAATACCTATAAACTGAGATGTTTACATTAAAACTAGTATTAGAGTTCTTAGAAATATTAAATAATCGAAACTACGATCAAAACGGATTCGATTAACTTTAAGATGCAAAAATTTACAAAAATTTCAGTTTTTTTTTTTTTTTTTTTTTTTTTTTTTTGTGTAGTGCACATGTGTAATACTACACATGTGTATTATTACACGTGTACTACAAATTTTTTTTTTTTTTGAAAAAACGTTTTTTTTCATATATAAAAACCAGCGATTTTTATAAAAAAAATTGAAAAAAAAAATTTGTGTGTTTTTTAGGCTTTTTTTTTGTTAGTTTTCGAGTTTTCACAATAAAAGTGGTTTTCATTTGAACCATCCCCTATGTATATATATAGGGTTAGGTTAACGTACAATATCCCTTATCATACAATATATACGCGCTCATCTCAGCCGTCAGATCTTCATCCCACATTGAAATCGCATGTTGATTTTTTGTAACAATTTCGCATGTTGGTTTTTTAACATGCGATTTCATCAAAATTACCACATGCGAAATTATTACGAAAAACCAACATGCGATTTCATCAAAATTATCACATACGAAATTGTTACAAAAAACCAACATGCTATTTTATCAAAATTATTACATGCGATTTCATCGATGCTATTTTATAACATGTGATTTCACTATATGGTACTTATTGTACGTTAAGGGATGTGAACACAACAAAAAATGCCTAAAAATAGCTAAAAAACACACAATTTTTTTTAATATTTTTTATAAAAAAATCGCTACTTTTAGTAGCCAAAAAATTTATTTTTTTAGATTTTTTTTTTTTTTTTAGATTTTTTTAGGTTTTTTGGGGGTTTAGTTTTTAGCATTTTAGCTTGGGGGGGGGGGGGGGGGGGTTAGGTTTTTTTTAGCTATTTTAGGTTGTGTTCACATTGGTTCTCGCGGTTCTCGCAATAAAGGTAGTTCTCGCATGAACCTTACCCTATATATATATATATATATATATAGAGAGAGAGAGAGAGAGAGAGAGAGGGGAAGGTTAACGTACATTACGCTTAACGTACATCACGTACGATAGGTAATTACGCACGTTCATTTTAAAATCACGCACGTTATAACTCAAAAATCTAAAATCACGCAAGTTGAAACACAATAGTCACGCATATTGAAAGCATTAATCACGCATGTTATAAACATGGGCGGATCTTAATAGGGCTGTGGCAGGGCCACGGCCCGGGCAAGTTTTTCGGCCGTAGTGTTAATTTTCCGCATTTCGATCGAAATTTTTTATATATACTATGTTTGGCCCGGGCTTGCCCTGGCTTTATTTAGTATCCGTGTCTTTCGGCTCTGGCACGTTCAACGGGCAAGATCCGCCACTGGTTATAAAACAAATCACGTACGATGGATGGTTTATGTCGAAAGCCCAAACCTCAAAATAATTGGGCTTGGGCCAACCCTTGGTTCCAGTTAATACGATGTTTGTTACTAGCTTGTACAAGTGGGCTAGTGCAAGTTCACAATACGTGGGTATGGGCTTATATAGCCGCCAACATTATAGGGTTATTCTTAGTGTGTTGTTCTTTACTTTTGTACTTCTGAAGTTCTGATTCAAGTGTTATTAAAAACTCGATCAAAGAGTTCTCTTGATCAATCGTTGGTGTAATTTTGTTTATTTAATGCTGTGATCAAGGGCCTGAACACTAACAAGGTTTACCCATTACCGAAGTAATATCTTGATTATATGCATAACAAGTTGACATCTTTGATATTTATTATGTTGTACCTTGATTTATCCGTGACATGAAAATTATGATTCAAGTTTATTTTGTCGTATTATTTAAATTAGTTACTTAATGATTATTCAAAGATGAGCTAATAATATTCTGTCTAATTCATAGTGGTTTTCAATTGACGATGATGGCAAAACACAAGAAATGATATCGGCAATGAAGTTTGTGCTTCCAATTAATGGATCTAAACGTAAACCACGATCTGAACACGAATCTCGGTGATGTCTCTTATCTCTGTTTCGAAAAAATAACTCATTAGGCTAATTTACAACTTAATTTTAGGTGAATAGAAAGAAGAATATATCATTCAGTTTTGGAATCCCAAAGATTTTTAAATTATGTGTATGTTATTACCTACAAATGTGTAGGTAAGTTAAAAACACAAACAAATTGGTTTAGTGATATTTATTTAGATAACATACTTATTTATATGTAAAAAGTTAAGTACTTTAAAAAAATGAACCATTAAAAAAATTAAATGACTTAGGTTTAATGATTTTGTTTCTCTAACATGTTCAGGTTCTCTAAGGTAGTATTTGTTCGCTCACCACGTCTTGAAATGCAAGTCAAGATAAGAACACAGTTTCTATCATCCCATGTAACATATGCAGCTTACCTAGTATGCAAATCCGATTATTGGCCAGAAGATATTGCTTCATATCTTCTGATCTATACATTGAACTCCAAAAGTAAATCATATATTTCATATCCTAGTAAAATGGAAGAGAGTGGATGGTGGATGTTTGAACTCTTTCAAACCATCAATTTAAAAAGATCAAGTGATTTCATTCTTTCGTTAAAGATACTGGACTGGCCTTTTTGTTATAGGTCTCATCTATTAATTGAAGGCATAAAGTTTCTACCAATACCAAAGGTATTTTCATTTTCAAATATTATAATGTTCTATAATTTAAATAATGCTATATATGAAATCAAACATTAAAGATTAACTCAAGGAATTTATTTATTAATTCTCATTAATTTTTTGCTAATCAAGCTTGACACTGATAATTACTAGAATTGGAAACTTCATGTTCTTACGATTTTAAAGACGCTTGGATAATTACATGTTTTAAATCACGAGATATTGATACTGGTTGATTCCATGATCAAGATGCTTAGGAGAAGTTAAATGGATACATTTCTGCATTTCTTACTACCAAATTTTCTTCACTGCTGCTTCATCTTGTTTAAAGATACTAGAACTGCTTGTGAGTTGTGTAATGAAACTGCTGAATCGTTTAATCAACAAAACAATTATCGTGGTGGTTCTTGTAGTGGTCACGACAAGCACTACTTGATGGTTTCATGACGGTATTTGTGGGGGTTCTTGTGCTGGGCACAACAGTGATTATTGTGGTCATCATGACAGTGATTCTTTTGCTCCACTCACCAACAGTTTTAGATCTAGGGCACATGTGTTGGGTATGATCTTGATATTAGGCACACGTTTTTAGTGTTTTAGAACGTGTGTTTATTTAGTCGTTGTTTGAGTCCGACTTTTTTCTATTAGTGGCAGATTAGTATGATGTTAATTGTTTACTTTTTCAGTTGTACGTGTAGTGGTTGGCTATTTAGAGGGCCTAATGTGGTGAATAAAATAACAGACCTTAGAAACATTAAAATATCTTCATTGTTCGTGAGTTTGAAGGGTCTGAAACCAACATTTGGTATCAGAGCAAGGTGAGATTGGAGGCCGTTTTGAGAGTCATTTAGAGAAAGGGTACAGCCCTTTGGCTGTGGGGCTGAAGAAGGAAGGTCGCCGGAAAGAGAAAGAAAGGTCACCGGTGGAACAAGAAAGAAGAAATGAGAGCGGATTGAAATCAGCAAAACAAGAAGAAAGAAACGCTGCTAGAAAGAATAAAGAAAGTACTAGCGTAACATTACCAGAAAGAAAGAGACAAAGAATGAAAGATCAACAACCAGAGGAAGAAGAAAGAAAGTCGTTACCGTGAAGAAAGAAGAAAGGCGGGTGCCGCACGGGTTTGTTGATCCCAAAAGAAAACGAAAGAAAGAAAAATCAGGTAGCAAGTAGCCTGAAACAAGTCAGCCAGCAAGAGGATTCGAAGAAAGTAAGCAAGAAAGGATTCGAATCACATGAGAAAGAAGCATTTAGAAAGAAAACCCATTCGGGATAGCAAGAAAGAAAGTTAGCAAGATACCGGACCCGTGTGGTTCGTTTAACAAGAGTAAAATTCGAGCCATGTGCGGTTCATAGCAAGAAGTAAGTAGCAAGATTTAATCTTTGTGATTTGGATAGCAAGAAACGCAAGCAAGAACAAGAGAAAGTAGAAAGAAGCAAGACAATTAAAAGTCGGATCTAAGTGAGCCGATCAACCATGAAGCAAGTGAACCAGCAAGGCAAGCAGCGAAGAGCAAAGAACTGACATCAAGATTAAGGGGGTGAATGTTGGGTATAATCTTGATATTAGGCACATGTTTTTAGTGTTTTAGAACGTGTGTTTGTTTAGTCGTTGTTTAAGTCCGTGTTTTTTCTATTAGTGGCAAATTAGTAGGATGTTAGTTGTTTACTTATTCAGTTATACGTGTAGTGGTTGGCTATTTAAAGGGCCTACGTGTAGTGGTTGGCTATTTAAAGGGCCTAATATGGTGAATAAAATAACAGACCTTAAAACCATTAAAATATCTTCATTGTTCGTGAGTTTGAAGGGTCTGATACCAACATTTGGTATCAGAGCAAGGTGAGATTAGTGGCCGTTTTGAGAGTCGTTTAGAGAAAGGGTACAACCCTTTGGCTATGGGGTTGAAGAAGGAAGGTCGCCGGGAAGAGAACGAAAGGTCACCTGTGGAACAAGAAAGAAGAAACGAGAGCTGATTAAAATTGTCACACCCCAACCGATGGCGGAGTCATCGGGGCATGGCACTGAGCGAAACAGATTGTCCAGAAGTTTCCATAACAACTATCATTACCATTCAATTTAAGTTAACATGTCCCATACCATGTCTCAAATAGCAAACAAATTATTACAGATAATCATCAAGACAAATATTCTGTTCCGACAACTCAGATTCAAATAAAAAGTAGTTCGTTTATTGGTTTCTAGGACCCCATTTCCTAGCTTCGATTTTAACACAGCGCAGAGAGCATCCTAGAACTTTCCTAGCCTCAAGTTCACAGCATGCTAAACATGTAAACTTCCTAAGCACCTGTCACATACGTTAAAATAAAGTCAATACATAAAATGTAAAGGTGAGCATACAAGTTTGATAATAGCATATAAAGTTCGAGTTCGTTTACGCATAACCAGCACGTACACATAGTGAAATGAAGCACGTTAGTTATCGACATAGACCCATCGATACCAATGACTGCGGGTTGACTGCCTGTGGCAGTTCGCAATACACGATTACCACCGTAATCCATGCAAGTAAAAGATCCTTAACAACCCCCGTGTGAACGGGTGCTGAGTCCAAACTATAGTACTATCGTTGCTAAGGCAGGTAGACAGCATTCCATGTGTAAACATAACAAACAAGCATTCATAAGCCACGTATAACATGCATTAACGGTTAGCGTTCAAACAGCTTGAGTAGTGTGATAATTGTAGTTTAAATATTCGTAACGTATGTAACACCCAAAAGTGCTAAAAGCAAAAAGGGATGACGATCCGTGCGGATGGTAATCCGTGCGGACGACGACTTTCAATGGCAAACCACTTGGTGAAATCCGTCCGGATGGCAGTCCGTGCGGATACGATAATCCGTCCGGATGGTAGTCCGTGCGGATGAACATGTTGGAAATTGTTTATGGTCTTAGTATCTCATGATCCGAAGAGTAATCCATTCAGAGGGTCGTCCGAGCGGATTATTCCTTCGTCGATACTCATACCTTGTCTGAATATGGGTCCCAAGTGTAGTCCGTCCGGATGGCAACTCGCCCGGATAGACTGTCCGTGCGGACATCAGTCCGTCCGGATAGTCTGTCCGTCCGGATAGCTTGTCCGTGCGGACATCAGTCCGTGCGGACAGCATCTCGTTCTGGTTGTTCCATTCGTCTACCCTTGGTCGCCTTTGTCGTTCTATCGAGATGTTCTGATTACGTGTCAACCAATCGGAATTGTATTCTGACCCGCACGACTAAGTCGGCCAGGAACCACCCCAGCTTGACCGGTCGACGGTTCAGAACGGTCATTCTGGTCTAACCCGAAACCAGGTGTCTCATGGACAGAATCCGCATTTAGGACTAGTGCATCACTAATGTTGAGTAGAAGACTAGAACTGATCCGATTCTTATCGTTCTTGAGTGTAAAAGAAGGAGAAAACTTGTGTTTATTTCTTTCAACTCTTTTATTCCTTTGAAAAGTTCAGATTTATGCGGAGTTGTTGTAAAATCTTGTGGAAACCGTTCAGATCCGAGTTATCCTTGGTGGAATAAGGTCAAACTTGAAGTTCATGGGAACTCATGATGACGTCATCCTAGAATACCTCAAATCTTGATGATTTCACGGTTAAAAGCTAATATTCGAAAGATAGAAAGGTGTAGAAGCGCTTAGAGATTAAGAAAGTACAAGATTTAGGGCGAATACTTACCGGAATCGAGAGGAATCGAAGAAAAGGTGAAGAACACGAGCTGGTCGGACGTCACTTGCCAAAAGTGGAAAGTTTGGAGAGTGACCCGTGTATTTATAGGATGCTAAAAGAGGAAAGTATCGTTCGTCCGGATTGCACATCACCCGGAGTGGTTATCCGTGCGGATAGCCAGTCCGTGCGGATGGCCTGTTCGTGCGGACGGTCTGTCCGTGCGGATGGTCTGTCCGTGCGGATGGGCTATCCATGCGGATTGGCGCCTGGGTGAGGTGTTTGGGTGCGACGAGCTTTGGCGTTTCGGTTTCCATTGCGAGTGGTTCGATAGGGTTTCCTAGTCAACTACTTTTAGTCCCAACTACTTCGTATCTAGCGTAATCTCTTCTCCACTAACTATCATGATCATGATTCGAGTTCGAGTTCGATTGCATTCGAGTCCAATTTCGAGTTTCGGTTGAGTTCGCTTGATTACCACAACATAAATAAATAACATGCACAGGTAACACGTAAGGCACACACACACGTATAAATAATAAGTAAAACCACGTAGTTTGAGTCACGATTTGATGTCGATTCGACTAACATAGCTTGATTATCAGTTGATTAACTTTATCGCATTGTTACTTCCTATCGTTCACAGTCGTAGGACGATTGAAATACGATTAACACAATTTGATTATAGCAATGAATGACACTTACTCCACATAATACAAATAAAATAAAGACTTTTCTACAAGTCGAGTCGCGCGAAATCGGTCGTTGACTCAGACCTTGACTTTGACTTGTGAAAACACGGGGTGTTACAGCCTCCCTTTGTTTAGGAAATTTCGTCCCGAAATTAAGCTGGAAGCTGCTACAACCACCATGAATCACGTAGAAGACTTTCTCTTTCTAGACTTTCTCTTCGAATAACTGCGGGTACTTAGCCTTCACGTCGCTTTCGAGTTCCCAAGTGAACTCCGCGCCCCGTTTGCCTTCCCATCGGACTTTCACAATAGGAATGCGCGAGCGCCTGAGCTGCTTGGTTTGGCGATCCATGATTTCGACAGGCTTTTCCACGAAGTGTAATGTTTCGTTCACTTGTAGATCGTCTAGAGAGACATGTAAGTCGTGGTCGGCGACGCACTTTTGGAGGTTCGACACGTGGAAAGTCGGGTGGACGTTACTAAGTTCCTCCGGTAGTTTGAGTCTGTAGGCGACTTTTCCGATCCTTTCCAGAATCTTAAAAGGTCCAACGTATCGAGGCGCGAGTTTCCCCTTCTTGCCGAATCGGACCACACCCTTCCAAGGTGATACCTTTAGGAGTACGTAGTCACCAACGCCAAATTCTCGGGGTCTGCGCTTCTTATCGGCGTAACTTTTCTGTCGATCCCGAGCTTTCACTAGGTTGTCTCGTATTTGGAAGATTTTGTCTGTCGTTTCTTGTAGCAGCTCCGGACCGGTTAGTTGCGAGTGACTGATCTCGTGCCACACAATAGGCGATCGACATCTTCTCCTATATAATGCCTCGAATGGTGCCATTTGGATGCTAGACTGGTAACTGTTGTTATACGAGAATTCGACTAACGGCAGGTGTTTATCCCAATTACCGCCGAAGTCTAAAACACACGCACGGAGCATGTCTTCAAGAGTACGGATCGTTCTTTCAGTCTGACCGTCGGTTTGTGGGTGGAAAGCAGTACTTAGATTTAGCGTTGTTCCGAGTGCTGCTTGAAACGTTTCCCACAATCGCGAAGTAAACCGAGCGTCACGATCAGAAATGATGTCACGAGGCATCCCATGATTACAAATGATCTCGTCAGTGTAGATTCGGGCTAATCGTTCCACCTTGTAGTCTTCTCGTATTGGCAGAAAGTGAGCGGATTTGGTCAATCGGTCAACTACAACCCAGATGCTGTCGTGACCTGATGACGTGTGCGGTAGCTTGGTTATAAAGTCCATGGCTATACTTTCCCACTTCCACATGGGAATTGGTGGTTGTTCAAGTAAGCCAGAGGGTCTTTGGTGTTCGGCCTTGATCCTAGCACAAGTTAGGCACTTTCCGACGTAGAGAGCGATATCTCTTTTCATGCCCGGACACTAGTACGTATAACGAAGATCCTGGTACATTTTGTCAGCACCGGGATGAACAGAGTAGCGGGATTTATGGGCTTCGTCCATGATAATCTGCCACAAATTGGTTCGCTTGGGAATCCAAACTCGGTCTAAATAGTGAAATATCCCATTTGATTTGCTCACAAGTTCGGCTCCGTCGTGGTAGATTCTTTCTCTCTTCAAGGTGCGTTCGTTAAAACATGCATGCTGAGCGTCGCGGATGAGAGTTTCGAGGTTGTGTTGGGCTTGAACATTACGGGTGCTAAGCAAATAACTCCGTCTACTAAGTGCGTCGGCAACAACATTTGCTTTGCCTGGATGATAACGAATCTCACAGTCGTAATCGTTGAGAAGTTCTACCCATCGGCGTTGACGCATGTTAAGTTCCTTCTGATTAAAGATATGTTGTAGGCTCCTATGATCGGTGAAGATCGTACACTTGGTACCATACAGGTAGTGTCTCCAAATCTTTAATGCAAAAACAACCGCGCCTAGCTCGAGATCATGGGTTGTGTAGTTCTTCTCTTGGATTTTGAGCTGACGAGATGCGTAAGCTATGACCTTGTCCCGTTGCATGAGGACACAACTGAGACCAAGGTTGGAAGCATCACAGTAGACAATGAAATCATTGTTTCTGTCGGGCAACGTGAGAACAGGAGCATTGCAAAGCATGTGTTTGAGGGTTCGAAAGGCAGACTCTTGTTTGGTTCCCCAGACAAAAGGCTGGTCCTTATGCGTAAGAGAGGTAAGTGGTACAACGATCTTTGAGAATCCCTCGATAAATCGTCGATAATAGCCCGCTAGTCCGAGAAAGGAACGGACTTCAGACGGATTCTTAGGTGTAACCCATCTCTTGACAGCTTCAATCTTCCCAGGATTGACGTGAATACCCTGACTATTAACAATGTGACCCAGAAATTGAACTTCCCCCAACCAAAATTCGCACTTGGAGAACTTGGCATAGAGTTGGTTCCCCTGGAGTAACTCGAGAACCAAACGTAAATGTTGCGCGTGTTCGGCTTTCGATTTGGAATAGATCAAGACGTCGTCGATGAATACGATGACGAAACGGTCGAGATAAGGTTTACACACGCGATTCATCAGATCCATGAAAACCGCTGGTGCGTTTGTTAAACCAAAAGGCATGACAACGAATTCGTAGTGGCCGTAACGAGTACGAAACGCGGTTTTGGGTATATCCTCTTCCTGAATACGTAACTGATGGTAACCTGAACGTAGATCGATCTTCGAGAAACACGTAGCGCCTTGTAGTTGATCAAACAAATCGTCGATACGAGGTAGAGGATAGCGGTTCTTGATAGTCAACTTATTCAATTCCCGATAGTCGATGCACATCCTGAACGACCCATCCTTCTTTTTGACGAAAAGGACTGGCGCGCCCCAAGGAGAGGTGCTCGGGCGAATGAAGCCTTTTTCAAGTAATTCCTGGAGTTGGGTCGAGAGTTCACGCATTTCGGACGGCGCGAGACGGTAAGGAGCTTTGGCAATAGGATTTGCTCCAGGAATGAGGTCAATACGAAAATCGATATCACGACTTGGAGGTAATCCGGGAAGATCCTCTGGAAAAACATTAGGAAATTCTCGAACCACTGGAACGTCTTTTACTTCCTTCTTCTCTTTCTTTTCCTTCTCCGCTACTACAACGTTTGCGAAGAAAGCCCTGTATTCCTTACGGAGATACTTGCTAGCTTGGATACATGACATAAGCTTGAGCCCCTTTGAGGTAGTATCGCCATATACACACAATAAGTCGCCATTTGCGAGAGAAAATCGAATCATCTTGTCGAAGCATACAACTTCAGCATGGTTTTCTCGAAGAAAGTCCATGCCTATTATGACGTCAAAGCTTCCGAGTTGCATCGGAATAAGGTCGATCGAAAAGATGTGATTGTTGAGCTCAAGAGTACAATCACGAAGAACAGAATTGACAGTGACGGTTCTTCCGGTAGCTACTTCAACATCGAATGTCGAGGATAGTTTGGAACGTTTACGACTAAGGAGTTTCTCAAATTCGAACGAAACAAAGCAATTATTGGCTCCGGTATCAAACAAACATGATGCATAAATACCATTCACAAGGAAAGTACCATTGACCACGTTGTTGTCGGCCTGGGCTTGACGTACGTTGAGGTTGAAAGTTCTGGCGCGTGCGGCCTGTTGTTGCTGCTGCTGTTGTTGCTGCTGCAGTGGCTGCTGCTGTTGGGGTTCTTGTTTCACTACCCGGTTCGGGCACACGTTGGTGAAATGGTTCGGGTCGCCACACGCGAAGCAGGCTCTGGCTTTGACTGCGGGTGCCGGAGGAGCTTGTTGACCCTGTGGGGCAGTGAGTAGAGCTTGATTGGCAGGAGCTTGACGAATACGGAAGTTGGCGGTAAAGTGGCCGTATACGTTGCAATGGGCACAGAAGCGGCATTGAATAGCAGTCGGGTGGTGGTAGGTGCAAGTAGGGCAGAGTGGATGTGGTCCAGTGTATGCACGCTTTGCAGGCGGTGCATTGGCCACAGGCGCCGCTACTTGACGCTGTTAGGCAAGTACAGCTTGAATCGGTGCAGTAGTGATCGCACAGTTCTTGTTGTTGGAGCTGTTCTTTCTCTTGTTCTTCCTCTTGTTGCTCGATGAGGTGGGTTCGGCAGTTGGTGCGGTAGCGGTAGCTTGATGCAGATGCTTGGAGGTCTTATCCCATACCCCAGCCTTAACCCGTTTGTCCTTGATTTCAGCGGCCAACAGATAGGTTTCCTCGATCGTCGTAGTCTTAGCCGCTTGCACGAAATCAGCAACGCAATCGGGCAAAGCTCGGATATACTTCTTGATGGTCATATCGGGAGTCTTGACCTGGTCGGTACAGATAATGCTGAGCTGTTTGAAACGAGCAGTGAGACCAGCATTGTCACCATCCTTTTGCTGAATGTGCCAAAATTCATCTTCCAGCTTTTGACGTTCGTGAGGAGGGCAGAATTCCTCTAGCATAACTTCCTTGAGCTCGTCCCACGACAGTCCGTAGGCTGCATCATTCCCTCGCTTGTTCCTCTTGGCCGTCCACCAGTCTAGTGCACGGGACTGAAAGACGCCGGTAGCATTCAGAGTCCGAAGGTCATCAGGGCAGCCACTCTGTCGCAGAGTAACCTCGATAGAGTCAAACCAGTGAAATAGTGCAGTGGGACCTCCTTCGCCGGTGAATTCTTTTGGCCCACAAGACTTGAATTGCTTGAAACTGAAAGGCCTTGCGTTAGCTTTGGGAGCTTCGATTCTCAACTCCTCGGATGATTTGCTGGCATTCTCGTAAACATCACTCACGGCCTTTGCCACACTTTTCGCGATGATGGAAGCAAGGCGTTTGTCCCTCTTTTCCTGACGAGAGAGTGCATGACGGGATCCAGACGACATGGTCTGCAACAGACATCGTCACAGGACTCATCATATTGTATTCGAATCTCACCTCACACGTTTACTACTTACTAAAGCTCAGTAACACGTACTGTGTAAACACATAGATTTACAACTACACAAGTCATAGAACCACTAAATCACGTAACCACATACACACTTAGGCACAAATCACATAATCACGTAGAGCACATAACCACGCAACTTCCTAAACATGTAGGGCAAAGAAACAAGAAGCACATACGCATTTAACCGATAGAGGCAATCAGAAAACAGAAACCTATTATTCCAAGTCTGCGATCGTTCGAAAAGGGCGTAATGTAAGCTAGGGAGAGAAACTAGAGTGAAAGGCAAAAGGTTATTCACGTTACTTGTACGTTTTCAGATCTATCAAAGAATCACAGTTATAATTACGTCTCGTGTGTTCGGTCTCGTTCGTGTACGGATTCCGCACGTCACACGGTTGGTTCGCAATCGTTTCGGAGTCAAAACTGAGACATAGCAAGAATCACGGTAAATTGTTCATCTAGTGTGTTTGGTCACGCACGTTCACGGATTTCGCACGTTACACGTTCGGTTCGCAATCGTTTCGAGTCAAATAAGCACAACATCACAAGATGCAGTGTGAGTCGTGTGTGTCGATCGTAGTGGAAACAAAATCGAGTAATTTCCAAATTTTAACAACATATAAACAGGAAAGCGCATAAATAAACACATAAAATCGTCAAATCATCAGAGTCAGCAGTTGCGGTCTCAGAATAAGGACACATAAAATTCGAGAAATGGATTGTCTGCGGCTAGTACACTTCGACTAACCAAAGTGACTCGACTATTTACAAGGACCCGTTGCACGCATTAACCTCCAGGACTGTGCCCTTGCCTCGATTCTTGGGCATTTGGCACGCATCCCGTTGGTCATACCGTGGCTTTAGGTCATTGGAGTCCATCGAGACTTTGGTGAGAGTTTTGTATGAAGGGCGGAACAAGTCATCAAGGTTAGGGTTTCACCCTGGCTTAACAACTTCGTCCCTGTTTTGATAAAGTTGAGGAGATTATTCATCAAAATATGGATTTCACTCCTAATTTGGCATAATTCTCCTCGTTTGTAGTTAAAATGCAAGTTGATTAAGCAACTTTAGTCGAGAGTTTGCGGTTTTCACACCTATTCTCGACCTTATTGCTTGCTCGTAGTTAAAATTTCGAGTGCGGTGATAGCGTGTAATAAGTGGGAATAGCGAGGAATACAAGCTCGTACATAATCCCTACCGGTTATGCACAAGTCGGTCTGTTGGTTCTTAACTATAGTCTAGGTATCTATGACTTCGACCCGGACTAGGTCGAGTCTTGCCTAATTCCCTATAGTTATGGCTCTGATACCAATCTGTCACACCCCAACCGATGGCGGAGTCATCGGGGCATGGCACTGAGCGAAACAGATTGTCCAGAAGTTTCCATAACAACTATCATTACCATTCAATTTAAGTTAACATGTCCCATACCATGTCTCAAATAGCAAACAAATTATTACAGATAATCATCAAGACAAATATTCTGTTCTGACAACTCAGATTCAAATAAAAAGTAGTTCGTTTATTGGTTTCTAGGACCCCCTTTCCTAGCTTCGATTTTAACACAGCGCAGAGAGCATCCTAGACCTTTCCTAGCCTCAAGTTCACAGCATGCTAAACATGTAAACTTCCTAAGCACCTGTCACATACGTTAAAATAAAGTCAATACATAAAATGTAAAGGTGAGCATACAATTTTGATAATAGCATATAAAGTTCGAGTTCGTTTACGCATTACCAGCACGTACACATAGTGAAATGAAGCACGTTAGTTATCGACATAGACCCATCGATACCAATGACTGCGGGTTGTTTGCCTGTGGCAGTTCGCAATACATGATTACCACCGTAATCCATGCAAGTAAAAGATCCTTAACAACCCCCGTGTGAACGGGTGCTGAGTCCAAACTATAGTACTATCGTTGCTAAGGCAGGTAGACAGCATTCCATGTGTAAACATAACAAACAAGCATTCATAAGACACGTATAACATGCATTAACGGTTAGCGTTCAAACAGCTTGAGTAATGTGATAATTGTAGTTTGAATATTCGTAATGTATGTAACACCCAAAAGTGCTAAAAGCAAAAAGGGATCGAGTATACTCACAGCGATTAATGGATTGAAGGGAGCGCTTTTAGCGTGCACAGTTAGCCTGAATAGATTCGATAACGTAGTGATAAGTGGCGCGTAAATCAATACAGGATGAGAGTGGGTGGGTTGGCTGGTCGTCCGGATGGTCATCCGTGCGGACAGCAATCCGTGCGAGTAGTTAATCCGTCCGGTTGGTCATCCGTGCGGACAACTTGTCCGTGCGGGTGACTATCCGAGTGGATTGTTTCTTCCTATGGGTGAGATGTGTTTGTGTATGATGGCTTGTCCTTTGAAGTTTTCGTTGTAGTATTTAGAAAACATTTAAGTTCTCTTACCCTTCAAGTCGGTCGCGCGGATGACGATCCGTGCGGATGGTAATCCGTGCGGACGACGACTTTCAATGGCAAACCACTTGGTGAAATCTGTCCGGATGGCAGTCCGTGCAGATACGATAATCCGTCCGGATGGTAGTCCGTGCGGATGAACATGTTGGAAATTGTTTATGGTCTTAGTATCTCATGATCCGAAGAGTAATCCATTCAGAGGGTCGTCCGAGCGGATTATTCCTTCGTCGATACTCATACCTTGTCTGAATATGGGTCCCAAGTGTAGTCCGTCCGGATGGCAACTCGCCCAGATAGACTGTCCGTGCGGACATCAGTCCGTCCGGATAGTCTGTCCGTCCGGACAGCATCTCGTTCTGGTTGTTCCATTCGTCTACCCTTGGTCGCCTTTGTCGTTCTATCGAGATGTTCTGATTACGTGTCAACCAATCGGAATTGTATTCTGACCCGCTCGACTAAGTCGGCCAGGAACCACCCCAGCTTAACCGGTCGACGGTTCAGAACGGTCATTCTGGTCTAACACGAAACCAGGTGTCTCATGGACAGAATCCGGATTTTGGACTAGTGCATCACTAATGTTGAGTAGAAGACTAGAACTGATCCGATTCTTATCGTTTTTGAGTGTAAAAGAAGGAGAAAACTTGTGTTTATTTCTTTCAACTCTTTTATTCCTTTGAAAAGTTCAGATTTATGCGGAGTTGTTGTGAAATCTTGTGGAAACCGTTCAGATCCGAGTTATCCTTGGTGGAATGAGGTCAAACTTGAAGTTCATGGGAACTCATGATGACGTCATCCTAGAATACCTCAAATCTTGATGATTTCACGGTTAAAAGCTAATATTCGAAAGATAGAAAGGTGTAGAAGCGCTTAGAGATTAAGAAAGTACAAGATTTAGGGCGAATACTTACCGGAATCGAGAGGAATCGAAGAAAAGGTGAAGAACACGAGCTGGTCGGACGTCACTTGCCAAAAGTGGAAAGTTTGGAGAGTGACCCGTGTATTTATAGGATGCTAAAAGAGGAAAGTATCGTTCGTCCGGATTGCACATCACCCGGATTGGTTATCCGTGCGGATAGCCAGTCCGTGCGGATGGCCTGTCCGTGCGGACGGCCTGTCCGTGCGGACGGTCTGTCCGTGCGGACGGTCTGTCCGTGCGGACGGTCTGTCCGTGCGGACGGGCTGTCCGTGCGGATTGGCGCCTGGGTGAGGTGTTTGGGTGCGACGAGCTTTGGCATTTCGGTTTCGATTGCGAGCGGTTCGATAGGGTTTCCTAGTCAACTACTTTTAGTCCCAACTACTTCGTATCTAGCGTAATCTCTTCTCCACTAACTATCATGATCATGATTCGAGTTCGAGTTCGATTGCATTCGAGTCCAATTTCGAGTTTCAGTTGAGTTCGCTTGATTACCACAACATAAATGAATAACATGCACAGGTAACACGTAAGGCACACACACACGTATAAATAATAAGTAAAACCACGTAGTTCGAGTCACGATTTGATGTCAATTCGACTAACATAGCTTGATTATCAGTTGATTAACTTTATCGCATTGTTACTTCCTATCGTTCACAGTCGTAGGTCGATTGAAATACGATTAACACAATTTGATTATAGCAATGAACGACACTTACTCCACATAATACAAATAAAATAAAGACATTTCTACAAGTCGAGTCGCGCGAAATCGGTCGTTGACTCAGACCTTGACTTTGACTTGTGAAAACACGGGGTGGTACAAAAATAAGCAAAGCAAGAAGAAAGAAACGCTGCTAGAAAGAAGAAAGAAAGTACTAGCGTAACATTACCAGAAAGAGAGAAAGAAAGAAAGATCAACAACCAGAGAAAGAAGAAAGAAAGTCGGTACTGTGAAGAAAGAAGAAAGACGGGTGCCGCACGGGTTCGTTGATCCCAAAAGAAAATGGAAGAAAGAAAAATCATGTAGCAAGTATCCTGAAACAAGTCAGCAAGCAAGTGGATTCGAAGAAAGTAAGCAAGAAAGGATTCGAATCACATGAGAAAGAAGCGTTTAGGAAGAAAACCCATTCGGGTTAGCAAGAAAGAAAGTTAGCAAGATACCGGACCCGTGTGGTTCGTTTAGCAAGAGTAAGATTCGAGCCATGTGCGGTTCATTGTAAGAAGAAAGTAGCAAGTAGCAAGATTGAATCTTTGTGATTTGGATAGCAAGAAACACAAGCAAGAACAAGAGAAAGTGGAAAGAAGCAAGACAATTAAAAGTCGGATCTAACTGAGCCGATCAACCATGAAGCAAGTGAACCAGCAAGGCAAACAGCAAAGAACTGACATCAAGATTAAGGGGGTGAATGTTGGGTATAATCTTGATATTAGGCACATGTTTTTAGTGTTTTAGAACGTGTGTTTCTTTAGTCGTTGTTTAAGTCCGAGTTCTTTCTATTAGTGGTAGATTAGTAGGATGTTAGTTGTTTACTTTTTCTGTTGTACGTGTAGTGGTTGGCTATTTAAAGGGCCTAATGTAGTGAATAAAATAATAGACCTTAAAAGCATTAAAATATCTTCATTGTTCGTGAGTTTGAAAGGTCTGAAACCAACAACAGGATCCTCTTGACTATAATTAATCAATTAATATTCTTGGAGCATGGCCCACCTGTGATTCAAGATTGTAATTTGGATCCAATTCTAGTAAGTGGGCTTCATCTTCTTCGGCCAAGTATCGCATGTTGGACTTACTAGATCTTTAGTTTTGTGGCCTGGTACATTTGGTTTTGGTCCACAACATTGTTCTTCTCATTTTGGGTTGATGGCTAACTCTTCTTTCGTTTCGAACTTAGTATCGTATACTGGTTTTGAGAAAGTCATTGTCGAAGTATGGTATGTCTATATTGCTTTACTTCACTTATTTGATCTAAGTCTAGCTCTTTGACTTGTTCTTATGGTTCCTGGTTTGCCAAGTACCTTTTATAGATCACCTAGTTAATGATTGATCTTCTTATAGCTGACGCTAGATGGACACCTCCTCCACCACACGCGTGGTAGTCTACATCAATTATAGTCGCTGCTTTCACTTATGTTGCTCATGCGGCTTGGCATTACGGCGCGGGTCATTGTCTAACAACGTGATGTCTAGATTTTCCTTTTTGAGTTTGTTGAATAAATCCATAACTACACATTGTGTTGCTTGTAGTGTATCACAATCATCCATGTCTAATATATCATATGTTGGATTATTCGGGTTTGTTTACGGGTCACGGGTCGGTGCGTTATCGGATCATGGGTATGGGTCAACTGGTTAAGAGTTCGAACGGGTCATGGGTGATGGTTATGGATCATCTAGTTCGTGTGGCTGACCTCAAAAATTGGAGTTGCACAACTAAAATTGTTGACCGAATTCTATGGTGCACGTTGGAAGAGATGGTCAGCAGTGTTTACCAGTTATTTAGGTTGATTTATATTATTTTATTGATGTTTAAAAAAAACACCACGCCCGTAACATGTAACATGGCATAACGTTGGAACACCGTTCATTAACATCACGACTTATCACGGATCAACGACCTCTCCCCGGTCACATCCAAAGCCACCCGATTGAACTCCAACACCATAATGTCACCACCTTGTTCTTTTTTTTTTCAACAACCTTTTTCCGATCACCCTTGTTCAATAGGCTCTCCACCGACAAAGAAAACAAGCCACCCGCATCTTCTGTTTTCTCACCTTGCCAAACGAAACGAAACGAGACGAATCCAAAGCCACCTGCTTTGACGGATCCATTCTGCGCGCTTTTCACGCACTACGCCGGTTTCCTCTTATCACGAAACAAGCCGATCAAGGCTTCCGCAAAACATTCTGCTGTTGTCACCGTTGTATAACAGCTGTGCAAATCCGCAACTAACATCCGAACAGCCTTGAACTTTCTTTTGATCACTATTAACAGCCACGGAACACAAGTGTTTATCTCCGGTCACCCCTGTCGTCTTAACCGGCACGTCTATCACAACAACGGCCTACCGAAACACCTTAACGCTTCCGTCTAACGCTGCAACACAGTCCCGAACAGCCTCCTGCTGTCCCGAAACACCCCGCAAATACCCTGTTTCGAAAACCCAAAAACAGGCTGCGAAGAATAACTGCCGAAACTTGGTTTCTTCCTGCTGCGTTTGCCCCGCAGCGACGGGCTGCACCCCTTTCTCGAAACCGACTCTCAAACCGGCCTTCTCCGTCTTCACGAGCCCTAGGCTTTGATACCAAATGTTGGTTCCAGGCCCCAAACACACAGTCACACTCTCACGTAAGTATGTGTATATTATGCAGAGATAATAATCGAATACAACTGTTTCTTGTTCACTTTTCATCTCTGCATAATATACACATACTTACGTGAGAGTGTGAGTGTGTGTTTGGGGCCTGGAACCAACATCATATTCTACTGTTCATTTACATATTATTCACTGTGGTATCTGGGAGCTTCGCCTAATGTGTTAAGATCTGGATATCAATACTTTATCATATTTGTTGATGATTTTAGTTGTTTCACATGGATTAATTGGTTGACTCGTCGTTCTCAGGCGGTTAATGCTTTCGTCACCTCAAACCACTTATTGAGAACCTTTTCCCATGCACCATCAAACATCTTTAGCGAGGGTGTTCCCATGCTTATTTACATGCCAACTGGACTTGACATCTAGTTCCGGCTCCCGCTAATCCCAACATTGTTGGTTGTAAGTGGTTTTACAAGATTAAGCATAATCCTGATGGTTATATGAGTCGTTATAAAGCACAGCTTATTGCCAAGGGTTTTCATTAGACATAGGGTATTTACTATACCGAGACATTTAGCCCCACAGTTATACATACTACTATTCGACTTGTTCCAGCTGTTGTGTTTTCTCACGAATGAGCTATTTGACTAATCAATGTCAATAATGTGTTTTTTATGGTGATCTATTAGAGAGTGTGTACATAACAAGATGTTGTCATCATCTATATAATCAAACCCAATTATCTTATTGTAGTATTTGTTAAATATAAATTTTGTAGTAATGCTTTACACTTAATTTTGGTTTAAGACGAATATGATTGTCTTATGCTAGAAACTTCATATATGTTGCAGTTCAAGGATGAAGTTGAAATTGAAATATTAGAGGAGAAGAATCTCTCACCATCAAATATAGAATGGGATAATCTATTGCCAAGTGATTATAAACAATTTATATATTATTCAAACAAAGAAATGATGAAAAGGCCTCAAGGAAATGTGATCTTTCCGACAAAAGAGGAAGCATACTCCATTCTTTCAATGGGTGTACTTATCAAGGTCAACTATGAAGTTAATATAGTGAGCTTCCTACCCTTGTATATTTATAATTTATATTTCATAAACTAAGTTTTTATAAATTTTCATGGTTTGCTCTCACATAACATATATGGATTGATTATCTTCTTCTAAGTCATTTTATCTTATTTGAATTTAAGGAATGAAAATGGTGGTATAAAAGATGGGTTGTTTAATGAACAGATAAAGTATTTTGTTTTACGTTTTCATCTAAATATGGGTAGCCATGGACTAATGAATAACTATTTATCTATATTCTTTGTGTGATTATTAAATTATTGTATTTGGTTGCAGTGGTTTTGGATCACGAAATCAAATGGAAAGAAATGTGCTATCCTTCCTCCAACTTTAGTTTCCTATGAAAATCAACCGTTGCATAAGATTACGTGGATACCTTCAAACGAATCAAGGTTCTCCCTTTCCCCTGGTCTCTCAATAAAACCAAGCTACAATCTTTATCTTCCTCAGTTGCATTTATTTGTTAAAAATATATTGGATGTAAAATGAGAAAACAGAAGAGCAAAGTACTCGGTATTAACCGAATATATTGTATATATTTGGTTAATATACTCGGGTATTACTTGGTTAGGTTCTTTTCCATAAATCACTTTTATGATAGAATCTTATTTTGTGTTAGTTTTTAGTTAGATATATTAAGCTGCAGAAAATAAAAATAGCTGCAAAAGAATCCAATGAATGAGATAGTGTTTTTGTTATAAATAACAATTTGTATTTTGTTGACCAAAGTACTATTCTATAGAAAGTTAGTACTCTTTTCAATCCAAAAATAATGCAAAGCTTTAGATATAGCTTTTGAAAGATGAGTGAAGTATACAGATGGTCCGTTTGGTTTATTAACATTTTGGATTTATTCCCTAGTTTTTCAAAAGTAAACCAATTCTCCTTTTGGTTTGCACTTTGTAATGCGTTTAGTCCTCAACCAACAAATCTAAAAGTTTTATTATACCCAAGTTAGGGACTAAATGCGTTAAAAGTGTAAGCCATAGGGACCATCCATATACTTTTAGATAAAAAAATTAGAGACCAAATGCATTATAAAGTACAAACCACAGAGACCACTTATGCACTTTTGAAAAAAAAAGGACTAAATCCAAAATTTTGTTAACCACATGACCTTCCGTGTACTTTGTTTTTGCCAATTCATATGACCCAAGGAGAGTTAGTAAGATGTATGCCTAAAATTGCCAATAATATGTTTGACATATTTTTTATTTGGATATCGGCTAGATTCTAAATTCCCATGAAATTTGTAGTTTAATTTTGCGACTGTTTTCCGGTTATCCTACAATTTCATTATCCAACATCGAGAAAAAATATATATATATATATTAAGGAGCAGGGATTGGACATTGGCTCAATTTGGATTGTCATAAAATGTATCCAACATAGAGAAGTATAAGGAGTAGGTAGGGAATCAAATTTTTTTTGTTGAATTATCCTAAAATACTACTCCTGTAACTTTAATGCAGAATTGAATATGTATTACACCTATCACCTTCAAAAGTAGTAGGCATGTGTTTCAAAGTTCCAAGTGGTTTGTTGTCAACAAACACAACATATGGATGCTACCTCGTTTATAAGATGCCAGAAGGTTCTGATTGTAATACTCTGGTGGAAATGAAGTTTGACGCTGATGGTATGATAGCGGACAAACAGAGTTACAATCTTAGGAACTTAAGTATAACTCAAATCCCTGTAATTGGAGCGGCTGGTGTACGTAGATATACTATACCAATAAATGATCCAAAAAATATACAATTGCCAAGAAAGAGAAAAGATGGTTGGTTGGAGGTGGCCTTGAATAATATTCAAGAAGATGAAGGGTTTGGTTATGTTCAGTCGAGGTATGTATTATTATAACAACTATACATATATGAACAATTTACAATTTTAAAATTTTTATTTCTTGTACACATACTTAATAAAAACAAAATCATTTCTGTAGGGAAAACACACCATGGAGATCTAGGGTTCTTCGATGGATATCGTATAATGAGTCTGGTGATAGGGTAGATAACGACACGGGCAATAGCTTTACTTCAGAACCCCGTTATTTCAAAACAATCACCATATGTATGCGTTATGTTGACTCTTTGACCACCATCATTCCGAAACTTATTGTGCAAGGTATTGAGTTTCGACCCATGTAAAATCTATATGTTTTCCAAAAAAAGTAAATTACTGGTTGTGACGAGTTCTTCAATTTATTTTAAGTTCTTGTTTGATCCCTTCAGAGGTGTCTACACACACATATATATAGCATCATGTTTATATGAGAACCACCCTTGAGTTGAGAGAACTCGTGAGAACACCACTTCTCGTGAGAGTTTCCCGACCAGATATTTCACAAAGTTAGAGCAATACGAAACAAGCCCCCCTATGAAAAAAAATCTGAAAAAAAATTCACAAGTCGTTTTTTTTTTTTTTGCCACATGTAAGAATGATTTATCCCCGTAAATCACTGTAGCGCACTGTGAGGGGGGGGGGGGGGGAGTGAAACTGCCATAGTAAAAAAAGATTTTTGGTGAAAAAAAATTTGGAAGTCGAATTCCTACAATTTATTTTAGGGTTACCGTACTTTGATTGTACTAGACTATATGATACAATAGTTAAAAATGTTTTTATTTATTTATTTAAAACGATCTATCCGCATTCCCCTGTGCAATTGGCATGACGATCGGGGACGAGTGTTCCACAATCTGTGGACGGAAGTGACTCTCTACTCCTCTAATGTTAGGATCCAGAAATCTAGGATCCCTTTGCCGATGACGTGGAGCAGCTGGTGCCCGATGCACCTATGGTGGAGATTGATATTCGTCTCCACCTCGCGACTGTCTCTGCCGAAAAACTGGCTGATTTCGGTTCATTGCCGGATTTTACAAACCACCTCGATATCCCATGTAACTATCGTTTATACCCACTCTTCATCTCCATACCCGCCATTCCATGTATCAGTTCTAGCCCTGTTTTCCACTTGATCAAACATATTACCCGATCGGTTCGTGTGTGGCACTTGATTTGACAGATTCACAGTCCGCAACGGATTAGGCTGTAATGGTTGTAGGTTTTGTAATGGGTTAAGTGGTCCACCTATCACGTGAAAATCTCCAGTTGGAGTAGATGTTGGTTAGGTAGTTATGTTGGGTTGTGTTATGTTGGGTTGGGTTGTGGTGCGTGGGTGGAGTTTGTTGAGTTTGGATTTCATTTGTGAACGGGGGTGGTGGCGTTGGTGGCATCTCCGTAATTGGGGCTTGTTGTGGTGTTTGCTTATTCGGGGTCGATTGGGTGTCTAAAGGATTCATTGTCGAAACCGAAGCTTTTCCTTTTAATGCTGAACGAAGCAGTAAGTTTTGCTGTGCGGTCTTTTCAATTTCGGGATCAAACAACAGTGGTGAATATCTTCCTGAAAACCTGGTATGCATGCAATAACAAATCACCTGCACACAAGTAAACAAGAAACAGAGCGTAATACCGAACGACACAAGAATAAACAAAAAGAAATATTTTTGGGTTTTTTTTAGATTTTTAGAAAGCAATAAAACAACTAATTCTAAACTAATACTAAGCGTAAGAATTCCCGGCAACGACGCCATTTTGATGACTGTCGTAATGGTCAATTAAAAACCTAATTAAACAACGTAGATAGCGTAAGTAGGGTATCGTGGATACGGGGAATTTGTGGTCAGCGTAAAAGAATTTAATTAAAACCTAAACTATCTAACCAGGGGTTTGTTTGTTTGATTGCAAAGAAAACACGATTTGTTGTTGATGCAGATTTTGTGTCCGATGCTTGTCGAATAGATTAGATTTATTTTATGCTGAATTTGTAATTGTTAGTGAAATGGTCTAACAAACGTGTATAGACCCGCTCGTTTGAAGTGGTCAAACGAGAGGGTTCTTTGTTTGACCGCGTGTGTTTGAAAGACAAAGGGGTGTAGCTATAAATAACAACCCTTTGTCATTTCAAACACTTGGAAGTTTTAGAGGTTTGAGTCCTCACAGGGAGAGATCACCACTTTGTCTCTCCCCCGATGTGTACTCCTTTGGTATGGTTCGGTTAGCTTGTTAATCAGGCCAGTTTGCTTTGTTATGTTATCAAATCTATACAAGTAAGTATTTCATCCGTCTCTAATCTTCCCGTCTATGAACATAATCATGATAATCACGGTTTCGGTCCCAAAAACGGTCCTACAATTGGAATCAGAGCCATGGTACCCGATTTAGTAAATCTAACAGTTTGCTAAGTCGCATGTGCTCTAGATATGTGATTTTCGTGATTTTTGTTCAAGATCTAAAAATAGTGAAAAACCCAGATCTAGACCGAAATATTCGGGTCTAGATGAAACAGAACATATACAAGAGTTGGGTTTTATGTTTTACACCTAAATAAACAAGTTTTCAGCATCAAATATCATCTATACAATGATTTTCGTCAGATCTAGAAACGAACAATTAACTGTGTTCTTGAGATGAGTATGGCGGCTGGTAAGAAACACTAGGGTTCCTGTTGATACCCCAGACGAAATCCCCTGGCGAAAACCCTTCGACGAAATCCCCTGGCGAAAACCCCCAGACGAAAACCCCTGGCGAAAACCCTTCGACGAAATCCCCTGGCGAAAACCCCCTGACGAAATCGAATAATCCTCTGGCATGTGATACGGGTAGCCATCACCGTCCATTTTTTTTCCAACCCGCTGCAGATTCGGTTGTGGTGAAATCAAGTCCGAAAACCACAGCCAGATCTGATGTTGTTTGCCGAGGTGAATCAGTGAGATGTCGGCTGTTTTTTTTTCTATGTGATTTAGGGCTTTGAGGTTTTGATGTTTGATAATCGCAAAGAGGAAGAATAGGGATTTGGATGTTTGTTGCTGGGTATCGAAGAAGATGAAGGCGGTTTGAAAGAAATTAATGGGGTTTTGGATCTTTCAGCTGGTTCATCGCAGAAAGAGGGAAAGAGAAAGTAAGTGGGTTTGTCTAAAAGGTTGAATGTATGTATCGCAGGAGAGAGAAAGAAGGGTAGATGGCTTCACAAATTTGTTTTTGGGGATTTATTGGATGTATGGTATATTACCGAGGAGAGAGAGAACCACTTTTCTTTTGGGGGTTTGACAAAAGTGATTGTGTGTTGCAGAGACTTGTCTCAAATGTTAAAAAAAAAATGGCAGCTATGTTTGATGTGGATGTTGTATCGAGATAAATAGACCTGGTTGCAATTTAAAAGGTGAATTTTTAGCAGACTCGAAGTGTAAGGTCAAGGTAAAACTTTTATAGTCAAAGATGAACAAATTGATTTGTCTTATTCTACTTGGGGTTCTATTGTTCATAAATTCAATTTATTTGGGCCAAATTTAAATGGTTATCACTACAAGTAAGTGGGCCATGATTGCATGATGATAACTCTTCTTTGAGCCAAACTCAAAGTGTAGAGTTTTTTCTTATACACTCAATGTGGGCTAGTGGCTGATGGAAGTGATGGATTAATTATTTGCACTAATTTCACTTTGGGCCAAGGATTTCAAGTGAGTTGCAAAGTGGGGGTCGGGTATTCGCGGAGTTGATTTGAATCGCGCTTCTAAATATCAAGGTCAAAATTCGTACGGGTTTTGGGAGCGCGCGGGATGATGCGGCATGGTGAAAACAAAAGATGATGATATTTTGAAAATTGTGGGGTATTCACGGTTACCGATGCAAATGTCAAAAATGGTGACGCGACTACAATGGGCTAAAAACAAAAACTGTAGGTTTACTTCCGCACGTCAATGTTTATGATTGTTATCGGTTATTCGTAAATGTTCGAGAGCATTTTGTTTATTGTCATATTCTCGCATTTGAAAACGAACGTATGAACCTGGAATGTCAATACCGGTCCTAACGAGTTCACAAAGTCTTTGGAGGGATACAAGTCGGATCCTACGGGGTACTAGGGGACGGTCTTATTCAACTAGAATATGCAAAGAAGAAAGTCGTTTTCGTGATTTTTTGAAAAACCGAGAACATTCAGTGAAGATTGACGACAGTTCCGCTAAGTGAAGGGAATTGGTGAACATTTGAAAGTTGACGACAGTTCCTTTGAAGTGGAAGTAATCTGTTAAGGTTTAGAGATCTTACCAAAGAAATGGGGGAATAAAACGTATGATGAATTTCTTCGGTAAATTTCTAAACGCAATCACAGGTGGTAGAGTTTGTGATTTTCTGGTGATACTAAAGGTTCAGCGTGGAATGTTTTGCACAGACACATATTTGAGGATTTTAATTAATTCTCCAGCCAGCGTGAAGAGTTTTGCACGGAAACATACATGCATCTTAAATATACAGTAGTTACAAAAGCGCTGTTCACTGAAGACCTGGGGAATCTTTATGAAAGCTGATAGTTCAAGACTGAAGACCTGCAGGATTCGGTTTTGGGTTTGATGTTTCTTTGGGATTTTACAGGGATCTGGGGGTAACTCAATTCGTTGAGTTTGCAAACGATGTACTTGATCTAGCTGACTTCCTGAGTACTGATGCTGAAGATCTGTAGTGCATTACGTGGTCAACTTCACAAAGGCGAGACAATGAGATCTGGATGTAGTTCAACTAAGCATGCTGGTTGAGCTTGCAAGGGATACACTTGGTCTAGCTGACTTTCCTGAGTGTTGATGCTGAATATTAAAGTGCATTACTTGGTCGATTCCACAAAGACGGTTTATAGAAGACAGTTCACCAGAAACCTCTACCAATGTAGTATGCTTGAAGATCAAGACTTGATGCAGTTTTTAAAGAATGGAACCCATATCAAATGCCGGTTGGAGTATTGGAAGATCAGCGGAAGATCGGTCAATTGAGCCTTTTGAGGAAATTGCACAACACCCAACACGGATACGCATACTTTGAGCGGGAACTATTATACAAGAAGCGTCAAGATACTACTTACCTGGATCATCGGTCAAGGAGGAATTTGTTAACACAGAGAAGATGAATACTTGACTGAAGATCGATTGCAGTTGCATTTTCGGCATTCGACAGCAACGGACAGGGGGGAATTTGTTGATGCAGATTTTGTGTCCGATGCTTGTCGAATAGATTAAATTTATTTTATGCTGAATTTGTAATTATTAGTGAAACGGTCTAACGAACGTGTATAGACCTGCTCGTTTGAAGTGGTCAAACGAGAGGGTTAATTGTTTGAACGTGTGTGTTTGAAAGACAAAGGGGTGTAGCTATAAATAGCAACCCTTTGTCATTTCAAACACTTGGAAGTTTTAGAGGTTTGAGTCCTCACAGGGAGAGATCACCACTTGGTCTCTCCCCGGATGTGTACTCATTTGGTATGGTTCGGTTAGCTTGTTAATCGGGCCGGTTTGCTTTGTTATGTTATCAAATCTATACAAGTAAGTATTTCATCCGTCTCTAATCTTCCCGTCTATGAACATAATCATGATAATCACGGTTTCGGTTCCGAAAACGGTCCTACGTTTGTCACCAAAAGTGTTATCAGAATAAGAAGAATTAACTGCCACCCGGAATCCCGAATACCCGTTTGAACACAAAAATCCGTTTACTAATTCAAAACACCACATAGACATGAACTTGAAATTAATTACTTTGATTAATTGTTGTAGGTCCACTTGGAGGATCAAGAAACCTACTTTCTTGTTTATACAACACGCTTAGAGTGCGGAATCAACGTAAGAATGCAACCAAAGCAAAGTATAACAAACACAAGTAACCAAAGATTAACTATCTTGATTAAACTGACGAGAACAAGTACAAACACAAACACAATGTTTGGACAGACTCTCTGTGCTCTCTTGCTGAAATTGTGTTCTGCAAGGTATTTATAGCCAAAGACCAGCATATCCTTCGAAAGATATACTGGGCCCAAAACTTAGGCCCACGAAGAACATGAACCACGAAACATAGAGGTGTTTCGGCCTAGTACCCACGAAAAATCAAATTTCACGAAACATTAATGTGTTTCGTGAGATCCAATCTGCAATGAACAACCAGGGACGAACAATGTTCTTCTCAGGCTTTGGTTTTTTGTGGAATACTATCATGGGATCACAGTTCTTCGTTGACTTGCAGCAACAAACATAACTCAGCAAACACAAACATCTAACAGATTGCCCATACGCATCTGTTTTACATTAAGCACAATCTACATGTTGTACCGGGTTAAGATAGGAGGATATCTTCACCTCGGTCTTCACTTCGTAACGCAGTTGAACCGGAACGAGCTGTATCCACAAAATTCATCAACAAAGTCCCCGGTGATGGTTTGTTCTTCACATTGTCGGATCTTTAAATTCTTCATGTGTCACAGTCAGGAGGTGCATCAACAAACTCCCCCTTGAACGTTGCTCGCGAGACGTTGAAATTCAAATCTTTAGATCCTCGTGGTGTTGATGAGTGGTCAGCTGCAACTCGATCATCTTGATCCTTTGATTGCATCAATGTTGTGTCTTCATTCCAAAGCTTGTCATCTAAGTGTTGTGTCTGCACACACAACAGAGCTAAACGCGTAATGAGAACAACTGCTTGGATTATAGTCAAAATAAACAGACGACACACATGATCTCAATCAAACACCAACCGACAACAGTTTGAAAATTTAAAAAAAAATTAACTTTCAAAAATTGTTAACTTCGACCATTTATGAAGATGCAATTGTTTTAGGGTTTCAATCAGGATTTTAGGTAGGGTAGACTAGAGATCCAACATCGGGCAATCAAACTAAAATAGAAATAAAATCTTTTATATTTTTATAAAGTTTATATTAAAACACACCTAAAATCTTTTTGGTATTTTTGCATATTTCAAATGTAAAGACGGAAAGCAGTAAATAAATATTTACAGACACTTTTTTTGCGAGTTTCGAGGGTAAGAGAATCATATCAGTGTACGGCCATGCCAAAACACTCTTGTTGTTCAATTAGTTAACATTTAGATAAGCATCCTATAATGATTATCGGTATTGTTGTCCACTTAAGCTCAACTTATCAGATGTACTCGCGGTTAGAGGATATGATTAAGGTATGATTTATACTTACCGACCGGTATTCATCCACACACGACACATTCCCGTATCAAGGTATGCACGAGAGTTCATCTTACTGGTGAGTATACCATTTATCATCTGTTTTCAATGTATATGATGTGAGATACTTACTTATTCAAGGATGAATACAAGCCCTATGTGATAAAATCACTTATTAATGAGGAACTTGATATTCGATGCATGCAGGGCACAAGAGCAAGACCGTGAACAGGTTAGTACCATCGTACCGACAAAGAGACGAACTTGACTCTCAGATGATAAATGTGATTTAGAATCACTTATTCGGGGGTGAATGTGAAATATTATCACTTATTAAAGGTCGTATGCATCATGTATTATATACATCTATGTATGGTATTTAAACGTATGTATGGTTTCATGGAAGTTCTAGACTTGCGTCCCCATTGATTTCGGTAAAAGAAACAACCATGATACCCAAATGATAAACAGCATAAATACCACGTATCTCAGAACCTCGGCAATCTATCAAACGAAATTTCGGTACTAAGACCATATGCCAATGAGCGGTTCCCACACGGTCTTCAGTCGATTAAGTTTATATCACCCTGCACACTTTGAAATGATTGTGAGCCTACTGATACATCTTATATAGAGCTACTTATCGTTTTTCATTTTAAGTTCAAAGAGGTTTTGACAAACCACTGATTTACTATCATTTTCTCTTTTTCTCGCTAGGAAACTCATTTTTGTTTTTTTATTGTTTTTGTAATTTTCTGATTTGGAAATTACTCCCCCTAAGATTCAAAAAGTAAATTTAAACTTTTAAAAAGACATCTTTTTGGATTTTCTCAAGAAAAATATTCACAAAAATGATTTCCCGATGTGAATTAACTCATATTTTACCTCGATGCCTTTTACCAAAATGAATTTTAATAAAAAAATGATTTATCAAATTTTGGAAAAATGAGTTGGCACGCTGGTAATCAGTGTGGACCAAAACAACATTGACGAGTTTCGTATTGAAACAATCACGTGTGAGGTGATATTCGAGATCAATGTGTCTAGTCAAGAGTGCTGTATGAGATTTTAGTAATTCATAGAGTAGCTTAAATATCGATAAAGATAGGTGAGATTAGGAATTCAAAACCGTAATCCTGCAACCGCTTCATGCATTGGCAGAAATCTTAGTGCTCTCCCAAACTGGATATCCACCCGATGTGGATTTCAAGGTCTATTTTGCAGCTACTTCAATTAACTGAGAAATCTCTTTACAGCAACAAGATCAGAAACCTCCGGGTCCGGCTGGTAAGTGGCAAATGGAGCATGTGGGAAAGCTTGTACACATCATCATTGGTCGGTCCATACATGATGTCTTCCACATGTTTTTGCACCAGCAAAGGTCTTCATCTTTCTCCTTGAGAAGTAGTGTGTGGTTGCTCAATCCATGCCAAGGTATCCGCACACCCGGTTTGTTTGATCAACGAACACATTTTCTTCAACCACACAGTGGAGAAATACACACTGCACGTTCATCTTTTTGACTTTGAACTTCTTGTGGAAGATATAAGACGTGAATCTTTGAAAAGCATCAGACGTGCTGCAGGCGCATACACTTCAATTGAATCTATCCCGTGGACCCATTCAAAGCCTTCAACAATCAAACTTAGGCACGTTTTTCATTTTGTCGAAGGTTTTAAATGCTTTCATCATCATTCTTTCATCGGACATTTCGTCTTCTTTTCTTTTTCTCTCTACATAAAAGGCAACAACTCCTAGATGTAATAATGTTTTGGAGCCTTATGTCGCCGATCTTGTGCATGGACGCTCCACTATCAACAATCCTAAGACTATCAATAGTTCCTCCTGGAACATCCTGCACACCCTCTCAGAGATTAGTTAGAGATTTCATAGATTTGGGTCGTCCCATATCATCATGAAATGTGATTTCTATTTCTTGATGATTTGGAAATGGTGTGCCTCCCCCTGAAACAGTACCGGGTTTTGGTTTCCATGATTGTTGACGTTTACCAGATTGTGTATTATTTACAGATTTAGATATTTCTGGTTTTAACGAGCTTGATGAACTTGGTTCCTTATCTACAACATTCGGTTTTAAAGCCTTCTCGATTACCTTGATATTTTTACGTCTTTGTTTTGCTTCTTGTTCCTTAACAGTACGTTTGTCTTGTTTAGGTGATATAGAACGACGTTTGTAATCCTTTTCAAGAGGGGCATTTTCAACAAACTTTGGTTTTGGAGGGTTTGTACAATTTTTAATTATGTGACCAAACTCCCCACATTTAAAACATGATTTCCTTTCAACGAATTTAGGAGATTCGGTTTGATGACCCGATGTTGAACTTGTAGGCCTTGAGGTACTTGCTCCATCATCACACACATTTGTGTGTTGGGTGTAATTGTTATCACTGTTGCGTTTCAAAACATTGACTTGTTGGAAAAAATCTGTATTTGATTTGTTTTCAAAAGAATCATTTTAATCCGTTCCGCTTGAGGCTACAAATTTAACATCCTTTCCCTTTTTCTTGTTGCGAGCTCCTTTGCTTCAACCTTTGGTTGTGTAACCTTAGGTTTTTGAGCTCGTTTTTCCTATTGTGTACCTTTGGAAGCGATTGTTTGTTGCTTGGTTGGTAATTTTTGATTCCCGTATTGCTTTCTAACTTTGGATTTTGGAATAGGATCACAATGAGTTACAACAACTCTCGGGATCGACTTACCCAAAAACTTACTAGTAGAATCTTCCAAAACTTTATCAATTAAGGATGGATTTACATTTTTTATTGGGAAATCCTTGTTTGAGTAAATTTTATCATCACCAATCAAGGTATACAACACATTATCTCTTTTCAATGTAGACACATGTTCCTTGACAAATTTGATCGAATCAACCTCTTGTTTTGCAACTGATTGCATAACAGGAGTAGGAGGATCACATAAGATATAATTCTCAATTGGAATTTCTACTCCTTTCTTCTTGTCAAGAGATTGATCTTGATCAGATACAGTTGATTCATCATCTGACGAATCATAATCCTCAACTACATGAGGACTTTCTTCTGTAGCAAATGACGAATTTTCTGGCTTTTCAGATTTCTCTGAGGAAACGTCTGGTTTGACCCCTAATCCTGCTATAAACTCTTCAGGATTAAGAGGTACAGATGGTTTAAAGCGTGGCATTTCCCCCTCGTCAGGCAATTTGGTATAATTGTGTCTCAAAGGCAGTGGACACGAATTATAACCAATGCATTTGACATCCCCCTGAGCTTTTGAACTTCTATGATGTGATCTAGCACATATCGGGAGTTAGAATAACTCTCCAATTTGAGCTTGATTGCATCATACTCGCATTTGGCAATGGCTAACTCCTTTTTCGTTTCTTCAATGATATTAATGTAGTTATTAATACCCGTTTGTTTGTTCAAAACTGTTTTTGTTAACTTAGAAACACTTTTCTTAAGAGTTTCAATTACAGATTTGAATCCTTTTTCATTCCGAGTTAAAGCCATATTTGCCTCCTTGCATTGGGTTGGTTGTGACTAGTAACTATTTCAAGCTTGTGTTTTAAATATGCACAATCATTACATATACTAGGAGTGTCGGTTTGTACCTCACTTGTTGAAGCCCTAACATTAGCCATAAAGGCAGTTTGATAAGAAGATGATCCATCCTCGGTGATAAACTTTTCCATTTCCTTGGATGCAACTTCAGCTTTCCTTATCAACAAAGATTTCTGGCTTTTCAGCTCCTCGGCTTCTTTCAGCAAACTACCAACCTCAACATCAATTCCTTCCTTTACATCCGAATCCGAACCATAACCACCCGCACTTGAGCTTTCCTTATCAGAACTACCGCTATACCCAGAACTATCATCATCTTTAGAAAATTCCTCTATGTGGACATGTTTGATGTGATTGATGATCTTAGCATAACAAGCAGTTCCTCCATTTCCTCCATTTCCCAGTTGAACTGACCAATCACATCCTTCATCTGCTTGAACTACTAAGGCTCTGTTTGAGTTTGAAGGCCTAGACTGGTTTGAGTTGCTTGGGTTGTTAACTGCTACAATACTCCTTTCATTGTTGACTTGATTTGTGTTGGATGAGCTTGATTGATTTTGGAAAGGATTTTGATTTCCTTGTTTGCTAGGTCAAGTGCATTCTCGTTTGAAATGACCTTTCTCACCACAGTTGAAGCAGGTAACAACATCTTTATCAAAACCATACTTTGTATCCCGTTTACTCTCCAAGCTTGTTCTTCCAGTTCTACGCATGTAATCCTTTGCTCTTCTCACCGCACTTGCAAACACCCATTTTATATCCATCAGCTCCATCTCATCCTTGTCTATTTGTTGATAGTCTTCATCTGTCAAATTAATGTTTCCAATTTGACCGGCAACTAATCCACAATAAGCACTTACCATTGTGTTTAGAAGTTCCATATGTTCCCTGGCAACTTTCACACTGACTTTAGTAAAGTTTGAGGTATCAAGTCTGACAGTGTTAGGGTCTGAAGATTGAGTGGTGTTGTTGTTACTATAACAAGCTTGTTAAGAGACTTGTTGTTGGGTTTGTGGTTTTGGTGGTGGTAGAAAAGGGTTTGTATTTGACACAAACGCTGTTTGAAGCTTCAGTTGCTGATTGGTACTAACAGTGGTGTTACAGTGGTGTTAATACCTCCAAAGTACATCTCGGGGTTTTGTGGAACTGGAATTCATTTTGCCTTTCAAATTTCTTCTTCATCCTTGTTCTCAAGCTTTTGAACAAATTCATAAATACTAAGCCCATCTAAAACACCGGTATGCTTTAGCAACTCAATGAATCGACTCCACTTAGGTGGTAAAGCATCAGCAAAACGCATGACAATCTCCTGTTGTGATGTGTTAACCCTGTATGAGTGCATCTCACTAAGCAAATGATAAAACCTAGTAGCCATGTCGTTTAGTGTTTCATTTTCCATGAACAAAAATCCTTCAAACTCCTTTTTTAAAAGATCATGACGAATCTTTCTTGTTGCTGCATTTCCTTCCCCTCTAGCTTCCAAGACATCCCACAAATTCTTTATAGTGGTACAATACGTGAATTGATGATAAATATCCTTATGAAGTGCTTGAGTAAGGATAGCAAAAGCCTTTTTCTCAAGATCATAAGCCTTCTTATCACTTTCGACCATTCCTGCCAAAGTACGTGGATTGGAACCTGCTTCTTCGAGAGCTCATTGTATGGTGTAGTAAAGCATGTCCACAACTCGGTATTTTGACCTAGAACATATGTATGAAAGCGACTTTTCCATGATGGATAATCATTCATGTGATTTAACTTTGGTGGACGATTGTTGCTTCCAGTTTCACTCTCGCTTATGCGAAGGTTTTGAATACTCTGATTGTGATTAGCAACGCATGCCCATTGATTAGCGGTAATCGATTTTTGAGGCATTAACGATTTTATCCATTGTGAAGGATCTTGACTTGTACTAGAGCTATCACTCCAATCCCAAGGATTTGTACTCATATTTGATTGCAATTGATTAGCTTGAGACACAAATATGAACCCACTGTGAAGCTACTGCGAAAAGACTAGGGACCATGAAAAATGAACCCATGAAGTATACCAATGTTCAGACGAAGAATGAGGTGTCCACGACTAATATGTCACACCCCAATCAATGGCGGAATCATCGGAGTGGGACTTGTTCAAGATTGTAAGAGACTTCATAGCACTAATTGTGACAATATTTAATTCAACCGATTTCATTTCATAAATAAATTGTCAAAACATTACAAGAATTTCAAATAACAACATTGTTCAAACATAACATAACAAAATTGATACAGTACTTTAAACCTAAACATCTAAGTGAGTATCTAGGCATCTTTGCTAGTCCATTTTCATAGCATCATCAATCCTCAACCTGTAACATGTTTAAAATACAATTCAATGCAAAAGCAAAGGCGAGTATACAAGTTTATGAATAAGTATAAGTATAAGAGTTTAAAAACGTATCCACATGGCAACTTAGTTTATACAAGATCAACCTAACATGGCATGCAATATTTCTAGCCAACCCTCTGTTTACGCAAAATGATATAATTCAACATGACCACAAGTCTACAGGCGGTGCGTTACTCCTATAGCGCTATACATATCAAATGGAGGCTCGTGAAAGCTAATGACTAAAACATATCACATAAGTATGGTCTACGTAAGCATCAAGTATCATAACATAGTATTCATGTATAAGGATTGTTTTGTGCATTGCATAAAGAATAAGTTTAAGTGTAGTTTAATAGTTAAACATGTTACTCCTCAAAAAGTGGTAAACATAAAAAGGGGGGTTGCGAGTATACTCACATAATTGCTAAGTCTTCCGATTATCCAAGTATGACGAGTTGATGAGATTAAGAGAATGGAACACCGAGGTCACCCTATATGGGCAAACGATGGTGCATGAGTAAATGGAATTACGACGGAAGATTTGAAGTGGAATATAAAGTCTATCTTATTGATATATACGTGTATATATATATATAGATAAATATATATATATATATATATATATATATTTATATATTACATGGTTTAAGTAAAAATTCTAAATTAGGTTTTTCGAAAATATTGTAGAAGTATTGTCTAAAATAATATGCATTTATAATTATTGTTATAAAAATGGTTTGAATCCGATAGGTTTCGTTTATAAATAAACACGTATCGTTCACGGATCTTTACGAAAAACGGGCAGAGTTTCCTTTGTTTTCGGACGATCCCGACAACACAAGTTGTCGATATAATATTCAAAATTCAACAATTCAATAATATATAAACATTATATGAACACCTTTGTAAGTTGGCGAATGTTTAAAAAATTTGTAAACTATACATGGCGGTTCAAGCTCGGTTAGTATAAAAAAAATGAACATTTGAAACAATATAACGAAACTTGCTTTGATTAAAGTTTTACCGAGTCTCGCGTTGAAGTTGACCGAGTTGACTGACAGTTGACCAGAATTGACCCGAACCTTGCCGAGACTTGAACCCACAGTTTGACCAGCTTTGACCAGTCAAACTGAACCTGAACCGAAACTCGAGTTGGACAAAACTGAATATCCGAGCCGAACCGAGACTGAACAAGCTCCGAATCGGACATAAAATGGAGGTTAGCACTTTGAACAACTCACCGAACATGAATCGGAGCTCCACCACTGTTGTCGTCGGAACCACAGTCGCCGCCAGCCGTCTCCTACCATCGAACAACCAACACTTCCGTCACCACCATCCCGTCATCGTCGATGTCACGGCCCCGCCGGTCTTCGTGCCCTGTCACCTAGTCAACCACCATAGCGCCGTCGCTTATGGTGGTGGTTGGCCGATTTCTTATCAGAGCGAGAGAGAGGGTATAAGGAGAGTGATGGTGGTTGGTGTTTGCCGGAACGAACGGAGCTCTGGTTGAAAGCCGGCTCCGATGTCTGATGTTTTTAGAGGAGAGAGAGAGTAGGGAAATGTGAAGTGGTGAGAGTCTGCGTGTTTGAAGTATAGCTCGAGAGAGGGAGAGGTGTTACCGGAAAAACGGCCGACGCCGGAGTAGGGAGAGAAAGGGGGTGCGGCTGCATCCTTTTTTAGGATTAGGGTTTTAGGGCAAGTTGATGTTCTCAGATGTTTGTTGTTTGTAAGAGGATTTATAAAATAAAGTTACACATTGGCCCCTACAGTTTAATGCATGGTGTAATTGAAGGTATCTCTTTTTTTTTAGTATTCTAAACAGGTAACTTAACTTGGTTTATGTTTAATTTTCTATAACTAACTAGGTTATCTAAATAACCTTTAAGTTAATTAAATTAATTAATTACTATATTGATTTTTTTTAAAACAAAAAGAAAAATTAATTACACAGATGATTAACCCTTTAAAATATTTCGACGGTTATTTAATTCGCGAAAAAATTTCCTTTGGTTCAAAGTTAGGATTCGAATTTCAAAACGGGTCGGATTTGGGAACCATTTAGACGGATGTTACTGTCTCCCCTACTTTAGGAAATTTCATCTCGAAATTTATTCAGAAGGAAGGCTTGAAAGGGTTTTGGCAACAGAAGAGGTTTCTTGAAAAGTGAGGCTTTGGAGTTTGAGACAACATAGAATATTTGAGGTATATGGGTAAACGATTGATCTAATAACGATTATGAGTATAAGAATAGCATAGGTATTGGTTAGACGAAAATAGAGTGTTAAGAATGAAGTCTCGTCGTGGATAATCGGATATAATGCGTTTGTGAGTTGTTTAAAGTTTGAATTAGGTCCAAAAGATCTGTAAGACACTGAATTTCTCATGGCACGTTTTATGAATGTTCGGTAACATGATGAAAACACTTATGTATAAGAAGTACCAACAGCGTATCCACCATGTGACGTCCGTCTCGTATTCGGTGTCATGTTACGTTCCGTGTCTTACCATACGCAGTAGTACACTCTATGGTTCTCATACGCCCATCACTATAATCCCGTGTGCACCCGCGATTATACCGATCGTCGCATGATCCGCATAGCTTGTACTAGTTGCGTATGAATTTAAGGTATTCATAAATTCTGAAAATAAGATTGCGTATAAATAGGGATGTAGCATATAAGCATGTTTGTGTTCCAAATAGTATAAGGCCAACGTAAGCGAATCCCTAGGGTTTCGCTCGCGTACGGTGCGAATGTATGAATTTTGAGTATGAATAAAAGCATGAGCATAGTATAAGTTTAAATATGAACACACACGTGAGCACAAACACAAAACGCATGACATGAGTATGAGTAAAAGTATAAGCATAATGTGTATGAAAAATGAGTATAGTGTGAGTACAAACATGAGTATAAGTATAAACACAAAGCGTATGAGTATGAATACGAGTATAAGTGTGAACATAAGATGTATGTGTATAGATATGAACGTGAATATAGGTGTAAAACATGAAGGTTTAAGTATGAATAAAATATGTGTATGAATATAAGTGTAAACAAAGTTGTATATGTGTAAATGAGAACATAAAATGTATGAACATGAATATTAATATGAATGTAATATAAACATGAATGTAAGTACATCGTAAATGTATAATTGTGGGTGTATGTATAACGTAGAACGTATGAATTTTGAATCATGAGTATAACATAAATGTGTAAGTGTGAACATTAGTGAAGACATAAAATGTATAAGTATGGATCTAGGAAATAATGATTTTGTTTATAGTATAAATCGAACTACACGAGTTTATGCGTGTAAACGATTAAAAGTTTTTATTATGAAAGAAAAAGGGAATGAGTGACACGCATAAGATTGTTGTGAGATATTGACTAAAACGTGTAAAATGATATTCGTATATAGTTGTTTGCGCAAAACGTGAAGTTAAAATATACCGAGTTGTCACGAAATATAGACTCTTGTTTGTGAATGTAAAGAGAGTATAAAACGTTTATTGGTTATGCGAAAAGGTACTTTGTAACTGATGTGCACAAAATGCAACATATAAATTACATCAATTGTGGCATAAAACTAACCCTTTTTTAGTACTAATGTTGGAAAAAGTGTGTTTTTGTCTTCCTTTTGTATTTTCAGGATTAAATGAGCTCAAATTAACAAAAGAAGCAAAAAGACAGCTAAATCTAACATAAATACAAGAAAAGGAACAAACGTGGCATGCCCGACCTCACCGACAGCATCTCCTCAAGCAAAACAAGAAGACAGAAGGCTGAACATGCCCCGTGCTCAGTTAACACGGGGGCGTGCCCAAGTGTCAGCATAAAAGACAAAGCTGTAGAAGCTTCTATTGCCCACCACGGGGCCGTGCTCAGCGGACACGGGGCTGTGGTCAACTATAAGATTCGCAGAATCCAGGCAAATCTTGATAGTACAGATACGCTTCTGCACACGGGGTCGTGCCCAGCTGACACGGGGTCGTGGTCAACTAATGCAGACAAGAGCAATTACTGAAGACAGAGAAGGAGGATAGACACGGGGCCGTGCCCGAGCTACTGTTCAGGCTATAAATAGGGGTGCTTGGTTCATTTGCAAACCATCCCTTGGCACACCACCTCTCTCACACTTCACCCACCACCCACCACCATCTCAACACCATCATCCACCACCATCATCCATTGTCCATCATAGAGTGTGTGAGTCATCTCGGGATCCAAGATTGATCGTAAGAGTTCTTGACAATCAAAGGCCATGTTTGCCTAAGTCTCTTACATCACTTGGTGAAGACAAGTGTCTAGTGTAATACTTTTTATTTTTAATATTTTCGCACTTTTTACTTTGTTATGTATTAATGACTTTAATAACTAGTTTCTTATGTTGAAGGTGATTCTTCCTTATCGTTTGTCCGTGGTGTTTTGACATTATTTTACTGTCTATATAAAATAAAAGATTTTTACCATTCATATCTCCACGGTCTATATGGAGGTATGTTGGCTACCTGGTCGGGGGTTAAGGGAACGGTTTGGTAAGAGTCTTGCCTTGTTCAGTGTATAGATCCTGTAAGGACCTGGGTCAAATTTAGTAGGACCTCCTTCAATACCCACCGGTATTGGATGGCGGGGGTCCAAACTCTTTGATCCCCTCATATGTAAGCTACTATTAATACTTTAACCCGGCTACTTAGGACTGTATCCCTGCTGACTCAGACTACTTAGCCGAGGGTAACGTCACCTTCAAAAGAGGGGCCTACCATAATATGCATTAATAACTTAATTAATTATCTTTCAATAATCCGACCCTTTAGGATTGTTTCCTTGCTGACTCAAACTACTGGATTGAGGGTAACGTCACCTTCAAAAGAGGGGCCTGCTACAATAACTAAGATAATATCTTAAAAAGTGCAAAAGTGCGGAAATAATCAAAGGTTACACTATACACGAGTTGGAGCCAAGTGATTCATCTTGTCTATCTGTTTTTATTTTTCAGCATTTTAGTTAGTTTTTATTTTTCTTGTTTAAAAACCTTTTTTTTTTAACTTCTGATTTGATTAGACGTTGAGGATAAACCGGTACTAAAAGCTCTCGTGTCCTTGGACGACCTCGGTATCTTGCCAACACTATACTACGCTCACGATGGGTGCACTTGCCCATATGTGTGTTTGGTGTTAGTAAAATATCGTGTTTTATAAATTTAAAACTTGACTAACGTGTAAAAAGGGCTTAAAATATACTTAATTCCATATACCACCACACACGCATCAGTAATTAAAGGAATGGAAATGCTACTATGGTTTCTGGAGAATTGATTTAGTTGAAAATTATTGGTTCCTATTAAGTTTCCTTGCCCACGTGTTTTGAATTTAACTGACGTGTCGAGTGAGGTTTTGAAAAGTTCTAGAGATTAATAAGTTTGCATCGTTTTAAGTAATTTTGTATTAGAAACTTCGTAGTTTACAGATTCTTGTGAAAAAGTTGATCCTTAGAAAAGGAATTTGGTATATAAACTTAGTGTTTGTTGAAAAGTGGCTTTTAATAAAATGTTTTATTGATTTTTTTTTTGAAAGAAGTTTTAGTAAATGATTGGATAGTTTTTGGTAATATTTCACAGGCGTGTGCGAAAAGTTGGTTTGATTCTCAATTAAAAATAGAAAATCTCTAGTTTAATGATATGCGATGAGCTTGTTTCAATAGTTACGTTGAATACAAACTTCGTGGGCAATGAATTTGTCAGACCATCTAAGTTGATGAGTAGCACTTTGTGAAATTTTGAAAATCGAGGAACAAGCGTTTATGGTAACATTAAAATTTTGTGTATGCGAGTGATGTGAAAATAGATTGTGGTATAAGATATACGTTTGAATATACTATGCATTTGAAATAAGTGGGGATAACGAATGATAAACGATTTAGGTAATAACATGATCATGTTTACATAATATAGTCTATTAAAAGGAAAGTATAGGTAATGATCACCTAGGTAAGGGAATCACTCCTAATCCGTTGGTGGGGTCATTGTAAGATGGGGAAAGAAGCGGAGTTAATCGTCAAGGTAAAGGAATCACTCCTATCTTGATGATATGTCTCCACTCGTCGTTGCAAAAGTGTAAATAAAATTTTTGTGAAATTTTGCATGCTAATAATGTATAATCGTATGAAAGTAATAGTATGATATATGCGCAAAAGTGAAATCCCAAAAATAGTTCAAAATTGACAAAAGATAGCTTCATTATATAAGATCGGAAATAATAAAGCGTAAGTTTGATAAAAAGAAACTTGGATGGTTCCAAAAAGGAACGTTGACTAACCAAAGTGGTCGAAGAGTCTTTTGAATTTGAGAGCATGCTTTGGCCTAATAGGTGAAATACTCTCGCCGACACGTCGGTTAACGGTATTTACCCTTCCGGTTACTACATGTTCCAAATCAATCGAAAATTCGAGACTTGGCGAGATTTTTTTTTTTTGAAAATCAAGAAGCGGGACTAGTCGACAAGGTGCGGGTTTCACCCCTAACTTGACGACTTCGTACCTTAAGTGTAGTTGGCACTCGTCGGGTCAAATTAAATTTCGACACATTGACGAGCGTCCACTAGAATTTAAATTTGAAATTTCCGTTAAGATGTGGATTTCACTCCTAACTTAATGGTGAATTTCGTGCGAAAGATAGAATCAAGCGGGATGAGAGTCGTTTACCAAATTGTGGGTTTCACGCCAATTTTGGTAAACTCGTCTCGTTTGTATAATATGAGGGTTTTCGAGTTTAAGAAAATCGAGTAAAATGCCTTGGAAAAAGGCGTATGTTAAAGGAAATAACGAACAAGTATAAGCACATAAAAGGCATGTCGAGAATAACACACAAAGAATAGATCAATAAATCAAGTATCGACACATAGTAAGACAAGTATTGACACATAAGAATAGCAATTCAAGTATTAACACACAATCGACTTATATGTTTAAAAGTCAAAGCGAATAAATGAGAAGCGAGTAAAGTAGCATGCAAGTAGTTTCAAGCAATACAGAAGAATAAAGCTCTAAAACTATAGATTAGGTTAAAGCATTCCTACTTTTCCTAATTCCCTATAGTTATGGCTCTGATACCAATCTGTCACACCCCAACCAATGGCGGAATCATCGGAGTGGGACTTGTTCAAGATTGTAAGAGACTTCATAACACTAATTGTGACAATATTTAATTCAACCGATTTCATTTCATAAATAAATTGTCAAAACATTACAAGAATTTCAAATAACAATATTGTTCAAACATAACATAACAAAATTGATACAACACTTTAAACCTAAACGTCTAAGTGAGTATCTAGGCATCTTTGCTAGTCCATTTTCATAGCATCATCAATCCTCAACCTGTAACATGTTTAAAATACATTTCAATGCAAAAGCAAAGGCGAGTATACAAGTTTATGAATAAGTATAAGTATAAGAGTTTAAAAACGAATCCACATGGCAACTTAGTTTATACAAGATCAACCTAACATGGCATGCAATATTTCTAGCCAACCCTCTGTTTACGCAAAATGATATAATTCAACATGACCACAAGTCTACGGGCGGTGCGTTACTCCTATAGCGCTATACATGTCAAATGGAGGCTTGTGAAAGCTAATGACTAAAACATATCACATAAGTATGGTCCACGTAAGCATCAAGTATCATAACATAGTATTCATGTATAAGGATTGTTTTGTGCATTGCATAAAGAATAAGTTTAAGTGTAGTTTAATAGTTAAACATGTTACTCCCCAAAAAGTGGTAAACATAAAAAGGGGGGGGGGGGTTGCGAGTATGTATACTCACATAATTGCTAAGTCTTCCGATTATCCAAGTATGACGAGTTGATGAGATTGGGAGAATGGAACACCGAGGTCACCCTATATGGGCAAACAATGGTGCATGAGTAAATGGAATTACGATGGAAGATTTGAAGTGGAATATAAAGTCTATCTTATTGATATATACGTATATATATATATATATATTACATGGTTTAAGTAAAAATTCTAAATTAGGTTTATCGAAAATATTGTAGAAGTATTGTCTAAAATAATATGCATTTATAATTATTGTTATAAAAATGGTTTGAATCCGATAGGTTTCGTTTATAATTAAACACGTATCGTTCACGGATCTTTACGAAAAACGGGCAGAGTTTCCTCTGTTTTCGGACGATCCCGACAACACAAGTTGTCGATATAATATTCAAAATTCAACAATTCAATAATATATAAACATTAAACGAACACTTTTGTAAGTTGGCGAATGTTTAAACAATATGTAAACTATACATGACGGTTCAAGCTCGGTTAGTATAAAAAAATAAACATTTGAAACAATATAACGAAACTTGCTTTGATTAAAGTTTTACCGAGTCTCGCGTTGAAGTTGACCGAGTTGACTGACAGTTGACCAGAATTGACCCGAACCTTGCCGAGACTTGAACCCACAGTTTGACCAGCTTTGACCAGTCAAACCGAACCTGAACCGAAACTCGAGTTGGACAAAACTGAATATCCGAGCCGAACCGAGACTGAACAAGCTCTGAAATCGGACATAAAACGGAGGTTAGCACTTTGAACAACTCACCGGACATGAATCGGAGCTCCACCACTGTATTCGCCGGAACCATAGTCGCCGCCAACCGTCTCCTACCATCGAACAACCATCACCACCATCCCGTCATCGTCGACGTCACGGCCCCGCCGGTCGTCGTGCCCTGTCACCTAGTCAACCACCACAGCGCCGTCGCTTGTGGTGGTGGTTGGCCGATTTCTTATCAGAGCGAGAGAGAGAGGGTATAAGGAGAGTGGTGGTGGTTGGTGTTCGCCGGAACGAACGGAGCTCCGATCGAAAGCCGGCTCCGATGTCTGATGTTCTTAGAGGAGAGAGAGAGAGTAGGGAAAGGTGAAGTGGTGAGAGTCTGCGTGTTTGAAGTATAGCTCGAGAGAGGGAGAGGTGTTGCCGGAAAAACGGCCGACGCCGGAGTCGGGAGAGAAAGGGGGTGCGACTGCATCTTTTTTTAGGATTAGGGTTTTAGGGCAAGTTGATGTTCTCATATGTTTGTTGTTTGTAAGAGGATTTATAAAATAAAGCTACACATTGGCCCCTACAGTTTAATGCATGGTGTAATTGAAGGTATCTCTTTTTTTTTTTAGTATTCTAAATAGGTAACTTAACTTGGTTTATGTTTGATTTCCTATAACTAACTAGGTTATCTAAATAACCTTTAAGTTAATTAAATTAATTAATTACTATATTGATTTTTTTTACACAAAAATCATAATTAATTACACAGATGATTAACCCTTTAAAATCTTTCGACAGTTATTTAATTCGCGAAAAAATTTCCGTTGGTTCAAAGTTAGGATTCGAATTTCAAAACGGGTCGGATTTGGGAACCATTTTGACGGATGTTACATAATAACCCGACGAAGAATGATATCTTTTTCGTGAAAGAAGGCCCTAGAAGAACAAAGAGAAAGGCCCACGAAAACCTGGCCTAACCAACGAAAGATGAGCCCAACGAAAAACAACCGAATAACTATAAATATTTAGTGAGATATATGATTGTTAAATGTATGATTGTTAAACCCACAAGTATTTTGTGAGAATGAGACAAACTCCCAACGAAAAATGAGCTGATCCCACAAGTATTTAATTCCCACGTAAAACCTTTAAGTTACAAACAATACAAGCCCAATCAAAATAAGCCCACTAGAACTTCCGTTAATGGTTTTTTGTTGAATAAGCCCACTCATAAATTGTAGTATTTCGTTGAATGTTATGTTTCGTGAGATAAGACAAAAATAAAATGGTTTTTCGTGAGACTGAATATTTCAAAATGAATGTTTCAGAGAGGGCACCAAATGCCTAAACAAGACAAGAACCAACTATATGCTTAACACAAACTTTGAGTGCAATATTTCGTGAGTATTGAGATACGCAAAAAGTTTGTGAGATGTTTCCACTTTAGGCAGAATCTTATCTCTGAATATGTAAAGAAAGTTGGTAGAATACCAGATTTAGATTAGTTTCAGACACACGAAAATCAAATTTTACAGCAAGATTTTGAAAGCTATCTTCTAAACAAGAATATTCTGATCACTTTTCCGGCCAAACACCACACAGGAAAGATTGGCAAAATAATTTTTTTGCAAAAATTTGAAGAAAAACCGAATTTTAACATGTCACCATGTGTTTTAACAAGGTTTTTGTAAAAATTTTCAGCAAAACAACAAGATTTCCTAAGTTTTAAACCATTTTACTTGTAAAATCTCAAGTTTCTTGTTTTAAGCTCAAGAACACTTCCAAGAAACTTCACAACTTGCTCAAACACCTCACTATGCTTGGTTTTAAACAAGGAAGAGAGTCAAAGCTCTGATACCACTTGTAGGTCCACTTGGAGGATCAAGAAACCTACTTCCTTGTTTATACAACACGTTTACGAGTGCCGAACCCACATAAGAATGCAACCAAAGCAAAGTATAACAAACACAGGTAACCAAAGATTCACTATCTTGATTAAACTGAAGAGAACAAGTACAAACACATACACACAATGTTTGGACAGACTCTCTGTGCTCTCTTGCTTAAAATGTGTTCTGCAAGGTATTTATAGCCAAAGACCAGCATATCCTACGAAAGATATACTGGGCCCAAAACTTAGGCCCACGAAGAACATGAACCACGAAACATAGAGGTGTTTCGTCCTAGTACCCATGAAAAATCAAAGTTCACGAAACATTAATGTGTTTCGTGAGATCCAATCTGCAATGAATTACCAGGGACGAACTATGTTCTTCTCAAGCTTTGGTTTTTCGTGGAATACCATCATGGGATCACGGTTCTTCGTTGAGTTGCAGCAACAAACATAACTCAGCAAACACAAACATCTAACAGATTGCCCATACGCATCTGTTTTACATTAAGCACAATCTACACGTCGTATCGGGTCAAGATAGGAGGATATCTTGACCACGGTCTTGACTTCGTAACGCAGTTGAACCGGAACGAGCTGTATCAACAAAATGCATCAACAATTGTTAAGGATAGTTTTTAAAATTCACCATATAACTTAACAACCCGTTTGATTATATCAATTACCCACTAGTTTATCAACCCGCTAACAACGCAAGGAAGTTTCCAATACACTTAATAAACGACAAGTAATTCAAATATAATTAACGTTTACCAAGAAATCAACACAAGTAGTCAAGATATACTAGTTTATACGAATCAGAAAAACAAGATAATTATGTCAAACCGAATAAACGTTCATCCGGGCGGAAGTCACCGAGAGTTTTAGCTGCACATGGTGGTATTTACCGCTTCAGTTGTCATCCCGAAGTAATTAACCATCCCCAAGTAGCCTTGAAAATATGAGAAAATAATGCTACAATTCGTCCTCAATTCGTGTGTGACGGCTGGATTTTGAAATCATGAAAGTGATAACTTCGAACACAAGTTTGGGCCATTTAATTAAATATTCCCGTCATTGAACCGGGCCGTGCATCACAGAACATTCATACATACCCCCCGCGTGTCGCGGGGGTCCTTTGCTTGACCGAGTTCCATTTAATCTAGCCGACGTTCACTTGAGAGCTTCAGCGCGTCGCGGACCATTCCCGAAAACCTTCCGCGTGTCGCCTGGCTTGACCAGGATGATTTTTTTCAGCTTTCGCGTTTTTTATTAACCCGTCGAACCCACGTTTCAATTCGTTTTCTCTCGTTTACACCCGTATCACCTGTTAAACAACAAAATAACAACACACAATATATATATATATATATATATATATATATATATATATATATATATATATAGGGTTGGGTTATATGGAAAACCTCATCTTTTTTAGAAAACCTTGAAAACCCAACCTCATCCATTGATTTAAATAGATCTAAATAGATCAATGATGTTGGTGCAGTTGTCTGCCGACTTCATCTTCGTTCGAGTCTTAGATTAGAACTGATAGATCAGGGCTTGTAATATGAGAAAATATCAAATTTTAGGGTGTTTAAGTTGGGTTTTCTAGTTCACTTGAAAGTGACAAACATCATTTCAAGCGAACTCAACATAAGGCATTTCGCTTGAAATGACAAGTGTCTCTCTCAAGCGAAACCCTAAGCCTTATATATAGCCGGTCAAGCGAAGTTAGTTAGTTCAGTTCGTAGAGTTTCTGATTTCCGACGCCGAGGTGCTGTCGAGGTGTCTCCAGCTTTGTAACCGCATTTTGAGCAATACAAGAGACAGTTAATAGTGATTATATTGTTAAACAAGCTAAACAAAGACAGAATCAATGAATTCCGTCTCTGATTCTGTCTGAGCACTCTTCTGATCAACTCGTTAGGTCGTTACACGATCCTACATGTGGTATCAGACCTAAAATCGGCTTATAACTTGATCATTTTTGCAAAAATCAGTTCGAATTGATGATGTCAGCACATTTCAAGCGAACTCAGCAGTTAGTTTTCGATTGAAAACGAGGTTTGGCTTGAGTTTTTGACCTCATTTCGCTTGAAATTGAGGTTTCGCTTGAAAAGTTGTTGACATTTCAAACGAAACACCTTACTTCGCCTGAAAATGTGCTATTTCGCTTGAATCATCAAGCGAAGTCTGTCATTTCGCTTCAACATAATATCTCGCTTGAAATTTCTGATCTCGCTTGAAGTGTATGTGCAGGTCATTTCGCTTGAAGACATAATTTCGCTTGAAAGTGTGTTTGTTTGAAATTTGTCGGGACTGTTTGAAAAGTGGCAATGATGTTTGATGAAAAAGAAAATGACCATATTGAACGATTAAATGATGGATATGGTTGGTATAGAGCAAGCAGTTATGAACAAGATGATAAAAGGATTTGGATTATGCGACTTGAAAATTTTCTGTGTAAAAAGAATGAGACATTGGAGGAGTTGAAAAGCAGATTTAACTATTTACTAGACAAATTGAAATTATATGAGATAAAGTTGACAAATGCTGAAAAAGTATCAAAACTTGCAGATGCATTACCTGCAGAATGGGATGATTTTTTGAAAAATCTTAAAAGAGATTCTGGATTTTCAGGTTCTCAAAATTACATCCAAAAGATTTTATCAAAAAGCTCAAAGCATATGATTATGAAAATAACAAGAAAAAGAGAGATTTGATGGATAAAATAAAAGGAAATCTAGATAAAATGTGTTTGGATGTAATTGTAAGATGTGTGTGTCTTGCAGCAAAAAATGTCATGAATTATGACATTAAGAGGGTTGTTATATTGATAAGAATGCGAATCCTCTTGATTTCGTTAAAATTTTTTGTGCAGGCATATTTTTGACAAGAACAGAGACAGAGCAAGTTTCAAAGAATGAAGAATCTGTGAAGATTGGATCTTCGAATTCCGAATCAATATGCACTAAATGTGAGAAATTTGAAGCTGACAATGCCAACTCTTGAAGGATGCGGAAAGTTTGACATTGGAAGTCAAAAAGTTGAAGGATGAGAAGCAAGCTGATGTTAAACAGATTCTTATTTTGCTGGAAAATTATGAGAAGTTGACATTTGAAAATGACAAACTATTGAAGGAGGTTGAGAGTTTGTCATTAGAAAACAAAAATTTTTAAAAATCAGAAAATGTTTTGAAAAATCAAATACACAATTTAGAAAATGAAAAAGTAAAGATTGAAAAAGATTTTCAAAGTCAAATAAAAATTTTAGAAGATGAGAGAGATATGATTGGTAAAAACAATCTTGAAAAACAAATTGCAATCAATTCTCATCTTGAAAAGATTATTCGACTTGAAAAGGAAGCAGAGTGTGCTCAAAAGAAAATCAAGGAATGGGAAGAAAAGTTGAAGGTGTTTGTGAATACTTCAACTATTCCTTGTCCAAAACCTATTAATTCAGTTCCAATAAGTGACAATGTCACAAACTTTGACAAAGTCAAAGTTGAAGATTGTGATGAGAAAACTGATGATGAAATTGAAAAAAGAAAAATATTTTTGAAATTAAATGAAATGTTTAAAGAAACTGTTTTACATTCTACTGAAAAGGGTGAATGTTCAACGCAAAAACCTGTAAAGAAGAATGTGGAACAAAAACAAAAAGATAAAAAACCGAAAAATCTTCAAAAAGAAAATAAAAGCTCATCAGTTCAATCATCCAATCATGATAAAAAATCACAAAAATTAGAAAATCAAAACTCAAAAATTGTTGGTAATAAGTGGTGCAGGTTTGACCAGAGTGCTCAAAAGCCAAATCCAGCATATAAGAGGAGAGAGGATATTACCAAGCCAAACAGTGCTATGACCTGAATGTTTGGGCAAAAGGTGGTGATTGGTACGATAACAGAGTGTGTTACACTTGTGGTGTGAGAGGACACATTGCTGTTAACTGCCAAAGTTGGAGGTTTGAGACGAGAAGATGCTTTGAATGCAATATCAAAGGTCACATTGTCAGGGATTGCCCAATGAGATCAAAGGAAAAATCGAGGGCTGAATCTCAGAAAAAGACAAAGAAATCAGTCAATGTCAAGCCCAAAGAACAGAAAGTTCAAGAATCTAAAGTTCAAGAACAGAAAGTTCTCGAAAAGAAAGTTAAGCTTTCACAAGGGCAGAAAGACAGACTGAGGAAGAAGAGGAAGAAAGCGAGAGAGTATCTCGAAAAG
>CM060376.1:62009818-62057818 GCA_030545235.1 Helianthus tuberosus
ATTTTGTCCTCGGATACAGCTGGTAAAACAGATAAAAGTTCTGATAAATCGTCTTGTTCTCCAAAGAATGACAAATCAAGCAAAATGAATTCATCAGATACAAATCTGAGGACGAAAGGGAAATCAAAGAAAATGGAGGATTCACTTCCTGGTGATGAATTTGTGTAACACCCCAACCCGGAAGGGCTGACGTGTCACAATAATAGTGATATCATAAACAAAAGTCATAATTCCATTTCTTTATTTGACAAGGATACAAACACACGACAATTAAACTTAAGATTAATATACAAACGGAGACATTCGACTTGATTAACTAACATCTTCAGATTTATTCCTAGGCTTTATTCTTCTCTCTTTCCCCCGCCCGAAATAACATGTGAACCTGTACATACAAAAGTTTACGGAATGAGCCGAATGCTCAGTACGGAATAATAGGCTCAAATAACAAATAACGCTTTATATGAAATGTTATCCGAATGGAACTTATGCGAAAATGATACGATACAAGCAACGTAATTTCATAATCATATCATACGGATGTACCCATGAGCCAAACTTAAAATGTGACAATACACGGGTAGCTACTCCTGCATAATTATCACATGAGATGGCGAGTTGGCATACCCGCTATCCACCTCCTTAACTTAAATCCTAGGATCGATCCATACGCCTCCTAATAGCTTATATGTACCACACTTGTACTTAAGAGACGCCGTGAACTGATCTCTCCGTCACGGATGGAGCACATGATGTCGATGCCGCAACAACATGCTCGTGGGACACTCCACGAGAAGCGAAAACTCAGGGTATCAGAGTACAAATGGTCTTTATTTACATAACCTATCAAATATTTTTCATAACAAAACGTAACTTATATTGGAACATGCGATAATGAGTACAACTTAACAGAAAACTATCGCAGGACATGAAAGCTAAATTCAAAGTTTTAGAATAGGAATTCAACGGACTGTCAAATGAATTGATAATCAAAGACGTGAAGAGTGTACGAATTTAATGGGTTTATAACAATTTGCATATGAAGCAATAAGGAGTGGGGTAAGGATCCGTACCTTAATAATTCCAAAGTGAAGCTGCTTTGTGATAATATTTCAGATTTATACGGGCAGAGTTTCGACTACGGATTAGTCTTTTAACCTAATTTAAATAACATGCACACAACTAGGTTAGTAACTTAATACAGCCTTTACGATAACTCACGAGATCAAATTCTCACAACAAACGACAAAGTGCGATACTTAAACATCCATCGAATTAACGACGAACGACAAAGTACGATACTTAAACATCCATCGAATTAACGACGAACGACAAAGTATAACCCTAATGTGGGCGGCACTTAAACATCCATTGGATATATTGATCGATCGGACAATGAATCGTAATAGCGATCGAGTTATTACCCTGTTCTGCAGCACCCCGCTATACTAATTTGTGTTTCGTGTGTGTTTTGAGAGTAATCGGATGATATCTCAGCGCGTATTTGGAGTTTCTTCGTCGTTTTTGTGCCCAGAATCAAGTCCCAACATCCTCTATTTATAGTCGAATTTTGACCTTGTCGCGGCCCGCGTGACATTTAACCTATTCTTACGCGGCCCGCGAGACAACTTATTTTATGTATAGGGTTGCCACGTTTGGAACTAGCCTAGCTGAGTCGACAGATTTTTAAATTTCAACTTCGTCCGCAAGTTATTAAGATAATCGTCAAGTAGGGAATACCCCCCCTGAGTTTTAGGGGCCCTAATCCTGATTCAGAAAATTCAGAAAATTCTAGGGTTTGTACAGAATTACTTGAGTGTCTTAATTAGGGTTTTCTAGTGGGTAATTTATAAATTATTATAATAGTTTTGGTTGATATACCGAAGGATGGATCATCAGATAAACGTTTATCATAAATTATTATTATTCTTTTAAATAATTATTTTAAATTTCTGGTTATTACAACTATTACCCCCTTAAAAGAAATTTCGTCCTCGAAATTTTTCAAATAAGAATAACATATCACATAAGTAACGGAAACGGAACTTTCATAGCAGAGTTACTAACAAGAATCTCCTAAACACACATGTGTATCTGAAATTCATAATTACGTTCATGACTATAATTGTCAATTACCTTACATATGTGCCCTAATAGTCCTCCTATAACGCATCTTAATAAAATATCTTACCGTACGAAAAGTCAATGGAGACTTACAGATAATAGAGTGACTATTGGTACTGATATCTCCTACATAGATATGCTTAATCATAGCTAAGATATATTCACATAAGATAAAGCATGAATGACTGTGAACAGAAACAATTGAACATATATCAAAGAGCAAGATTTACCGTAACCTCAACTAAAATTCTGTTACTAGAATAGATTAGGGTATAGAGAGCAAATTGATTCTTCAGATTCCCATGTTGCTTCGTGTTCAGAGTGATTTTTCCAGAGGACTTTAACAAACGGAATTACTTTCCTACGCAAAACCTTTTCTTGTCGATCTAAGATGGCTTCTGGCTCCTCTTCGTAGGACAAATCCTCGTGAATTGTAAGTAACGGATAACTAATGACATGGAGTGGATGATAATTATATCCTCTTAACGAGGAGACATGAAAAACGTTATGAACGTGAGAGAGTTGAGGCGGTAAAGCCAGTCGATAGGACACTTCTCCAATTCTTTCAAGGATTTCAAACGGACCAATGAAACGGGGACTAAGCTTCCCTTTAATTCCAAATCTACGAATGCCACGCCAAGGTGATACCTTTAAGAATACGTGGTTACCAATTTTAAATTCGAGTGGTCGTCTATCTTGATCTGCATAGCTCTTTTGTCTGCTCTGAGCTTCTTTCAGTTTTTCTCGGGCCATAGTGACTTTTTCATTTGTAATCTGAACTAGTTCTGGCCCTTCAATAATCTTTTCTCCAACTTCGTCCCAGCATATCGGTGCTCTACATTTCCGACCATACAAAAGCTCAAAAGGTGCCATGCCAATACTTGCTTGCCAACTATTGTTGTAAGCGAATTCAACAAGGCATAGATATTCATCCCAGTTTCCAGACCATTCAAGTGCACATGCTCGGAGCATGTCTTCCAAGGTCTGAATCGTGCGTTCTGACTGCCCATCTGTTTGTGGATGAAAATCCGTACTAAACTTCAGTCGTGTACCCCAAGCTGCCTGAAAACCTTTCCAAAATCGTGAGGTGAAACGTGGGTCTCTATCGGAAACAATGGAAGATGGTGTGCCATGAAGTCGAATAATTTCTTGAAGAAATATTTCGGATAACTTATTAACCGAAAATCCTTGCTGAATTGGTAGAAAATGTGCTGACTTCGACAATCTATCGACAACAACCCATATAACATCATTCTTCTTGAATGTCTTAGGCAAACCAGTAACAAAATCCATTGTGATCTCATCCCACTTCCATATGGGAATATCCAATAGCTGCAACAGACCGCTTGCTCGTTTGTGTTCAATTTTCACTTGTTGGCAAGTGAGGCATTTACTTACGTATCGAGCAACGTCTTCCTTCATGCCATTCCACCAGAAATTCTGTCTTAAATCTCGATACATCTTGGTAGATCCTGGGTGAATTGAAAATGGTGAGGTGTGAGCTTCGGCTAACAATGAATCACGAAGGGTGGAGTCATCGGGTACACAAAGTCTTTTACCGCACCAAATCACCCCATGATGGTCTATACGAAATTCAGATTGCTTACCCACCTCAAGATTTTGCACAATTGCCCAAAGTTCTCCATCTTGCTTCTGTGCATCTTTGATTCGTGATATGAGGTTGGGTTCAATCTGCATTCTAGCTAGATATCCCTCGGATTTATTATCCTGAAGCCAAATGTTCATTCTTTCGAGATCCCTCCTAATACGAGGCTGAATTTGTAAGCAAGATATAGTCCCGGAATTCTTTCGGCTCAACGCGTCAGCTACAACATTGGCTTTGCCTGGATGATATTGAATATTTGCGTCGTAATCTTTTAAAAGTTCTAACCACCTTCTTTGCCTCATATTTAGCTCTTTTTGGGTGAATATGTACTTGAGGCTCTTATGGTCGGTAAAAATGTCACAATTTTCACCATACAGATAGTGTCGCCAAATCATAAGTGCAAAGACGACTGCGGCTAGTTCTAAATCATGTGTAGGGTAGTTAACTTCATAAGGCTTTAACTGACGGGAGGCATAAGCGATAACCTTCCCATGTTGCATTAGCACACAACCTAATCCTTTCTTTGAGGCATCACTATAGACTTGGTAACCTCCTGATCCAGAAGGGAGAGCGAGTATCGGGGAAGATACGAGTCGTTTCTTCAATTCTTCAAAGCTTTTCTCTTGTTCCTCAGTCCATGAGTACTTCACCCCTTTCCTTAGGAGTTTTGTGAGTGGTAAAGCAATTACCGAGAATCTTTCAACAAATCTTCGGTAATAGCCAGCAAGACCCAAGAAACTTCGTATTTCGGTAACAGAAGTGGGTCTTGGCCATTTTGTAATAGCTTCAACCTTTGTTGGGTCTACCATAATTCCCTCTGCTGATATGACATGACCTAGAAATGCCACTTGGCTAAGCCAAAAGTCACATTTGGAAAACTTAGCGTACAACTTCTTATGTCGCAAGGTTCCAAGTACTGCATGTAGATGTGCTTCATGTTCTTCACGACTCTTAGAATATACTAGAATGTCATCGATAAAGACAATAACGAATTTGTCTAGGAATTTGTGAAATACGCGATTCATCAAATCCATGAAGAGTGCGGGTGCATTAGTTAGCCCAAAGGGCATAACCAAGAATTCGTAATGACCATAACGAGTACGAAAGGCGGTCTTGGGAACATCATCATTCTTGATCTTTAGCTGATGGTACCCGGACCTCAGGTCAATTTTTGAAAAGAACTGAGCCCCCTGAAGTTGATCAAAGAGGTCATCAATGCGAGGCAGAGGATACTGATTACGAATAGTAATCTTGTTCAGCTCTCAGTAGTCAATACATAAACGCATACTACCGTCTTTCTTCTTCACAAATAAGACCGGAGCACCCCAAGGTGAAACACTGGGTCTTATGAATCCTAGATCTAACAGTTCTTGCAATTGTTCCTTCAACTCCTTCAGTTCCATTGGGGCCATATGGTATGGAGCTTTAGAAATAGGTTCGGCACCAGGGATTAAGTCGATGGTGAATTCTACCTGACGGTCGGGTGGTAATCCCGGTAGTTCATCCGGAAATACATCAGGATATTCACGGACAATAGGATGGCTATCGATACCATTAACACTAGCAGAAGTATCCTTAACCGATGCTAGGAATCCAGCACAGCCGTTTGCTATGAATTTTCGAGCTTTGAATACGGAGATAATTTTAAGAGATTTATGAGCTTGAGTTCCCTGATATATAATATCAGGATGATGAAGATCGCCGAAAATAACATGACGAGAATGACAATCTATAGTTACGCGATGTCGAGACAACCAATCTATTCCTAGAATAACATCAAAGTCACACATATGTATTGGAAATAGGTCTGCCTTACACACAATAGATTCAATACGGATCGGACAATCTTTATATACGTAAGTGATTACGGATGAATTTTCCATGGGAGTGGAAATGGTTAAAGTATGATTTAAGAGAGTTGGTCTTGTCGGAAGGTACTTAGTAAACGAGTGGGATACTAAAGAATGAGTCGCTCCTGTATCGAATAACACATAGATACTATGTTTACCAAGCTGAAGGGTTCCCGACACAGTACCTGGGGCATTAGCAGCATCAGTAGCAGAAAGTGCGAAAACTCTTCCTCCAACATTGGGTGGTGTAACGTTTGGTCGGTTATTCTTCCTAGTGTCTTTCTTAGGACACTCCTTGATCATGTGTCCAGTTTGGCCACATCTAAAGCATGCTCCTGTACTTCCGTGACATACGCCCTGATGTTGCTTACCACAAGTATTACATAGAGGATATGTAATCTGATTCGGGTTTACATGTTGATTCAGTGGTTGAGCTCTAATAGGTTCTGCATACAACTGAATCTGGTTTTGAGCAGGCCTTGGGTTTTGCAGTCTAGGTTACCATGGACGTGCCTGATTTCCAGAGTTTTGATTTCCTTGCACTTTGCGGTCTTGATGCTGTGGCGTAGTGAATGATTGGCCGATTTCCTGCTTAAATTGTCCTTCCCTATTTTTCTTCTTATTATCCCCAGTTCGAGATAAAAATTCTTTCCTTTCGAACTCAAAAGTTTTGATTGCATCAGCAACTTCGGTGATATCCTTAAATTTCATATACATGATCGACTTCCTAATTCGATCATTGACTGCCCACTTGCATTTTTCTGCCTGGACTTCTGCTGATCCTGCAACTTCTCCTACAATACTAGCCAACCTTGAAAATCGAGTAATAAACTCAGAGGCTGGTTCATCACTCCCCTATCGAATCACTGCATACTCCCTGATATAAGCTTCTTTATCAGCGATAGAAAAATACTTATCGTAAAAGATGGTACGAAAGTCGACCCATGAAAGATTAGCGTCAAAATCATCCCCTCCTTTGACTTGCTTATATCCTTCCCACCAAGTTTGTGCGTCATCTTCAAGTTTGTAGGTAGCCAATCTAACTTTGTATTGCTCCGGAACTCCAAGGACTCCGAAAATCTTTTCAACATGAGCTATCCAGTTCCTTGCTTCGACTGGATTAGTAGCGTGACTAAAGGATTTTGGCTTTTGTTTTTGGAATTTAGCGATCCATATGTCTATACTATAGGTAATATTGTTCGTGGTATTCTCACGAATTTCTTCACCAGAGATTGGATTCATGTTATTACGTTCTGGATGACGAGTTTGTTGAATAACGGCCTCAGCGGTTTGAGCAACAAGGTTTGGAAGCAACCCGACAACAGCCTGGTTGATAGCATTAATTACGTTTGGATCAACTGGAGTCTCATTCGAAGAAGTGTTGTTACGTACATGGTTGGTACGAGTACTCCTACGTAGCGGACGACGAGGAGGCATCTATAAGAATAGACATAGGAATTAAACCAAATAAGAGACCAAGTTGAATCCTATCATAGATATCGACCCATTCCTCACAGGTTTTAATTACTATCTTCAAGTTTTCTACAGGAAAGAGCCTTTGCTCTGATACCATAGCTGTAACACCCCAACCCGGAAGGGCTGACGTGTCACAATAATAGTGATATCATAAACAAAAGTCATAATTCCATTTCTTTATTTGACAAGGATACAAACACACGACAATTAAACTTAAGGTTAATATACAAACGGAGACATTCGACTTGATTAACTAACATCTTCAGATTTATTCCTAGGCTTTATTCTTCTCTCTTTCCCCCGCCCGAAATAACCTGTGAACCTGTACATACAAAAGTTTACGGAATGAGCCGAATGCTCAGTACGGAATAATAGGCTCAAATAACAAATAACGCTTTATATGAAATGTTATCCGAATGGAACTTATGCGAAAATGATACGATACAAGCAACGTAATTTCATAATCATATCATACGGATGTACCCATGAGCCAAACTTAAAACGTGACAATACACAGGTAGCTACTCCTGCATAATTATCACATGAGATGGCGAGTTGGCATACCCGCTATCCACCTCCTTAACTTAAATCCTAGGATCGATCCATACGCCTCCTAATAGCTTATATGTACCACACTTGTACTTAAGAGACGCCGTGAACTGATCTCTCCATAACGGATGGAGCACATGATGTCGATGCCGCAACAACATGCTCGTGGGACACTCCACGAGAAGCGAAAACTCAGGGTATCAGAGTACAAATGGTCTTTATTTACATAACCTATCAAATATTTTTCATAACAAAACGTAACTTATATTGGAACATGCGATAATGAGTACAACTTAACAGAAAACTATCGCAGGACATGAAAGCTAAATTCAAAGTTTTAGAATAGGAATTCAACGGACTGTCAAATGAATTGATAATCAAAGACGTGAAGAGTGTACGAATTTAATGGGTTTATAACAATTTGAATATGAAGCAATAAGGAGTGGGGTAAGGATCCGTACCTTAATAATTCCAAAGTGAAGCTGCTTTGTGATAATATTTCAGATTTATACGGGTAGAGTTTCGACTACGGATTAGTCTTTTAACCTAATTTAAATAACATGCACACAACTAGGTTAGTAACTTAATACAGCCTTTACGATAACTCACGAGATCAAATTCTCACAACGAACGACAAAGTGCGATACTTAAACATCCATCGAATTAACGACGAACGACAAAGTACGATACTTAAACATCCATCGAATTAACGACGAACGACAAAGTATAACCCTAATGTGGGCGGCACTTAAGCATCCATTGGACATATTGATCGATCGGACAATGAATCGTAATAGCGATCGAGTTATTACCCTGTTCTGCAGCACCCCGCTATACTAATTTGTGTTTCGTGTGTGTTTTGAGAGTAATCGGACGATATCTCAGCGCGTATTTGGAGTTTCTTCGTCGTTTTTGTGCCCAGAATCAAGTCCCAACATCCTCTATTTATAGTCGAATTTTGACCTTGTCGCGGCCCGCGTGACATTTAACCTATTCTTACGCGGCCCGCGAGACAACTTATTTTATGTATAGGGTTGCCACGTGTGGGACTAGCCTAGCTGAGTCGACAGATTTTTAAATTTCAACTTCGTCCGCAAGTTATTAAGATAATCGTCAAGTAGGGAATACCCCCCTTGAGTTTTAGGGGCCCTAATCCTGATTCTGAAAATTCTAGGGTTTCTACAGAATTACTTGAGTGTCTTAATTAGGGTTTTCTAGTGGGTAATTTATAAATTATTATAATAGTTTTGGTTGATATACCGAAGGATGGATCATCAGATAAACGTTTATCATAAATTATTATTATTCTTTTAAATAATTATTTTAAATTTCTGGTTATTACAATTTGTTTCTCCGGAAACAAAGGAGCCAGTTGTTGGCAATCAATCTGACTCTTCAAAGTCAGACAAGCCAAGTACAGGCGATGAATCTGGTGTGGTAAAGCCAGAAGAGCTGTGTGTTGAGGTAAAAATTGAGAATTCTGGTCTTACAAAGGATGATGTAAATTTTCCACCATTGTTGAACAAGAATTCCAAAGCACCCAAGGACCATCAGGCTTGGGTGAATTTGTTTAAATGAAAAACCTGACTTGCCGGAGCTCCCAAGTTGGTAATCGCGGAGCATGAATCGGCATTTTTCTTTAAAAAGTTTTTGAAAATTTTAAATTGAGAAGTGTGAATTGCCGGAACTCCCAGGTTGGTAAGTGTGGAGTAGGAATCGGCACTTTGAGAATTTAACCAACAGATGATGATTGGTTGAAAATGTTTGATATTTGATCTTACAAGTGGTTAATCAAGGCCATTAAGTTGAACTTGATTTAACTATCATTTAAAAGTGTTGGTAAACAATGTGATGAGTTTTCCCCGAACCTACAAATGGTAAAATCAACAAAACAATTTTTCCGGAAAAACCATTTTGATTAAAACAAACTTAAGTGTTTGGAGATCTTAATGGGAAAATAGTTTGTTGTGAGGGGGAGTTCTGATTGTTTATGCCAAGTGGATGGAGAATTGGGGCAATTCGATATCAGTTTTCAGTTTGTTTGTACAGTTTATTTTCAAATTTCCTAAAATGTGTTTGCATTTTAGGGGGAGTAAGAAATTTCAGAAAATCCAAAAACATTAGAAAATTTGAAAAAGCCAAAAACAAGATAAAATGAAAAATGAGTTTTTGTTGCATAAAAGAAGAAATGATAGTACATCAGTGGACTGTCACAACACGCTAAAGAAATGGAAAGTTAAAATGTGATAAACGGTCTCACTAAAGATGTGACGGTAGGCTCAGCTAGACTAGTAAATTTGCGATAACGATACAAACTTAAATGAAAAAGCCTAGTTCTAGTGGGAAACGCGGTTGAAAGCATAGTACTTAGTTTTGTCCTTCTTGACTGTGTGCCTACTCAGTAATCGCTGATTGTCGAAAGACATAAAACTGGTTAAGTTTGTGAACTTTTACAACTTTGCTGAAAAGTCGCTGTGATTGTGCATTTCATTTTGCAAAGATTTAAACTTGTTTTATTTCTTTATTTTGTTTAAGCATTGGACATCCTCTGCGTATGCGTGAGTATCGACCTGGATGTTATTGCCTAAACGTTCTGCTTTATTTTCTGTGGTGTTTCGTTTAAGCTTTGGACCTCCTCTGCGTATACGGAAGTATCGACCTGGTGGTTAAAGCCTAAACAACTTCAACTTGTTTTATTTTTCTTATTTTGTTGAAACATTGGACTTTCTCTGCGTATACGGAAGTATCGACCTGATTGTTAATGTTTAAACATTCTGCTTTATTTTCGCACAAATCACAGTTGATAAAAGTTTAAAGGCATTACTTGAGTCAGTGTATTGCATGATGAGGGGATATGCTGAGATCATGGGGTCCATAAGAATTTAGTGCATATTAATATACCTTAATGCATTGGTAAGCATTTTGAAAGTTTTTAGATTGAGTTTAAGTGGACAACAATATCGTCAATCTACGTGAATCGTTTAGAGCTTAAAATGAAATCAAGCTTAACGGTGTTAGTGATTTGTCTCATAAACTGATATGATTCTCTTTCGCAAGCTCACAAAAAAAAATATTGTATGTAAATATTTCTTTACTACATTTCAATATTGTTATTTCTGTTTAGTTTACATTTTTTTTTTAAATCCAAAAAGAGTTTCGACAACTGATGTTGATGAGCTGATTTTCAAAATTACAAGTGCTAAACAAGATGAACTGGTTTGGGAGTGTGCGTGCTGATTTAAAAAATCTTGATTTAAGAAAGAAGTTGAGATTAGTTAATCAGGGTCATTAATTTGAACTTGATGTAACTATTATTAATAAGTTTTTCTTATTAATTTGAGTAAAAACTTATGTTTGGTTGAGAATTGTGTAGGTGTTGAGCTAAACAGAGAAAAGCCAGGATTTGATTTCAAAGGCGATAACTGATTCCAGACTGAAAATCGCAGCTTGATGAAAGGGGGAGTCTGACGAGGTTAGAGCTAGAGAAAAGATCCGGTTACATGATTCCAGGAGAAATTCCTGAGGAAGACTGATCAAGATTGAAGAGTCGTCATCATGAAGACTCTCACTGAAGATTCCGTCAACATTCAAGGGGCAGTCTGTTGGTGCACTTGTCTGTCGACTTCATCTTCGTTCGAGTCTTAGTTTAGAACTGATAGACCAGGGCTTGTAATATGAGAAAATATGAAATTTTAGGGTGTTTAAGTTGGGTTTTCGCTTGAACATGCTAGTTCGCTTGAAAGTCACAAACATCATTTCAAGCGAACTCAACATAAGGCATTTCGCTTGAAATGACAAGTGTCTCTCTCAAGCGAAACCCTAAGCCCTATATATAGCCGGTCAAGCGAACTTAGTTAGTTCAGTTCGTAGAGTTTCTGATTTCCGACGCCGAGGTGCTGTCGAGGTGTCTCCAGCTTTGTAACCGCATTTTAAGCAATACAAGAGACAGTTAATAGTAATTATAGTGTTAAACAAGCTAAACAAAGACAGAATCAATGAATTCTGTCTGAGCACTCTTCTGATCGACTCGTTAGGTCGTTACACGATCCTACAAATGACCCTCATTTGTTTAGAGGATTCTTGCCTTTAAAAACAATATAATAGTCCATGCTAGTACAAGTTAAGGGCAATATGGGTAATGAAAAATCAACTTTATTGACTTTGGAAAACACAAAACGTGACTTTTGAATTTGGAAGTACCATCAAATCACCATAAAAGCTTCTCTTTCTCTTACCTCTTTCTCTTTCCTCTTTCTCTTTCTCATTTCTTCTTCCCTAATCTTGAAGACAAACAAACAAGAGAAACAACCACCGCCAGCAACCACCTTCTCCAAGAGAAACAAACAACCACCACCAGCAACCACCTCCTCCGGCGAAACTCATCGGACTTCTTCTCCGGACCTCTCTCTCCTCAATAAACAACCACAACCAGCGACCACCTTCTCTAGCGAAACTCACTAGACTTCTTCTCCGGCCCTCTCTCTCCTCTCGGTTTAATTCCACACACACTCACCATAGTTTACGTGGATGAAACGCCGCCGTTTCAGCCGGTACCTTGAAGACCTTCTTCGTGTTCATCGGACGGTTCTAGATCCGGTAAGTGTTCTTGAAATATCATTTCACAATTGATTTTTTGTTGAAATGGTTGTTAATATGTTTTTGTGGGATGAAAGTGTTCTAGTAATGGTTAATGTTCATGTATTTTAAATAAATCCAAAACTTTAGGATGAGATTTTGAACGGGTTTTTTTGTTGGTTTGGTTGCTTGTTTGGGGCTTTTGATCTTAACAATAATTGTTCTTTTGTTGGTTTGGTTGCTGGTTTGGGCTTTTGATCTGAACAATAAGTGTTTTTTGTTGGGTTGCTTGATTTACAGAGACATACCCATAACATGTGTTAAGCACCTGTTAGAATGATATATAACATGTGTTGATTTACAGAAACAGATCCATAAAAGATATTCAATTGACAAGCTGGATGGATGTAGGCGACGTTAATGCGGGGACATTGAATAAGTCACATCCTTTGGGAAAGAACTCTTCGTTCATTTATAACATGTGTTAGTGGTTCATGCTGTAACAGAACACCATGATGTAACCTGACATGTGTTCATGTATAACATGTGTAAAGCCCCTATTAGAATGATATATAACGAGTGTTAACCTTTTGTTAATTAAAAAAAAAACAAGTAATATCTATTTTATTTTTGTTGATGATTAAAATATCCGATAATGTGGATACTGGGCGTAAAACTTGTACAAGTAATAAATGTACAAGTTAGTATGTAACGTGTAATATGAAACGAGCCATTTATGGTAACACATGTACCGGTAATTTTGGAATATATAATGTGAAACGGGTCATTTGTTTTGCACATTTTGGAATGTATAACATGTGTTAAGCCTCTGTTATAATCTTGTTGTAACCTGACATGTATTCATGTATAAGCTAGTGGTTTACAAAACACCATGATGTGTATATACTGATCTAACATGTGTTACAATTTGTCTGTTCGGAACATGTAATTGCTTAACATGTGACAAGGATGAAAACAGTCGACGGGGGCGATGAGTTTAATGGTGAGCTTAGTTAATATCGTAATCTTATTGTAACCCCACTTGTATACATATGATAGCATGTAAGCATCCATTATAACCCGACTTGTATTCATGTATATGAAAGTGGTTTGCAAAACACCATGATGTGCATATACTGGTCGTAAAACGTGTACAAGTTAATATGGAACATACAAGTTAATATTGTAACACCGTATACCTGGGATAACATGCGTTAAGCTTCTGATATAATCTTGGTTTAACCCAACATGGTGTCATGTATAAGCTAGTGGTTTCCAAAACACCATGATTTGTATACACATACTGTAACATGTGTTACACGCCAGACATGTATAACGTGTGTTAAGCCTCTATTATAACGTGTGTTAAGACTTCTAGAATGGATGCATAAACTCTAATAGTAACTTAATAACAACATAGTATACCTGATATAACGTGTGTTAAGCCTCTTTATAATGTGTGTTAAGACTTCCAGAATGTGTTAAGTCCATACCGTTTTAACATCATGTACTAGACAAAACAATAAGAGTCTCACATTACATATTACTAGTAAACGAAAATACATAGCACTAAGAAAAATGGTGGGCCATTTACTATACCCATAACCGTATAACTGATATAACGTGTGTCAATCCTCTATTATAACGTGTGATAAGACTTTCAGAATGGATGCATAAACTCCAATAGTAACTTAATAACAGCAGAGTATACCTGCTATAACGTGTGTTAAGACTTCAGATTGGATGCATAAACTCCAATAGTAACTTAGTAACAGCAGAAGTACAAACACGGGCGACTCCAACACAAAATGTTTTAAGTCCATACCGTTTTAACATCATGTACTAAACAAAACAATTAGAGTCTCACATTACATATTTACTAGTAAACGAAAATACATAGCACTAAGAAAATGGTGGAGCTTCCTTTGACAGTCTGCCTTAGCTTTTCAGCGGCTACCTTTGCTGCCTTAGCTTTTCAGCGGCTACCCTTGCTTTATTGTTTGGGTCGGTCTTGTAACGGTTTGTAAACATGTGGGTGTGCGTATGCCAGGGAAGTTATAAAAATGTGTTTTCATGTCACACGTAACACATGCATGTCCGAGAAGTTCAAACTATAACACGTGTTTGTTGTGTTGTGCTGTAACATAAACATGGTCATGATCCTTGAGCATCTGATCCACGTTTGACGAAACCAATGGTCCCGAGAATTGGATCTTATTTCCCTTGTATCCATCACCATCCTAATAACAAAAAGATAAGATAACCGTTAAGTCGTTAACCAGACATAAATATTAACACATTCATTGCCAGAAAATCTTTTTTCTCAAATAACATCACAAAAACAGTTACTATTCAGATCAAAAGCCCCAAACAAAGCAACCAAACAAACAAAAAATAGTTACTATTCAGATAAAAAACCCAAACAAGCAACCAAACCAAGAACAACTTTTTAACACAAAAATAAAAACCTGCAAATTACATAAACATTTACCCCTTTTAAGAACCATTTTAACAAAAAAAAAATCATGTTTCATCTCTAAAACAACCATTACACAAAAACCAATTAACAACCATTTTAACAAAAACATCAAGTGTGAAATGATTTTTTAAAATAAAATACTCAAGAGATTGTTGTTTCTCTCTCTAAAACAACAACTTTCTCTCTTTAAAACACTTACCGGATCTAGAACCATGCGATGAACACGATGAAGATCTTCAAACTTGCTTCTCTGTGTGTTCTTGGTGTTCTTGATAAACATGATGAAGATTGTTGTTTCTCACTCTAGAAATCAGCTTTCAACAAGTATGAGCACAACCGAGATGAAGATGACGACGTGAGATGAAGCATGAACACACCCGAAAATCAGCTTCGAAATAAGCATGACCACACCCGAGATGAACAAGATGAAAAGTTGTTGACATTTCAAGCGAAACTCCTTACTTCGCCTGAAAAGGTGCTATTTCGCTTGAATCATCAAGCGAAGTCTGTCATTTCGCTTCAACATAATATCTCGCTTGAAATTTCTGATCTCGCTTGAAGTGTATGTGCAGGTCATTTCGCTTGAAGACATAATTTCGCTTGAAAGTGTGTTTGTTTGAAATTTGTCGGGACTGTTTGAAAAGTGGCAATGATGTTTGATGAAAAAGAAAATGATCATATTAATCGATTAAATGATGGATATGGTTGGTATAGAGCAAGCAGTTATGAACAAGATGATAAAAGGATTTGGATTATGCGACTTGAAAATTTTCTGTGTAAAAAGAATGAGACATTGGAGGAGATGAAAAGCAGATTTAACTATTTACTGGACAAATTGAAATTATATGAGATAAAGTTGACAGATGCTGAAAAAGTATCAAAACTTGCAGATGCATTACCTGCAGAATGGGATGATTTTTTGAAAAATCTTAAAAGAAATTCTGGATTTTTTGGGTTCTCAAAATTACATCCAAAAGATTTTATCAAAAAGCTCAAAGCATATGATTATGAAAATAACAAGAAAAAGAGAGATTTGATGGATAAAATAAAAGGAAATCTAGATAAAATGTGTTTGGATGTAATTGTTGAAATAGATAAAAGAATATGTGTGTGTCATGCAGCAAAAAATGTCATGAATTATGACATTAAGAGGGTTGTTATATTGATAAGAATGCGAATCCTCTTGATTTCGTTAAAATTTTTTGTGCAGGCATATTTTTGACAAGAACAGAGACAGAGCAAGTTTCAAAGAATGAAGAATCTGTGAAGATTGGATCTTCGAATTCCGAATCAATATGCACTAAATGTGAGAAATTTGAAGCTGACAATGCCAAACTCTTGAAGGATGCGGAAAGTTTGACATTGGAAGTCAAAAAGTTGAAGGATGAGAAGCAAGCTGATGTTAAACAGATTCTTATTTTGCTGGAAAATTATGAGAAGTTGACATTTGAAAATGACAAACTATTGAAGGAGGTTGAGAGTTTGTCATTAGAAAACAAAAATTTTTAAAAATCAGAAAATGTTTTGAAAAATCAAATACACAATTTAGAAAATGAAAAAGTAAAGATTGAAAAAGATTTTCAAAGTCAAATAAAAATTTTACATGATGAGAGAGATATGATTGGTAAAAACAATCTTGAAAAACAAATTGCAATCAATTCTCATCTTGAAAAGATTATTCGACTTGTAAAGGAAGCAGAGTGTGCTCAAAAGAAAATCAAGGAATGGGAAGAAAAGTTGAAGGTGTTTGTGAATACTTCAACTATTCCTTGTCCAAAACCTATTAATCCAGTTCCAATAAGTGACAATGTCACAAACTTTGACAAAGTCAAAGTTGAAGATTGTGATGAGAAAACTGATGATGAAATTGAAAAAAGAAAAATATTTTTGAAATTAAATGAAATGTTTAAAGAAACTGTTTTACATTCTACTGAAAAGGGTGAATGTTCAACGCAAAAACCTGTAAAGAAGAATGTGGAACAAAAACAAAAAGATAAAAAACCGAAAAATCTTCAAAAAGAAAATAAAAGCTCATCAGTTCAATCATCCAATCATGATAAAAAATCACAAAAGTTAGAAAATCAAAACTCAAAAATTGTTGGTAATAAGTGGTGCAGGTTTGACCACAGTGCTCAAAAGCCAAATCCAGCACACAAGAGGAGAGAGGATATTACCAAACCAAACAGTGCTATGACCTGAATGTTTGGGCAAAAAGTGGTGATTGGTACGATAACAGAGTGTGTTACACTTGTGGTGTGAGAGGACACATTGCTGTTAACTGCCAAAGTTGGAGGTTTGAGACGAGAAGATGCTTTGAATGCAATATCTAAGGTCACATTGTCAGGGATTGCCCAATGAGATCAAAGGAAAAATCGAGGGCTGAATCTCAGAAAAAGACAAAGAAATCAGTCAATGTCAAGCCCAAAGAACAGAAAGTTCAAGAATCTAAAGTTCAAGAACAGAAAGTTCTCGAAAAGAAAGTTAAGCTTTCACAAGGGCAGAAAGACAGACTGAGGATGAAAAGGAAGAAAGCGAGAGAGTATCTCAAAAAGATTTTGTCCTCGGATACAGCTGGTAAAACAGATAAAAGTTCTGATAAATCGTCTTGTTCTCCAAAGAATGACAAATCAAGCAAAACGAATTCATCAGATACAAATCTGAGGACAAAAGGGAAATCAAAGAAAATGGAGGATTCACTTCCTGGTGATGAATTTGTTTCTCCGGAAACAAAGGAGCCAGTTGTTGGCAATGAATCTGACTCTTCAAAGTCAGACAAGCCAAGTACAAGCGATGAATCTGGTGTGGTAAAGCCAGAAGAGCTGTGTGTTGAGGTAAAAATTGAGAATTCTGGTCTTACAAAGGATGATGTAAATTTTCCACCATTGTTGAACAAGAATTCCAAAGCACCCAAGGACCGTCAGGCTTGGGTGAATTTGTTTAAATGAAAAACCTGACTTGCCAGAGCTCCCAAGTTGGTAATCGCGGAGCATGAATCGACATTTTTCTTTAAAAAGTTTTTGAAAATTTTAAATTGAGAACTGTGAATTGCCGGAACTCCCAGGTTGGTAAGTGTGGAGTAGGAATCGACACTTTGAGAATTCAACCAACAGATGATGATTGGTTGAAAATGTTTGACATTTAATCTTACAAGTGGTTAATCAAGGTCATTAAGTTGAACATGATTTAACTATCATTTAAAAGTGTTGGTAAACAATGTGATGAGTTTTCCCCGAACCTACAAATGGTAAAATCAACAAAACTATTTTTTCGGAAAAACCATTTTGATTAAAACAAACTTAAGTGTTTGGAGATCTTAATGGGAAAATAGTTTGTTGTGAGGGGGAGTTCTGATTGTTTATGCCAAGTGGATGGAGAATTGGGGCAATTCGATATCAGTTGTCAGTTTGTTTGTACAGTTTATTTTCAAATTTCCTAAAATGTGTTTGCATTTTAGGGGGAGTAAGAAATTTCAGAAAATCCAAAAACATTAGAAAATTTGAAAAAGCCAAAAACATGATAAAATGAAAAATGAGTTTTTGTTGCATAAAAGAAGAAATGATAGTACATCAGTGGACTGTCACAACACGGTAAAGAAATGGAAAGTTAAAATGTGATAAACGGTCTCACTAAAGATGTGACGGTAGGCTCAGCTAGACTAGTAAATTTGCGATAACGATACAAACTTAAATGAAAAAGCCTAGTTCTAGTGGGAAACGCGGTTAAAAGCATAGTACTTAGTTTTGTCCTTCTTGACTGTGTGCCTACTCAGTAATCGCTGATTGTCGAAAGACATAAAACTGGTTAAGTTTGTGAACTTTTACAACTTTGCTGAAAAGTCGCTGTGATTGTGCATTTCATTTTGCAAAGATTTAAACTTGTTTTATTTCTTTATTTTGTTTAAGCATTGGACATCCTCTGCGTATACGTGAGTATCGACCTGGATGTTATTGCCTAAACGTTCTGCTTTATTTTCTTTGGTGTTTTGTTTAAGCTTTGGACCTCCTCTGCGTATACGGAAGTATCGACCTGGTGGTTAAAGCCTAAACAACTTCAACTTGTTTTATTTTTCTTATTTTGTTTAAACATTGGACTTTCTCTGCGTATACAGAAGTATCGACCTGATTGTTAATGTTTAAACATTCTGCTTTATTTTCACATAAATCACAGTTGATAAAAGTTTAAAGGAATTACTTGAGTCAGTGTATTGCATGATGAGGGGATATGCTGAGATCGTGGGGTCCATAAGAATTTAGTGCATATTAATATACCTTAATGCATCGGTAAGCATTTTGAAAGTTTTTAGATTGAGTTTAAGTGGACAACAATATCGTCAATCTACGTGAATCGTTTAGAGCTTAAAATGAAATCAAGCTTAACGGTGTTAGTGATTTGTCTCATAAACTGACATGATTCTCTTTCGCAAGCTCACAAAAAAAAATATTGTATGTAAATATTTCTTTACTACATTTCAATATTGTTATTTCTGTTTAGTTTACATTTTTTAAAAAAATCCAAAAATAGTTTCGACAACTGATGTTGATGAGCTGATTTTCAAAATTCCAAGTGCTAAACAAGATGAACTGGTTTGGGAGTGTGCGTGCTGATTTGAAAAGTCTTGATTTAAGAAAGAAGTTGAGATTAGTTAATCAGGGTCATTAATTTGAACTTGATGTAACTATTATTAGTAAGTTTTTCTTATTAATTTGAGTAAAAACTTATGTTTAGTTGAGAATTGTGTAGGTGTTGAGCTAAACAGAGAAAAGCCAGGATTTGATTTCAAAGGCGATAACTGATTCCAGACTGAAAATCGCAGCTTGATGAAAGGGGGAGTCTGACGAGGTTAGAGCTAGAGAAAAGATCCGGTTACATGATTCCAGGAGAAATTCCTGAGGAAGACTGATCAAGATTGAAGAGTCGTCATGATGAAGACTCTCACTGAAGATTCCATCAACATTCAAGTGGGAGTCTGTTGGTGCAGTTGTCTGTCGACTTCATCTTCGTTCGAGTCTTAGATTAGAACTGATAGATCAGGGCTTGTAATATGAGAAAATATCAAATTTTAGGGTGTTTAAGTTGGGTTTTCGCTTGAACATGCTAGTTCGCTTGAAAGTGACAAACATCATTTCGAGTGAACTCAACATAAGGCATTTCGCATGAAATGAAAAGTGTCTCTCTCAAGCGAAACCCTAAGCCCTATATATAGCCAGTCAAGCGAACTTAGTTAGTTCAGTTCGTAGAGTTTCTGATTTCCGACGCCGAGGTGCTGTCGAGGTGTCTCCAGCTTTGTAACCGCATTTTGAGCAATACAAGAGACAGTTAATAGTGATTATAGTGTTAAACAAGCTAAACAAAGACAGAATCAATGAATTCTGTCTCTGATTCTGTCTGATCACTCTTCTGATCGACTCGTTAGGTCGTTACACGATCCTACAAATGACCCTCATTTGTTTAGAGGATTCTTGCCTTTAAAAACAATATAATAGTCCATGCTAGTACAAGTTAAGGGCAATATGGGTAATGAAAAATCAACTTTATTGACTTTGGAAAACACAAAACGTGACTTTTGAATTTGGAAGTACCATCAAATCACCATAAAAGCTTCTCTTTCTCTTACCTCTTTCTCTTTCCTCTTTCTCTTTCTCATTTCTTCTTCCCTAATCTTGAAGACAAACAAACAAGAGAAACAACCACCGCCAGCAACCACCTTCTCCAAGAGAAACAAACAACCACCACCAGCAACCACCTCCTCCGGCGAAACTCATCGGACTTCTTCTCCGGACCTCTCTCTCCTCAATAAACAACCACAACCAGCGACCACCTTCTCTAGCGAAACTCACTAGACTTCTTCTCCGGCCCTTTCTCTCCTCTCGGTTTAATTCCACACACAATCACCAGAGTTTACGTGGATGAAACGTCGCCGTTTCAGCCGGCACCTTGAAGACCTTCTTCGTGTTCATCGGACGGTTCTAGATCCGGTAAGTGTTCTTGAAATATCATTTCACAATTGATTTTTTGTTGAAATGGTTGTTAATATGTTTTTGTGGGATGAAAGTGTTCTAGTAATGGTTAATGTTCATGTATTTTAAATAAATCCAAAACTTTAGGATGATATTTTGAACGGGTTTTTTTGTTGGTTTGGTTGCTTGTTTGGGGCTTTTGATCTTAACAATAATTGTTCTTTTGTTGGTTTGGTTGCTGGTTTGGGCTTTTGATCTAAACAATAAGTGTTTTTTTGTTGGGTTGCTTGATTTACAGAGACATACCCATAACATGTGTTAAGAACCTGTTAGAATGATATATAACATGTGTTGATTTACAGAAACAAATCCATAAAAGATATTCAATTGACAAGCTGGATGGATGTAGGCGACGTTAATGCGGGGACATTGAATAAGTCACATCCTTTGGGAAAGAACTCTTCGTTCATTTATAACATGTGTTAGTGGTTCATGCTGTAACAGAACACCATGATGTAACCTGACATGTGTTCATGTATAACATGTGTAAAGCCCCTATTAGAATGATATATAACGAGTGTTAACCTTTTGTTAATTAAAAAAAACAAGTAATATCTATTTTATTTTTATTGGTGATTAAAATATCCGATAATGTGGATACTGGGCGTAAAACTTGTACAAGTAATAAATGTACAAGTTAGTATGTAACGTGTAATATGAAACGAGCCATTTATGGTAACACATGTACCGGTAATTTTGGAATATATAATATGAAACGGGTCATTTTGTTTTGCACATTTTGGAATGTATAACATGTGTTAAGCCTCTGTTATAATCTTTTTGTAACCTGACATGTATTCATGTATAAGCTAGTGGTTTACAAAACACCATGATGTGTATATACTGATCTAACATGTGTTACAATTTGTCTGTTCGGAACATGTAATTGCTTAACATGTGACAAGGATGAAAACAGTCGACGGGGGCGATGAGTTTAATGGTGAGCTTAGTTAATATTGTAATCTTATTGTAACCCCACTTGTATACATATGATAGCATGTAAGCATCCATTATAACCCGACTTGTATTCATGTATATGAAAGTGGTTTGAAAAACACCATGATGTGCATATACTGATCGTAAAACGTGTAAAAGTTAATATGGAACATACAAGTTAATATTGTAACACCGTATACCTGGGATAACATGCGTTAAGCTTCTGATATAATCTTGGTTTAACCCAACATGGTGTCATGTATAAGCTAGTGGTTTCCAAAACACCATGATTTGTATACACATACTGTAACATGTGTTACACGCCTGACATGTATAACGTGTGTTAAGCCTCTATTATAACGTGTGTTAAGACTTCCAGAATGGATGCATAAACTCTAATAGTAACTTAATAACAACATAGTATACCTGCTATAACGTGTGTTAAGCCTCTTTATAATGTGTGTTAAGACTTCCAGAATGTGTTAAGTCCATACCGTTTTAACATCATATACTAGACAAAACAATAAGAGTCTCACATTACATATTACTAGTAAACGAAAATACATAGCACTAAGAAAAATGGTGGGTCGTTTACTATACCCATAACCGTATAACTGATATAACGTGTGTCAAGCCTCTATTATAACTTGTGATAAGACATTCAGAATGGATGCATACACTCCAATAGTAACTTAATAACAGCAGAGTATACCAGCTATAACGTGTGTTAAGCCTCTATTATAACGTGTGTTAAGACTTCAGATTGGATGCATAAACTCAAATAGTAACTTAGTAACAGCAGAAGTACAAACACGGGCGACTCCAACACAAAATGTTTTAAGTCCATACCGTTTTAACATCATGTACTAAACAAAACAATTAGAGTCTCACATTACATATTTACTAGTAAACGAAAATACATAGCACTAAGAAAATGGTGGAGCTTCCTTTGACAATCTGCCTTAGCTTTTCAGCGGCTACCTTTGCTGCCTTAGCTTTTCAGCGGCTACCCTTGCTTTATTGTTTGGGTCGGTCTTGTAATGGTTTGTAAACATGTGGGTGTGCGTATGCCAGGGAAGTTATAAAAACGTGTTTTCATGTCACATGTAACACATGCATGTCCGAGAAGTTCAAACTATAACACGTGTTTGTTGTGTTGTGCTGTAACATAAACATGGTCATGATCCCTGAGCATCTGATCCACGTTTGACGAAACCAATGGTCTCGAGAATTGGATCTTATTTCCCTTGTATCCATCACCATCCTAATAACAAAAAGATAAGATAACCGTTAAGTCGTTAACCAGACATAAATATTAACACATTCATAGCCAGAAAATCTTTTTTCTCAAATAACATCACAAAAACAGTTACTATTCAGATCAAAAGCCCCAAACAAAGCAACAAACAAACAAAAAATAGTTACTATTCAGATAAAAAACCCAAACAAGCAACCAAACCAAGAACAACTTTTTAACACAAAAATAAAAACCTGCAAATTACATAAACATTTACCCCTTTTAAGAACCATTTTAACAAAAAAAAAAAATAATGTTTCATCTCTAAAACAGCCATTACACAAAAACCTATTTACAACCATTTTAACAAAAACATCAAGTGTGAAATGATTTTTTAAAATAAAATACTCAAGAGATTGTTGTTTCTCTCTCTAAAACAACAACTTTCTCTCTTTAAAACACTTACCGGATCTAGAACCATGCGATGAACACGATGAAGATCTTCAAACTTGCTTCTCTGTGTGTTCTTGGTGTTCTTGATAAACATGATGAAGATTGTTGTTTCTCACTCTAGAAATCAGCTTTCAACAAGCATGAGCACAACCGAGATGAAGATGATGACGTGAGATGAAGCATGAACACACCCGAAAATCAGCTTCGAAATAAGCATGACCACACCCGAGATGAACAAGATGAAAAGTTGTTGACATTTCAAGCGAAACTCCTTACTTCGCCTGAAAAGGTGCTATTTCGCTTGAATCATCAAGCGAAGTCTGTCATTTCGCTTCAACATAATATCTCGCTTGAAATTTCTGATCTCGCTTGAAGTGTATGTGCAGGTCATTTCGCTTGAAGACATAATTTCGCTTGAAAGTGTGTTTGTTTGAAATTGGTCGGGACTGTTTGAAAAGTGGCAATGATGTTTGATGAAAAAGAAAATGATCATATTAAACGATTAAATGATGGATATGGTTGGTATAGAGCAAGCAGTTATGAACAAGATGATAAAAGGATTTGGATTATGCGACTTGAAAATTTTCTGTGTAAAAAGAATGAGACATTGGAGGAGATGAAAAGCAGATTTAACTATTTACTGGACAAATTGAAATTATATGAGATAAAGTTGACAGATGCTGAAAAAGTATCAAAACTTGCAGATGCATTACCTGCAGAATGGGATGATTTTTTGAAAAATCTTAAAAGAAATTCTGGATTTTTTGGGTTCTCAAAATTACATCCAAAAGATTTTATCAAAAAGCTCAAAGCATATGATTATGAAAATAACAAGAAAAAGAGAGATTTGATGGATAAAATAAAAGGAAATCTAGATAAAATGTGTTTGGATGTAATTGTTGAAATAGATAAAAGAATATGTGTTTGTCTTGCAGCAAAAAATGTCATGAATTATGACATTAAGAGGGTTGTTATATTGATAAGAATGCGAATCCTCTTGATTTCGTTAAAATTTTTTGTGCAGGCATATTTTTGACAAGAACAGAGACAGAGCAAGTTTCAAAGAATGAAGAATCTGTGAAGATTGGACCTTCGAATTCCGAATCAATATGCACTAAATGTGAGAAATTTGAAGCTGACAATGCCAAACTCTTGAAGGATGCGGAAAGTTTGACATTGGAAGTCAAAAAGTTGAAGGATGAGAAGCAAGCTGATGTTAAACAGATTCTTATTTTGCTGGAAAATTGTGAGAAGTTGACATTTAAAAATGACAAACTCTTGAAGGAGGTTGAGAGTTTGTCATTAGAAAACAAAAATTTTAAAAAATCAGAAAATGTTTTGAAAAATCAAATACACAATTTAGAAAATGAAAAAGTAAAGATTGAAAAAGATTTTCAAAGTCAAATAAAAATTTTAGAAGATGAGAGAGATATGATTGGTAAAAACAATCTTGAAAAACAAATTGCAATCAATTCTCATCTTGAAAAGATTATTCGACTTGAAAAGGAAGCAGAGTGTGCTCAAAAGAAAATCAAGGAATGGGAAGAAAAGTTGAAGGTGTTTGTGAATAATTCAACTATTCCTTGTCCAAAACCTATTAATTCAGTTCCAATAAGTGACAATGTCACAAACTTTGACAAAGTCAAAGTTGAAGACTGTGATGAGAAAACTGATGATGAAATTGAAAAAAGAAAAATATTTTTGAAATTAAATGAAATGTTTAAAGAAACTGTTTTACATTCTACTGAAAAAGGTGAATGTTCAACGCAAAAACCTGTAAAGAAGAATGTGGAACAAAAACAAAAAGATAAAAAACCGAAAAATCTTCAAAAAGAAAATAAAAGCTCATCAGTTCAATCATCCAATCATGATAAAAAATCACAAAAATTAGAAAATCAAAACTCAAAAATTGTTGGTAATAAGTGGTGCAGGTTTGACCACAGTGCTCAAAAGCCAAATCCAGCATACAAGAGGAGAGAGGATATTACCAAGCCAAACAGTGCTATGACCTGAATGTTTGGGCAAAAGGTGGTGATTGGTACGATAACAGAGTGTGTTACACTTGTGGTGTGAGAGGACACATTGCTGTTAACTGCCAAAGTTGGAGGTTTGAGACGAGAAGATGCTTTGAATTCAATATCAAAGGTCACATTGTCAGGGATTGCCCAATGAGATCAAAGGAAAAATCGAGGGCTGAATCTCAGAAAAAGACAAAGAAATCAGTCAATGTCAAGCCCAAAGAACAGAAAGTTCAAGAATCTAAATTTCAAGAACAGAAAGTTCTTGAAAAGAAAGTGAAGCTTTCATAAGGGCAGAAAGACAGACTGAGGAAGAAGAGGAAGAAAGCGAGAGAGTATCTCAAAAAGATTTTGTCCTCGGATACAGCTGGTAAAACAGATAAAAGTTCTGATAAATCGTCTTGTTCTCCAAAGAATGACAAATCAAGCAAAATGAATTCATCAGATACAAATCTGAGGACAAAAGGGAAATCAAAGAAAATGGAGGATTCACTTCCTGGTGATGAATTTGTTTCTCCGGAAACAAAGGAGCCAGTTGTTGGCAATGAATCTGACTCTTCAAAGTCAGACAAGCCAAGTACAGGCGATGAATCTGGTGTGGTAAAGCCAGAAGAGCTGTGTGTTGAAGTAAAAATTGAGAATTCTGGTCTTACAAAGGATGATGTAAATTTTCCACCATTGTTGAACAAGAATTCCAAAGCACCCAAGGACCGTCAGGCTTGGGTGAAATTGTTTAAATGAAAAACCTGACTTGCCGGAGCTCCCAAGTTGGTAATCGCGGAGCATGAATCGGCATTTTTCTTTAAAATGTTTTTGAAATTTTTAAATTGAGAAGTGTGAATTGCCGGAACTCCCAGGTTGGTAAGTGTGGAGTAGGAATCGGCACTTTGAGAATTCAACCAACAGATGATGATTGGTTGAAAATGTTTGATATTTAATCTTACAAGTGGTTAATCAAGGTCATTAAGTTGAACTTGATTTAACTATCATTTAAAAGTGTTGGTAAACAATGTGATGAGTTTTCCCCGAACCTACAAATGGTAAAATCAACAAAACTATTTTTTTGGAAAAACCATTTTGATTAAAACAAACTTAAGTGTTTGGAGATCTTAATGGGAAAATAGTTTGTTGTGAGGGGGAGTTCTGATTGTTTATGCCAAGTGGATGGAGAATTGGGGCAATTCGATATCAGTTGTCAGTTTGTTTGTACAGTTTATTTTCAAATTTCCTAAAATGTGTTTGCATTTTAGGGGGAGTAAGAAATTTCAGAAAATCTAAAAACATTAGAAAATTTGAAAAAGCCAAAAACATGATAAAATGAAAAATGAGTTTTTGTTGCATAAAAGAAGAAATGATAGTACATCAGTGGACTGTCACAACACGGTAAAGAAATGGAAAGTTAAAATGTGATAAACGGTCTCACTAAAGATGTGACGGTAGGCTCAGCTAGGCTAGTAAATTTGCGATAACGATACAAACTTAAATGAAAAAGCCTAGTTCTAGTGGGAAACGTGGTTGAAAGCATAGTACTTAGTTTTGTCCTTCTTGACTGTGTGCCTACTCAGTAATCGCTGATTGTCGAAAGACATAAAACTGGTTAAGTTTGTGAACTTTTACAACTTTGCTGAAAAGTCGCTGTGATTGTGCATTTCATTTTGCAAAGATTTAAACTTGTTTTATATCTTTATTTTGTTTAAGCATTGGACATCCTCTGCGTATACGTGAGTATCGACCTGGATGTTATTGCCTAAACGTTCTGCTTTATTTTCTTTGGTGTTTTGTTTAAGCTTTGGACCTCCTCTGCGTATACGGAAGTATCGACCTGGTGGTTAAAGCCTAAACAACTTCAACTTGTTTTATTTTTCTTATTTTGTTTAAACATTGGACTTTCTCTGCGTATACGGAAGTATCGACCTGATTGTTAATGTTTAAACATTCTGCTTTATTTTCGCACAAATCACAGTTGATAAAAGTTTAAAGGCATTACTTGAGTCAGTGTATTGCATGATGAGGGGATATGCTGAGATCGTGGGGTCCATAAGAATTTAGTGCATATTAATATACCTTAATGCATCGGTAAGCATTTTGAAAGTTTTTAGATTGAGTTTAAGTGGACAACAATATCGTCAATCTACGTGAATCGTTTAGAGCTTAAAATGAAATCAAGCTTAACGGTGTTAGTGATTTGTCTCATAAACTGATATAATTCTCTTTCGCAAGCTCACAAAAAAAAAAATATTGTATGTAAATATTTCTTTACTACATTTCAATATTGTTATTTCTGTTTAGTTTACATATTTTTTAAAAATCCAAAAAGAGTTTCGACAACTGATGTTGATGAGCTGATTTTCAAAATTCCAAGTGCTAAACAAGATGAACTGGTTTGGGAGTGTGCGTGCTGATTTGAAAAATCTTGATTTAAGAAAGAAGTTGAGATTAGTTAACCAGGGTCATTAATTTGAACTTGATGTAACTATTATTAGTAAGTTTTTCTTATTAATTTGAGTAAAAACTTATGTTTGGTTGAGAATTGTGTAGGTGTTGAGCTAAACAGAGAAAAGCCAGGATTTGATTTCAAAGGCGATAACTGATTCCAGACTGAAAATCGCAGCTTGATGAAAGGGGGAGTCTGACGAGGTTAGAGCTAGAGAAAAGATCCGGTTACATGATTCCAGGAGAAATTCCTGAGGAAGACTGATCAAGATTGAAGAGTCGTCATGATGAAGACTCTCACTGAAGATTCCGTCAACATTCCAGGGGGAGTCTGTTGGTGCAGTTGTCTGTCGACTTCATCTTCGTTCGAGTCTTAGTTTAGAACTGATAGATCAGGGCTTGTAATATGAGAAAATATGAAATTTTAGGGTGTTTAAGTTGGGTTTTCGCTTGAACATGCTAGTTCACTTGAAAGTCACAAACATCATTTCAAGCGAACTCAACATAAGGCATTTCGCTTGAAATGACAAGTGTCTCTTTCAAGCGAAACCCTAAGCCCTATATATAGTCGGTCAAGCGAACTTAGTTAGTTCAGTTCGTAGAGTTTCTGATTTCCGACGCCGAGGTGCTGTCGAGGTGTCTCCAGCTTTGTAACCGCATTTTGAGCAATACAAGAGACAGTTAATAGTGATTATAGTGTTAAACAAGCTAAACAAAGACAGAATCAATGAATTCTGTCTCTGATTCTGTCTGATCACTCTTCTGATCGACTCGTTAGGTCGTTACACGATCCTACAAATGACCCTCATTTGTTTAGAGGATTCTTGCCTTTAAAAACAATATAATAGTCCATGCTAGTACAAGTTAAGGGCAATATGGGTAATGAAAAATCAACTTTATTGACTTTGGAAAACACAAAACGTGACTTTTGAATTTGGAAGTACCATCAAATCACCATAAAATATTCGCTTTCTCTTACCTCTTTCTCTTTCCTCTTTCTCTTTCTCATTTCTACTTCCCTAATCTTGAAGACAAACAAACAGGAGAAACAACCACCGCCAGCAACCACCTTCTCCAAGAGAAACAAACAACCACCACCAGCAACCACCTCCTCCGGCGAAACTCATCGGACTTCTTCTCCGGACCTCTCTCTCCTCAATAAACAACCACAACCAGCGACCACCTTCTCTAGCGAAACTCACTAGACTTCTTCTCCGGCCCTCTCTCTCCTCTCGGTTTAATTCCACACACACTCACCAGAGTTTACGTGGATGAAACGTCGCCGTTTCAGCCGGCACCTTGAAGACCTTCTTCGTGTTCATCAGACGGTTCTAGATCCGGTAAGTGTTCTTGAAATATCATTTCACAATTGATTTTTTGTTGAAATGGTTGTTAATATGTTTTTGTGGGATGAAAGTGTTCTAGTAATGGTTAATGTTCATGTATTTTAAATAAATCCAAAACTTTAGGATGAGATTTTGAACGGGTTTTTTTTGTTGGTTTGGTTGCTTGTTTGGGGCTTTTGATCTTAACAATAATTGTTCTTTTGTTGGTTTGGTTGCTGGTTTGGGCTTTTGATCTGAACAATAAGTGCTTTTTTGTTAGGTTGCTTGATTTACAGAGACATACCCATAACATGTGTTAAGCACCTGTTAGAATGATATATAACATGTGTTGATTTACAGAAACAGATCCATAAAAGATATTCAATTGACAAGCTGGATGGATGTAGGCGACGTTAATGCGGGGACATTGAATAAGTCACATCCTTTGGGAAAGAACTCTTCGTTCATTTATAACATGTGTTAGTGGTTCATGCTGTAACAGAACACCATGATGTAACCTGACATGTGTTCATGTATAACATGTGTAAAGCCCCTATTAGAATGATATATAACGAGTGTTAACCTTTTGTTAATTAAAAAAAAACAAGTAATATCTATTTTATTTTTGTTGATGATTAAAATATCCGATAATGTGGATACTGGGCGTAAAACTTGTACAAGTAATAAATGTACAAGTTAGTATGTAACGTGTAATATGAAACGAGCCATTTATGGTAACACATGTACCGGTAATTTTGGAATATATAATATGAAACGGGTCATTTGTTTTGCACATTTTGGAATGTATAACATGTGTTAAGCCTCTGTTATAATCTTTTTGTAACCTGACATGTATTCATGTATAAGCTAGTGGTTTACAAAACACCATGATGTGTATATACTGATCTAACATGTGTTACAATTTGTCTGTTCGGAACATGTAATTGCTTAACATGTGACAAGGATGAAAACTGTCGACGGGGGCGATGAGTTTAATGGTGAGCTTAGTTAATATCGTAATCTTATTGTAACCCCACTTGTATACATATGATAGCATGTAAGCATCCATTATAACCCGACTTGTATTCATGTATATGAAAGTGGTTTGCAAAACACCATGATGTGCATATACTGATCGTAAAACGTGTACAAGTTAATATGGAACATACAAGTTAATATTATAACACCGTATACCTGGGATAGCATGCGTTAAGCTTCTGATATAATCTTGGTTTAACCCAACATGGTGTCATGTATAAGCTAGTGGTTTCCAAAACACCATGATTTGTATACACATACTGTAACATGTGTTACACGCCTGACATGTATAACGTGTGTTAAGCCTCTATTATAACGTGTGTTAAGACTTCCAGAATGGATGCATAAACTCTAATAGTAACTTAATAACAACATAGTATACCTGATATAACGTGTGTTAAGCCTCTTTATAATGTGTGTTAAGACTTCCAGAATGTGTTAAGTCCATACCGTTTTAACATCATGTACTAGACAAAACAATAAGAGTCTCACATTACATATTACTAGTAAACGAAAATACATAGCACTAAGAAAAATGGTGGGCCGTTTACTATACCCATAACCGTATAACTGATATAACGTGTGTCAAGCCTCTATTATAACGTGTGATAAGACTATCAGAATGGATGCATAAACTCCAATAGTAACTTAATAACAGCAGAGTATACCTGCTATAACGTGTGTTAAGCCTCTATTATAACGTGTGTTAAGACTTCAGATTGGATGCATAAACTCCAATAGTAACTTAGTAACAGCAGAAGTACAAACACGGGCGACTCCAACACAAAATGTTTTAAGTCCATACCGTTTTAACATCATGTACTAAACAAAACAATTAGAGTCTCACATTACATATTTACTAGTAAACGAAAATACATAGCACTAAGAAAATGGTGGAGCTTCCTTTGACAGTCTGCCTTAGCTTTTCAGCGGCTACCTTTGCTGCCTTAGCTTTTCAGCGGCTACCCTTGCTTTATTGTTTGGGTCGGTCTTGTAACGGTTTGTAAACATGTGGGTGTGCGTATGCCAGGGAAGTTATAAAAATGTGTTTTCATGTCACACGTAACACGTGTTACGTTGTACATGGGTTTCATGTCACATGTAACACATGCATGTCCGAGAAGTTCAAACTATAACACGTGTTTGTTGTGTTGTGCTGTAACATAAACATGGTCATGATCCTTGAGCATCTGATCCACGTTTGACGAAACGAATGGTCCCGAGAATTGGATCTTATTTCCCTTGTATCCATCACCATCCTAATAACAAAAAGATAAGATAACCGTTAAGTCGTTAACCAGACATAAATATTAACACATTCATAGCCAGAAAATCTTTTTTCTCAAATAACATCACAAAAACAGTTACTATTTAGATCAAAAGCCCCAAACAAAGCAACCAAACAAACAAAAAATAGTTACTATTCAGATCAAAAGCCCAAACAAGCAACCAAACCAAGAACAACTTTTTAACACAAAAATAAAAACCTGCAAATTACATAAACATTTACCCCTTTTAAGAACCATTTTAACAACAAAAAAAATCATGTTTCATCTCTAAAACAGCCATTACACAAAAACCTATTAACAACCATTTTAACAAAAACATCAAGTGTGAAATGATTTTTTAAAATAAAATACTCAAGGGATTGTTGTTTCTCTATCTAAAACAACAACTTTCTCTCTTTAAAACACTTACCGGATCTAGAACCATGCGATGAACACGATGAAGATCTTCAAACTTGCTTCTCTGTGTGTTCTTGGTGTTCTTGATAAACATGATGAAGATTGTTGTTTCTCACTCTAGAAATCAGCTTTCAACAAGCATGAGCACAACCGAGATAAGATGACGACGTGAGATGAAGCATGAACACACCCGAAAATCAGCTTCGAAATAAGCATGACCACACCCGAGATGAACAAGATGAAAAGTTGTTGACATTTCAAGCGAAACTCCTTACTTCGCCTGAAAAGGTGCTATTTCGCTTGAATCATCAAGCGAAGTCTGTCATTTCGCTTCAACATAATATCTCGCTTGAAATTTCTGATCTCGCTTGAAGTGTATGTGCAGGTCATTTCGCTTGAAGACATAATTTCGCTTGAAAGTGTGTTTGTTTGAAATTTGTCGGGACTGTTTGAAAAGTGGCAATGATGTTTGATGAAAAAGAAAATGATCATATTAAACGATTAAATGATGGATATGGTTGGTATAGAGCAAGCAGTTATGAACAAGATGATAAAAGGATTTGGATTATGCGACTTGAAAATTTTCTGTGTAAAAAGAATGAGACATTGGAGGAGTTGAAAAGCAGATTTAACTATTTACTGGACAAATTGAAATTATATGAGATAAAGTTGACAGATGCTGAAAAAGTATCAAAACTTGCAGATGCATTACCTGCAGAATGGGATGATTTTTTGAAAAATCTTAAAAGAAATTCTGGATTTTTTGGGTTCTCAAAATTACATCCAAAAGATTTTATCAAAAAGCTCAAAGCATATGATTATGAAAATAACAAGAAAAAGAGAGATTTGATGGATAAAATAAAAGGAAATCTAGATAAAATGTGTTTGGATGTAATTGTTGAAATAGATAAAAGAATATGTGTGTGTCTTGCAGCAAAAAATGTCATGAATTATGACATTAAGAGGGTTGTTATATTGATAAGAATGCGAATCCTCTTGATTTCGTTAAAATTTTTTGTGCAGGCATATTTTTGACAAGAACAGAGACAGAGCAAGTTTCAAAGAATGAAGAATCTGTGAAGATTGGATCTTCGAATTCCGAATCAATATGCACTAAATGTGAGAAATTTGAAGCTGACAATGCCAAACTCTTGAAGGATGCGGAAAGTTTGACATTGGAAGTTAAAAAGTTGAAGGATGAGAAGCAAGCTGATGTTAAACAGATTCTTATTTTGCTGGAAAATTGTGAGAAGTTGACATTTGAAAATGACAAACTCTTGAAGGAGGTTGAGAGTTTGTCATTAGAAAACAAAAATTTTTTAAAATCAGAAAATGTTTTGAAAAATCAAATACACAATTTAGAAAATGAAAAAGTAAAGATTGAAAAAGATTTTCAAAGTCAAATAAAAATTTTAGAAGATGAGAGAGATATGATTGGTAAAAACAATCTTGAAAAACAAATTGCAATCAATTCTCATCTTGAAAAGATTATTCGACTTGAAAAGGAAGCAGAGTGTGCTCAAAAGAAAATCAAGGAATGGGAAGAAAAGTTGAAGGTGTTTGTGAATAATTCAACTATTCCTTGTCCAAAACCTATTAATTCAGTTCCAATAAGTGACAATGTCACAAACTTTAACAAAGTCAAAGTTGAAGACTGTGATGAGAAAACTGATGATGAAATTGAAAAAAGAAAAATATTTTTGAAATTAAATGAAATGTTTAAAGAAACTGTTTTACATTCTACTGAAAAAGGTGAATGTTCAACGCAAAAACCTGTAAAGAAGAATGTGGAACAAAAACAAAAAGATAAAAAAGTGAAAAATCTTCAAAAAGAAAATAAAAGCTCATCAGTTCAATCATCCAATCATGATAAAAAATCACAAAAATTAGAAAATCAAAACTAAAAAATTGTTGGTAATAAGTGGTGCAGGTTTGACCACAGTGCTCAAAAGCCAAATCCAGCATACAAGAGGAGAGAGGATATTACCAAGCCAAACAGTGCTATGACCTGAATGTTTGGGCAAAAGGAGGTGATTGGTACGATAACAGAGTGTGTTACACTTGTGGTGTGAGAGGACACATTGCTGTTAACTGCCAAAGTTGGAGGTTTGAGACGAGAAGATGCTTTGAATGCAATATCAAAGGTCACATTGTCAGGGATTGCCCAATGAGATCAAAGGAAAAATCGAGGGCCGAATCTCAGAAAAAGACAAAGAAATCAGTCAATGTCAAGCCCAAAGAACATAAAGTTCAAGAATCTAAAGTTCAAGAACAGAAAGTTCTCGAAAAGAAACTTAAGCTTTCACAAGGGCAGAAAGACAGACTGAGGAAGAAAGCGAGAGAGTATCTCAAAAAGATTTTGTCCTCGGATACAGCTGGTAAAACAGATAAAAGTTCTGATAAATCGTCTTGTTCTCCAAAGAATGACAAATCAAGCAAAACGAATTCATCAGATATAAATCTGAGGACAAAAGGGAAATCAAAGAAAATGGAGGATTCACTTCCTGGTGATGAATTTGTTTCTCCGGAAACAAAGGAGCCAGTTGTTGGCAATGAATCTGACTCTTCAAAGTCAGACAAGCCAAGTACAGGCGATGAATCTGGTGTGGTAAAGCCAGAAGAGAGCTGTGTGTTGAGGTAAAAATTGAGAATTCTGGTCTTACAAAGGATGATGTAAATTTTCCACCATTGTTGAACAAGAATTCCAAAGCACCCAAGGACCGTCAGGCTTGGGTGAATTTGTTTAAATGAAAAACCTGACTTGCCGGAGCTCCCAAGTTGGTAATCGCGGAGCATGAATCGGCATTTTTCTTTAAAAAGTTTTTGAAAATTTTAAATTGAGAAGTGTGAATTGCCGGAACTCCCAGGTTGGTAAGTGTGGAGTAGGAATCGGCACTTTGAGAATTCAACCAACAGATGATGATTGGTTGAAAATGTTTGATATTTAATCTTACAAGTCGTTAATCAAGGTCATTAAGTTGAACTTGATTTAACTATCATTTAAAAGTGTTGGTAAACAATGTGATGAGTTTTCCCCGAACCTACAAATGGTAAAATCAACAAAACTATTTTTTCGGAAAAACCATTTTGATTAAAACAAACTTAAGTGTTTGGAGATCTTAATGGGAAAATAGTTTGTTGTGAGGGGGAGTTCTGATTGTTTATGCCAAGTGGATGGAGAATTGAGGCAATTCGATATCAGTTGTCAGTTTGTTTGTTCAGTTTATTTTCAAATTTCCTAAAACGTGTTTGCATTTTAGGGGGAGTAAGAAATTTCAGAAAATCCAAAAACATTAGAAAATTTGAAGAAGCCAAAAACATGATAAAATGAAAAATGAGTTTTTGTTGCATAAAAGAAGAAATGATAGTACATCAGTGGACTGTCACAACACGGTAAAGAAATGGAAAGTTAAAATGTGATAAACGGTCTCACTAAAGATGTGACGGTAGGCTCAGCTAGACTAGTAAATTTGCGATAACGATACAAACTTAAATGAAAAAGCCTAGTTCTAGTGGGAAACGCGGTTGAAAGCATAGTACTTAGTTTTGTCCTTCTTGACTGTGTGCCTACTCAGTAATCGTTGATTGTCGAAAGACATAAAACTGGTTAAGTTTGTGAACTTTTACAACTTTGCTGAAAAGTCGCTGTGATTGTGCATTTCATTTTGCAAAGATTTAAACTTGTTTTATTTCTTTATTTTGTTTAAACATTCTGCTTTATTTTCGCACAAATCACAGTTGATAAAAGTTTAAAGGCATTACTTGAGTCAGTGTATTGCATGATGAGGGGATATGCTGAGATCGTGGGGTCCATAAGAATTTAGTGCATATTAATATACCTTAATGCATCGGTAAGCATTTTGAAAGTTTTTATATTGAGTTTAAGTGGACAACAATATCGTCAATCTACGTGAATCGTTTAGAGCTTAAAATGTTATCAAGCTTAACGGTGTTAGTGATTTGTCTCATAAACTGATATGATTCTCTTTCGCAAGCTCACAAAAAAAAAATATTGTATGTAAATATTTCTTTACTACATTTCAATATTGTTATTTCTGTTTAGTTTACATTTTTTTAAAAAATCCAAAAAGAGTTTCGACAACTGATGTTGATGAGCTGATTTTCAAAATTCCAAGTGCTAAACAAGATGAACTGGTTTGGGAGTGTGCGTGCTGATTTGAAAAATCTTGATTTAAGAAAGAAGTTGAGATTAGTTAATCAGGGTCATTAATTTGAACTTGATGTAACTATTATTAGTAAGTTTTTCTTATTAATTTGAGTAAAAACTTATGTTTGGTTGAGAATTGTGTAGGTGTTGAGCTAAACAAAGAAAAGCCAGGATTTGATTTCAAAGGCGATAACTGATTCCAGACTGAAAATCCCAGGTTGATGAAAGGGGGAGTCTGACGAGGTTAGAGCTAGAGAAAAGATCCGGTTACATGATTCCAGGAAAAATTCCTGAGGAAGACTGATCAAGATTGAAGAGTCGTCATGATGAAGACTCTCACTGAAGATTCCGTCAACATTCAAGGGGGAGTCTGTTGGTGCAGTTGTCTGTCGACTTCATCTTCGTTCGAGTCTTAGATTAGAACTGATAGATCAGGGCTTGCAATATGAGAAAATATCAAATTTTAGGGTGTTTAAGTTGGGTTTTCGCTTGAACATGCTAGTTCGCTTGAAAGTGACAAACATCATTTCAAGCGAACTCAACATAAGGCATTTCGCATGAAATGAAAAGTGTCTCTCTCAAGCGAAACCCTAAGCCCTATATATAGCCGGTCAAGCGAACTTAGTTAGTTCAGTTCGTAGAGTTTCTGATTTCCGACGCCGAGGTGCTGTCGAGGTGTCTCCAGCTTTGTAACCGTATTTTGAGCAATACAAGAGACAGTTAATAGTGATTATAGTGTTAAACAAGCTAAACAAAGACAGAATCAATGAATTATGTCTCTGATTCTGTCTGATCACTCTTCTGATCGACTCGTTAGGTCGTTACACGATCCTACAAATGACCCTCATTTGTTTAGAGGATTCTTGCCTTTAAAAACAATATAATAGTCCATGCTAGTACAAGTTAAGGGCAATATGGGTAATGAAAAATCAACTTTATTGACTTTGGAAAACACAAAACGTGACTTTTGAATTTGGAAGTACCATCAAATCACCATAAAAGCTTCTCTTTCTCTTACCTCTTTCTCTTTCCTCTTTCTCTTTCTCATTTCTTCTTCCCTAATCTTGAAGACAAACAAACAGGAGAAACAACCACCGCCAGCAACCACCTTCTCCAAGAGAAACAAACAACCACCACCAGCAACCACCTCCTCCGGCGAAACTCATCGGACTTCTTCTCCGGACCTCTCTCTCCTCAATAAACAACCAAAACCAGCGACCACCTTCTCTAGCGAAACTCACTAGACTTCTTCTCCGGCCCTCTCTCTCCTCTCGGTTTAATTCCACACACACTCACCAGAGTTTACGTGGATGAAACGTCGCCGTTTCAGCCGGCACCTTGAAGACCTTCTTCGTGTTCATCGGACAGTTCTAGATCCGGTAAGTGTTCTTGAAATATCATTTCACAATTGATTTTTTGTTGAAATGGTTGTTAATATGTTTTTGTGGGATGAAAGTGTTCTAGTAATGGTTAATGTTCATGTATTTTAAATAAATCCAAAACTTTAGGATGAGATTTTGAACGGGTTTTTTTGTTGGTTTGGTTGCTTGTTTGGGGCTTTTGATCTTAACAATAATTGTTCTTTTGTTGGTTTGGTTGCTGGTTTGGGCTTTTAATCTGAACAATAAGTGTTTTTTTGTTGGGTTGCTTGATTTACAGAGACATACCCATAACATGTGTTAAGCACCTGTTAGAATGATATATAACATGTGTTGATTTACAGAAACAGATCCATAAAAGATATTCAATTGACAAGCTGGATGGATGTAGGCAACGTTAATGCGGGGACATTGAATAAGTCACATCCTTTGGGAAAGAACTCTTCGTTCATTTATAACATGTGTTAGTGGTTCATGCTGTAACAGAACACCATGATGTAACCTGACATGTGTTCATGTATAACATGTGTAAAGCCCCTATTAGAATGATATATAACGAGTGTTAACCTTTTGTTAATTAAAAAAAACAAGTAATATCTATTTTATTTTTGTTGATGATTAAAATATCCGATAATGTGGATACTGGGCGTAAAACTTGTACAAGTAATAAATGTACAAGTTAGTATGTAACGTGTAATATGAAACGAGCCATTTATGGTAACACATGTACCGGTAATTTTGGAATATATAATATGAAACGGGTCATTTGTTTTGCACATTTTGGAATGTATAACATGTGTTAAGCCTCTGTTATAATCTTTTTGTAACCTGACATGTATTCATGTATAAGCTAGTGGTTTACAAAACACCATGATGTGTATATACTGATCTAACATGTGTTACAATTTGTCTGTTCGGAACATGTAATTGCTTAACATGTGACAAGGATGAAAACAGTCGACGGAGGCGATGAGTTTAATGGTGAGCTTAGTTAATATCGTAATCTTATTGTAACCCCACTTGTATACATATGATAGCATGTAAGCATCCATTATAACCCGACTTGTATTCATGTATATGAAAGTGGTTTGCAAAACACCATGATGTGCATATACTGATCGTAAAACGTGTACAAGTTAATATGGAACATACAAGTTACTATTGTAACACCGTATACCTGGGATAACATGCGTTAAGCTTCTGATATAATCTTGGTTTAACCCAACATGGTGTCATGTATAAGCTAGTGGTTTCCAAAACACCATGATTTGTATACACATACTGTAACATGTGTTACACGCCTGAAATGTATAACGTGTGTTAAGCCTCTATTATAACGTGTGTTAAGACTTCCAGAATGGATGCATAAACTCTAATAGTAACTTAATAACAACATAGTATACCTGGTATAACGTGTGTTAAGCCTCTTTATAATGTGTGTTAAGACTTCCAGAATGTGTTAAGTCCATACCGTTTTAACATCATGTACTAGACAAAACAATAAGAGTCTCACATTACATATTACTAGTAAACGAAAATACATAGCACTAAGAAAAATGGTGGGCCGTTTACTATACCCATAACCGTATAACTGATATAACGTGTGTCAAGCCTCTATTATAACGTGTGATAAGACTTTCAGAATGGATGCATAAACTCCAATAGTAACTTAATAACAGCAGAGTATACCTGCTATAACGTGTGTTAAGCCTCTATTATAACGTGTGTTAAGACTTCAGATTGGATGCATAAACTCCAATAGTAACTTAGTAACAGCAGAAGTACAAACACGGGCGACTCCAACACAAAATGTTTTAAGTCCATACCGTTTTAACATCATGTACTAAACAAAACAATTAGAGTCTCACATTACATATTTACTAGTAAACGAAAATACATAGCACTAAGAAAATGGTGGAGCTTCCTTTGACAGTCTGCCTTAGCTTTTCAGCGGCTACCTTTGCTGCCTTAGCTTTTCAGCGGCTACCCTTGCTTTATTGTTTGGGTCGGTCTTGTAACGGTTTGTAAACATGTGGGTGTGCGTATGCCAGGGAAGTTATAAAAATGTGTTTTCATGTCACACGTAACACGTGTTACGTTGTACATGGGTTTCATGTCACATGTAACACATGCATGTCCGAGAAGTTCAAACTATAACACGTGTTTGTTGTGTTATGCTGTAACATAAACATGGTCATGATCCTTGAGCATCTGATCCACGTTTGACGAAACCAACGGTCCCGAGAATTGGATCTTATTTCCCTTGTATCCATCACCATCCTAATAACAAAAAGATAAGATAACCGTTAAGTCGTTAACCAGACATAAATATTAACACATTCATAGCCAGAAAATCTTTTTTCTCAAATAACATCACAAAAACAGTTACTATTCAGATCAAAATCCCCAAACAAAGCAACCAAACAAACAAAAAATAGTTACTATTCAGATCAAAAGCCCAAACAAGCAACCAAACCAAGAACAACTTTTTAACACAAAAATAAAAACCTGCAAATTACATAAACATTTACCCCTTTTAAGAACCATTTTAACAAAAAAAAAATAATAATGTTTCATCTCTAAAACAGCCATTACACAAAAACCTATTTACAACCATTTTAACAAAAACATCAAGTGTGAAATGATTTTTTAAAATAAAATACTCAAGAGATTGTTGTTTCTCTCTCTAAAACAACAACTTTCTCTCTTTAAAACACTTACCGGATCTTGAACCATGCGATGAACACGATGAAGATCTTCAAACTTGCTTCTCTGTGTGTTCTTGGTGTTCTTGATAAACATGATGAAGATTGTTGTTTCTCACTCTAGAAATCAGCTTTCAACAAGCATGAGCACAACCGAGATGAAGATGACGACGTGAGATGAAGCATGAACACACCCGAAAATCAGCTTCGAAATAAGCATGACCACACCCGAGATGAACAAGATGAAAATTGTTGTTTCTCTCTCCTAAACATTAGCTTTCTCTCTCTATAACACCAAGAACAAGCTTCATCATGTTTGGGATCAGACGATCTGGTGACATTAAGTCATGCGTTGTTGGTGGAGTCTCCATGGACATTAATGGTGGAAGGAGTATATGTTCCAGAGATGAAGTTCATGGACTCTACTCAAATGTCTTTATTATAAGGTAAAAGATAAAGATGGAGGTTTTGAAAGTACACTGGGAAGTGAGTTGTATAATTATGGTTGTCAAATCAAATGTAGCAAGTAATCTTCTTGGGTAAAGTAAGTTAGAAGTAAAAATACAATTATGCCCTTCTCAACAAATGTAAGATGATTTTTTTTATGCACACGTGGATAAATGTGGACCATGCATTGGGTTTCCAAGGTTTTCTTAAAATAAAGGGTTTTCTATGTAGCATTATCTTATATATATATAGGGGAATGATCCACTAAAAAGTGGATTTTGACTAAGTAGCCTAAAAAGGATTGTGATGATGACATGTGTCACTCCTAATAAGTAGGAATGAAAGACATTTTGGTCCTTATAAATAGGAGTGAAAATGACATGTGACACCACTTTTGTTTTTTTTTAAAATACAAAAAAAAAAATCTAGTACAAAAAAATATAGAACAAAAAAAATGTAGTACAAAAAAAAACAGCACAAAAAAAATCTAGTACAAAAAAATATAGCACCAAAAAATTCAGCAAAAAAAATGTAGTACAAAAAATTCAGCAAAAAAATTTGAGAAAAAAAAATTAAGACAAAATATAGTACAAAAATCCAGCACAAAAAAATGTTATACAACATAAAAATACAACACATTTTAGTGGGTTTTTAGTCTTCATATTTTATATAGCAATATGGTACTCAAATTAAAGATAAAAAGACGCTCGATTTTATGGTGAAATTTTTATGAAAAAATAAAGTCGTATAAAAAAGTTTTGAACGTTTAAAAAATGGGGGTGTAATATGCATGTGTATTGCATGCGGAGAGAGAAAGTCTATAAATAGGCTTTTCCCAAGATACCTTTGCCCTCCTCCTTTCTCCTACACTTTCATCTTAATCATTGATTTGAAAAATGAATGGTTAAGATTACTTCTTATCTTACTTAGGCAAAATAAACTTTTTATTTGATCTTACCCCTATATATATATATATATATATACACGACACAATTTAACTTATTTCATACACTAAAAACCAAGGTAATTTACTACGAGCACACATATTTAACCCGACATCAAGCATACACCGAGGTCACAACCCAAAAGGCACAAGCGAAACAACGTGAAGTAGATGAACGGGTTCATTTGAAGCAATATGCGGTATAACTTGAGGAATGGAAGTTAATAACAACCGATATCAACACGTATCAGGAAGAAGACTGTCCCGTTTTACGTAAAATGAAAGAAAAAATCGCAAAAAATGGAATTCATAGGATTTTTAATTTATAGCAATCTACTATTTTTATAAGTTATGTACTTTTTTTAAGTCATGTAATGTTTTTTTATATTAATGATTTTATTTTATAAGTTATTTAATGTTTAAAAATATGTTGAATTTAAAAAGAAACTAAAAAAATGGGGGAGGCTCATCTTCCACCTCTTTGGTCGATCCTTGGAGGGGCATCCTCCTTGGATGTTGACGTGGTGGGTGACGTAGAGGCTTTGTGCCTTGTGGGTATGGGTGTTCAAAACCGGATATCCGAAATTTCGGATATCCGAACATTTCGGATAGTAGATTTTACTATACGAATCCGTATCCGAAATTTTGGATATCCGACTTTCGGATATCCGAAATTTCGGATACGGATTCGGATAGTGAAACGGATATCCGAAACTCTAAAAAAATAAATTTCAACTTAAAAGTTTTCAACAAACCAAACAGCAAATAAGAGATTAAAGATCCGATGTTCAACAAAAAAAAAAAAAAACAAACCAACACAATCCATTGTTCTAAACCACATAACATGTCCAAAATAAAGCAAAACATTGTCTTAAAAGTTGAAATAAAAACATAATCTTCCAAATCCATGCTTCAGATTCCAATCCATCCTTCCAACTTTCCAAGCACCATATGAAACATGTTGCACAAAAATATAACATAAATGCTTTAAACAAATCAATTTAGTGGACAAGAATTATTGCAACCAAACAAAACAATTTAATGGGCCTGCTATTGTAATATGTATTGATTTGGACTACTAACATAAATGCTTTAAACAAATCAATTTAGTGGATAAGAATTAATTTGGACTGCTATTGTGTACGGTTAATTCTTATCCATTAATGAACAAATCAACACAAGATAACAGGCCTGAATGGAAATCGTGTGAACAATCTTTGAACAAAAATCGTATGAACAAATCAGAAAGAAACTCGAAACAAAAATATATCGAACAGACCTGATGTGGAAATCGATGATTTTTGGAAAACAAATGATATATAATCGATGAAAGACAGAAAATGGAAACAAAAATATATCTAACAGGCCTGATGTGGAAATCGATGATTTTGGAAAACAGATGATATAAACAATCGATGAAATGGGAAACAAATGATAAATAACTAATCTAAAAATCATAAACTTGGATTCGTATGATACAGACGTACCTTGGATCTTCGATTTTGGATTATTGGATCTTCGATTTTCAGCTCACAGATCTGGATCTTGTTTCATTCGTGGGGTGAGAGGGTGAGATGTGAGAGAGCGGCTGTTAGAAAATAAAGAGATTAGGGTTAGGTTTTTTTTATAAGGGTATTATATACTAGGGGCATTTAAAAAGAATCGGATATCGGATATCCGAAATTTTCTGAATTAACTATCCGAATCCGGATCCGAAAATTCGGATTATCCGATTTTCGGATATCCGAAAATTCGGATATCCGAATTTTCGGATAATTCGGATTCGGATAATCGGATAAATCGGATTCGGATTCGGATTCGGATGATTTTGAACACCCCTACTTGTGGGTAGAGACTAGGGTTCAATTTCTGACATGGGATAAACTTGATATAATTTAGGAGTAGTGATTATCTAATTTTTGCAGTTAAAAAAAATTATGTAACTAATATATGAATAATATTAGAGAGTGCTTTATGATTGGTTTATTAGAATTAACATCAATCTCCATGATTAATGCCATCAACATCTCGATATTGAAACTTCAGTGGGTCCAGTCCTGAAGTTTACCAATAATTTCTGCTCTATCCTACAATAAAGATGGTACTCCTGGGGTCTTTCTCTCCACCACATAGGCTGAAACTTTCCTGGATCCAGTCCTGAAGTTTACCAGTAATTTCTTATGTCTCCTAAAATAAAGATCTTTCACAGCTCCTACCAGTCATATTTGCAGAAACTTCCCGGGTAGTTTCTGCTCTCCCCTACATAAAAGTAGGGGTGTGCATGGGTCGGTTTGGTTCGGTTTTTACTATTAACTATAACCATAACCGCTAGTTCGGTTATGGAGTTTTGGTAACCATAACCATAACCAAACTTTGGTTACGGTTAATCGGTTATGAAGTCGGTTATGGTTCGGTTTTGGTTAATTTCGGTTAAGTAACCAAGCAAGGTTTAAAATAAACAGGGTTGTGCACGATTTGAACTTAGCTTGAGCCTATTTTGTAAGATAACGGAGACTAAACTTTTTGGTTAAACTACGGATTTTGGGTTCTTTTTAATAAGGTAATTCTCAAACAACAAAAAAATTATGGCCATAACACCTTAGTTCTTTATCAAAATAAATGGCACCTACATCAAGATCATTTTGTTACTAACATACTTTTATCTTAGTAAAAACCCTCTATATGGTTTTATAAAACACAAATCCATTATATAAAGTTAACAATACAAGTTCGGTTCGGTTTCGGTTATATCGGTTAACTAAAGCTTCATAACCATAACCGATTGAGCGGTTATACAAAGTTTCATAACCATAACCATTGTTTATATTGGTTATCGGTTATTAGTGGTTCGGTTATGTCGGTTATCGGTTATAGTGGTTAATTTGCTCACCCCTACATAAAAGATATCCACTCTCACTACAAGAAATCTGGCCTTTTGCGACAAACCCTTTAGCGACGAAATTATGTCGTCGCGATAGACAACCTGTAGCAACGAAAATTGGTGGCAACAAGTTTTTCACAAATTTTCATTTTCTGAACCCTATAGCGACTAAATTTCGTCACTATAGGTTTGGCGGGATGGAGGGAAAATATCCCGCTTTGGGGAAATATGTGTAGCGACTAATTTTCGTTTCGATAAAGAAAATCATTTTTTTTTCATTTTTATTAACCTAAATGGGGGAGAAAAGTGAGAAAAAAGAAAAAAAAAACTATTTTTGTTAACCTATTGCGACTAAATATAGTTCCTATAGGTCACTACAAGAAAAAATGGGATTTAGCGACGAAATTTTTCGTCGCAACAGGCCACCTACTGCGACTAAATTTAGTCCCTACAAGTGTTTCAAAAACTTTTATTTTTCATATCCTATCCCGACTAAATTTAGTTACTATAGGTTTTTAGCGGGATGAAGGGAACTATGGCGCTCCTGGAAAACTTGTAAAAATTTTATGAAAACTCAATAGCGACTAAATGTCGTTTGGATAGAGAAAAAAAATTATTTTCCATTTTTTTAATCCTATATGGTAAGAAAAATAAAAAAGGAAAATTAGACTTTTTTTTTTGTTTCTAGCTATGGCGACGAACAGTTGTCCCAACATGTTTTATTTAATTATTTATATTTTTTTAACAACATCTATTGCAACTAAAAGTAGTCTCAATAGGGTTTTTTTCATTCTTTGTTTTATTCTGCCAAACCACAAAACCCCAGGAGTTTTCTTTGTTCCCTCCATTGAGCCTCAAAACCCTACGGGGAATGTAGATGTCCGGCGACCGGCGAACTCCACGGACCCGTCTTTCTTCTCCACCCCCTCTACCGGTGAAACCCATCTTTCATCTCCACCCCGTCGATCGGCGAACCCCTCTTTCTTCCACTCCGTTAACCAGTGAACATGCCCTCTAACTAGAGCGACCTCTGGTGTCCAACTCATCGACTTGGTAAGTTTTTGTAGGTCTTCTTTTCGTTCGTATGTGTGGAGGAATTTGGTTACTAAGCTTAATTTATTCAGGTTTCTAGCTCACGTCAGGAAATTGGTGGAGAAATTGGTTGAGGAACAAGGTCAATAGGTTTAAAATCGGTTACTGGGGTCACGAAATTGGTAAGTACCAAATTATCTTTTAACTATTGAGATGATTTGTTTCGCATGAGGTTGGATTGATGTGTTAATTTGTTTTTAAAATGTTTTAGCAAGATTTTACCATGTTAACTCATTAGAGAAAGTGTTAGGATCTGAGTTTCTTTTTTATTGTGTTTTTGTTTAAGAAATAATGAAGATGAACAAGTAATGCAGCGGAATTAAAATGGAAATAAACTTTACACACAATCAAACAGGAGAAATGATTTTAACACACAAGTTTATCATTGAACCGAATGCTTGAATTTATTCCAAGATTCAATTACAATATGCATGCATGTAACAAACTCCCCCTCAGCCTGAGCTCACAATGTTTGTTCGTACAGGAAGAAAAGTGATGAAGAGCTAATAAAACAGTACAGGGTACTGTTCTATTTATAGGCACGCCCAAACCACTATGGCATCTTTGCTGACGTCACCATGATAGTGACATCTAACCTCCTAACAAACTCTAATTACTGCCCTCATTAAAAACTACTGATAGCAAACAACTTATTACAATATTTTTACATAGAAATAAACTAAACTACTGATTCTTCATTCCACTGCTTAGTCTTCTACAGTGCTTCTAGTCTTCAGCAGTACTTGAGGCAAGGCAGTTGTTTGAGTCATCAGCACTTTGGTCTTTATCAGTTCTTTGGAGTCAGCAGCAGTTAGGAAAGGCAGTAGATTGAATCCATCAGGTGTTAGAGCCATTATCAAGGGGAAAACTTGTGTACAAACATCTGCTTATTCTGGATCCATTGCTCCGATCCGGTTTTGGGCCTTAATGGACCACAATGGTCAATAGTCGTTAATGCATCTCTTAATGGATCATATTGGGCCTTAGTGGAGCACAATTGCTAATTGTGGATCATTTATGTATTAATGGACCACATTGGGCATAAATGGATTACAATGACCAATATTGGATCGTACATGTCTTAATGGACCGTATTAGGCCTTAATGTACCTCTATGGGCCATATTGGTCCTTAATGGATCATAACAGTTAGTAGTAGATCATACATGCTTTACGGACTGTGTGGGGCCTTATTGGATCACAATGGACAATAATACATCATAGATGTCTTAATTGACCATATGGGCCTTAACGGATCATAGTAGACAATAGTAGATCATACATGTTTTAGTGGACCATATTGGGCCTTAATGAATCAAAATAAACAAGTCATTCGGCGAGAAACACATCTTAAGAGGTGTAAATTTTAGGGTAAACGTTCAATTTTTCTTCATACGTTTCAGAAGAAACACATCTTACTGTTTTTCTATCATTATGGGAATACTTGTCCTGATCGATCAGTGTATATGCGCAATGCAGCTACGAGCTTCAGGATACACATCCTCTTGTTCAACAGGTCGGTGCCTTCCGGCTTTAGATAGGATTACAAAAATATTTGATATAACATGGTTTGTGTTGCAGTTAGACAAAAGAGACCAGAATGATAAAAACCCTTACTTATTTGTTGTATGGCCACCAGGTGGGGTAAAATTGTTATTTTAGATTTAGAAATTAAAAGTTTCTTTCTACCTAGTTATTCCATCTTCACAACCTTTAATTTTACATAAATTGCATTTACTTCTTTGTCCTTCAGTTGAGGAATCAAGTGATTCACAGGAAGAAGAAACATTGTTTGGAACGTTTTTGGTATGTGTGAAAGATCGTTCCATAATGAACAAAATAACATATACAGACTTCAAGCTGGCAACATATACTTATGAATGAGTCGATTATTCTAATCTCCAAACTTGTTTTAGTTTAAAAATTTACACTATTTTGTATTACAAAATGGACACATATAAAATTGTTTGCTTGTCCGCCCAGCCCTGTCTGGACTTTTTCTGCCACTTCTAACCGTTGCATATAAACAGGTTCCATGTCGAACGGCCACAAGAGGTTCCTTTCCACTCGATGGAACGTACTTTCAGATTAACGAAGTATTTTCCCTTCTCTTTTAATTTGATTGATTACGTGGTACAATTTAAATGGCATATAATAATATATATGATTCATATATGCAGGTGTTTGCCGATGATGATACTAGTAAAAACCCCAATCGCTGTGCGCAGGAAGTTGCTTTTGAGTTTAACCACAAACACACTTTACTGTGGAACCTCTATCTCTAATATATCCGAAGGTAATTAATCTCCATATTTTTTTTTGAACAACCAATCTAATCTACTCTCTAATTATATATTGTTGTCCACTGTGGGACTCGAACTCTTGACCTCATGGGGAGAGACACCATTTCCATATATGTATATGGTTGTGGAATTGGCTAAAAATGAGTTTTTTTTACAGTCCAAAAAAAAAGGAATTTTAACACATGGTGTCTTAAATTTTTAGGCATGTTATACGCTTACCCAATGTGATTAAAAAACCCCAACACAATGCCTAAAATTTAAGACATTTATGTGTGTGTGTGT